>JANRMT010062838.1:18057953-18327469 GCA_026402145.1 Polypterus bichir lapradei | reverse complement strand
TAACAGTCGACAATGTCCGCCATGTTGAACTTTCTTATTTATGGCCCTATCTTCACGAAATTTGGTAGGCGGCTTCCCTGCGCTAACCGAAACCGATGTACGTACTTATTTCGGTGGTATGACGCCACTGTCAGCCGCCATATTGAACTTTCCAACGGTCTTTGTTACTTATGGGCCCATCTTCAAGAAATTTGGTACGCGGGTTCCCAACGCTAACTGAATCCTACTTACGTACATATATACGTCCATAGCCTGCAGTTCGGTCACCGTGTAAGGTGGCGTTGGGTCCCCCATCCCAACGCCTCCCACGTTGTTGGCTGCCTGCCTATATAAGGCCGTCCGTCGCTCCAGTCTCTTCATTCCCTTCCTTGCTTCGCCACGGGATTCACGTCTCCCTGCTGATAACTGCAGCCTTTTTATTTAATCCAGGGCTTCGCCGCTGTTTTATTGTTCGTTTATTACGATTATAGTTATTGTGTAGGTATTTTAGACTTACTTTCCATTGTTCGGGTACCCATTTCCTTTATCGTTCCAACCGTACCCCCATTACCATGTCTATCGAGGTAATCACCATCGATCAAAGAACTGTCACTTACCAAGTGGTTTCCATGCCCGGAGATGGCACCTGCCTTTTCCATTCTCTTTGTTACATATTGCACGGCCATATCAGGCTCACTCTTGATATCCGGAGGAACATTGTGTCTTATGTATTGAATGACTGGTTCAGGTTCAAGGTGTGGACTGATGACGGTACAGGAGATAATTATACTACACAGGAGCACTAGAAGAGTGAAATGCTTAAGCCCTTCACCTATGGTTCTGCATGTGAGTTGATGGCTGCCGCTGAATTGTTCGGTTGTCGCTTTCAAGTGTACCGAAATGGCCACATATTTTACACCTTTCAACAACCGCCAATGCCTCTTAAACATCTTAGATTCACAGGTAACGATTTCAGTAGTGGACACTTTAATGTTTATGAATGTTTAAACTCTCAAAAGCTGGATGTGAAGTTATCGATGAAACCGGTTGTAAGCTTACAACGCTTGACAGATGCCGAATGTCACTTCAACACAAGTCCTGCAAATACTGTCGTAATTGAAACAAACCATGAAATTCAAACTGATTATGACAGCAGCAATCCAAGCTGTGAGATTTGAGACAAGATTACTGTTCACATGGCCAACTGTAAGTTGCATGCTCAAGAGTAAGCTCAGCGCACAGCTTGGTCATATTACAACCGGAGGGCCGAACTGACAATGTGGTATGCAAAGAGATCCTTAACAAATAATTATTGGTATATTTTCCCTCAGTTTAAAAAGGTTTAATTTTCTTCTTAATAACAATTTTAAGGCAGTACTTCGCCGCTGCGAAGTGCAGGTATTTTGCTAGTAACTGCCTAAAAGACAAAAAAGTTCTTTAATGCCAATACGCAGAATTGGCTCTCTTAAAAGGGAACTAAAGTAGTGTCTGTACATTATAATTATCACTTTGGAGGTGTATTACGGTATGTCTGTCACATCAGTGCACACTTGGAGATATGATTTATTATAAGCTTGAGTCGTGATTTAGCTGGTTTGGCTTCATTTCCCTACTTTATCATGGGGTCATCATTTCCCAGATTCTCTAAAATGTTGCAACCAGATCAGGGTTGCTCTAAATAGCCTGTAAACAGACACTGACTTATCCCCTTCAAGTTTTCTTTTCTAAACCCTGATCTTTGTGTGGAAAGCTGCTTACTTCCATATTAATTCTCTTTTTGTGCGTACACAAGTTTTATAATTCCGACCCATAGACAGCTAAAAAGACTATTTTTTATTGCACATAGTCTTGTCAGTTATCTTTCCTTCCTTTCTTAATGCAGCTGGGTACTGTCCCAGAAAGTATTTAAGGATAAGTTACAGTTACACTTGAACTTTGGCATTATGTTTCGGTTTGCAATCCATGTTTTTGATGTGTGCTTCATGTTTGGATTTGCTGGCTTTTGACCCCTGTGTTTGTTGCAAGATACTGTTTAGCAGATTCTGCCTTGGATTTGATTGCTTAGAATCTCTCCTTTCTTGCATAACATTTCTGTGATTCCTTAAATATTATTCCTTCTTTAAATATTAAGAAAATTTGTTTTTGTGGACCAGATTTTTTTTAATGGTTTTCCCTTCCCTCCTAAAAAGGTACTTTTACACTTTAAAAGCCATAGCCACACTTTATGGCTGGTGTAGTCCAGAAGCCTGACGTTTGAGTTGGGAGTTAGGCTGTCTGGGGTGAGGCCAATCCAATGTACACAGACTTGAAATAGGGGCAGGTCTGGTCTGCTGTGTGGGCCTGAGGTCTGCTGCCCTTCTTCAATCTTGCTGTTGCAGACAATAGAACAAGTAGATTATGATAATAAAGGACTGAAATGCCTATCAAAATTCTCTTCACAATGAGGCTGTCTTCTCATCTTGAGGTCACTGTGGTGAAAACCTGCTGGACAGCTGATCACTAGACATACTTAGATGTGTAGTAGGAAAACACTGTCACTAACACATAATTAGAAATCTGATGGCTCAGTTGTTCTTGCACATTCCAAAGCCATATGTATGCAAGTAAATATGTAAGTGTCTTGTGGTATGCATTTATCTGGCATGAAGTCAAAACCTATCTGCTAAAAATGGCATTCTCACTGGCCTCTCAGAGGCTCCCACACTTATTCCTTTGGCAGTGGACATAGATATGTTTTTCAAGAGTATAGTGTTTGTAAGTGGTGGATGAGAATACATGATACAAAGCATATGGAATTATACACACACATCTTGGCTTTAAAACTGCAAGTCAAATCTCTTCTTTGCATTGAAATTAATAGTTACAGCAACGATTAAAAAAGTGATAACTTGTACTTAACAGATTGGTACAGTATGTTGGTGTGGAACCATATGGTAATAGTTTCACATATTGAAGAGAAGTGCTTTGTAGCTATACCATTCCAGAATCAGAAAGAAGACATGCTCAACCTCTTCACCATCTCCCTAAGCTCTCTCATAGACCTTACAGAAGACGTCGTGAAATCTGAAAATGTCTTCCAGCTGATGTGTCTTTTTGCAGCAGTTAAATCATCTGATAAAAATCATTTCTGACACGGGACAAATAAAAATAGGGCTGGAGCATGAGATGGCAGGTGCACACGGAATCCTTTGCTAGATGAAGCTCTTAGAAACGCCATCCCGATAAATGCTGCTCTTATTTAAAAGCGAGCCTACAGTATGTCCAGTGGCCTGAATGAAGAGGATACTGATTCATTAACACATTTGTCTTTGTTCCTTCTCACTGGCAACCAGTTCCCATTATGCATTTGCTTATCTCTGCCTCTGTATGATGTGTGCAGGAGAGATTATGGTGCCTTTTTAATTCCTGCACACGCCCAACGCTTGCCAAAACTGCGAGCTACAGATTTATCTATCAACTGTCCTCAAACATCAGCTGTTTGGAAGCTCAGCATGCCGAGCAGCTGTTATCAGCTAAAAGCTCTCCGAGTTGAATTTGTGCCTAGCAGGGATGCACAGCAGTGGAGAATGGCATTCAGAATCTCGTCTACCCTTCCATTTTCAACACCTTACTTAACCGTCAGCTCAATACACCTGGCAAATCACCATCACAGTTGAGGTGATCTTTCATGCAGAGAAGATAATAAAAGAAACTCCAAGTGGTGGAGTGAGCATTTCAGATCAGTTGACTATTGGAGGTGAGTTGAGATTTTTATCCATAGACTCAGCTACCAAGCTTCATTTCAGTTGTTGTAAATTATATTTTACTCCTGTTCACACTGTAGCACTTTCATGTTTTTGATTCTTTGAATTCTGTAACTGTTGCCTAGTTCTCCAGATGGACAGTGCAGAGACAGACAGACTCAAAAGAAATGCAAAAAAAAAAAAAAAACCCTCCAAAGAATGAATTTTTTCACCCCAAAAAGGAAACATCTATAGATCTGATGCTTTGTTCAAATAGCTGGAATGATCAACATATCCTTTCAGCTCATCTGGGGATACTCAGAAACCCATGAATACCAAGATTTTTCTGAATTCCTCTGTTTTCATATTTTAAGTTTATTTCAGTTTCAATTCTTTATTGTCATGTGTCCAAGTACAAGTACCATGTACAATGAAATATGTGATTGCATGTGGCCCTGCAGACAGTGAACATCCATCCATCCATTATCCAACCCGCTATATCCTAACTACAGGGTCAAATAAAAAAGAAAAACCCACACACAATAAATAAATGAATATAAATAAGTAAATACTGCGGTGGGCTGGCGTCCTGCCTGGGGTTTGTTTCCTGCCTTGCGCCCTTTGTTGGCTGGGATTGGTTCCAGCAGACCCCTGTGACCCTGTAGTTAGGATATAGCAGGCTGGATAATAGATGGATGGTTAAATAAATAAATAAGACCAGAATCCTAGAAATAAATAGAGACGGTGGCAGAAATATATGTGCAGGTTGCAGTGGAGGTGACACAAGGTTACTGATTGTCCATGTGTCTGACTGCAGTTGGGTAGAAACTGTTCCTGAACCTGGAGGTGCAAGTCCAAATGGACTTTAGTCGCTTCCCAGATGGGAGAAGGGTGAGAAGTGACATTGCAATGTGGTTGGGGTCCCGCCTGATACGGTTCACTTTCCTGAGACAGCATGTAGTGTGGATGTCATGGATCGCAGGGAGCTGTGTCCCCGTGATCTGCTGTGCTGTATTCACCACGCGCTGCAGAGCTCTCGGTCCTGAACTGAGCAGTTGTTGTACCAGGATGGACTCCACAGTACACCTGCAGAATCTGCACAGGGCTGTGGGGGACATCCGGGCCTTACTCAGTCTCCTGAGGAAGTGGAGGCATTGTTGGGTTTTCTTGACTACTGCCACAGTGTGACTTGACCATTTAAGGTCATCAGTGAGGGTGACTCCGAGGAACCTAAAGCTGCTGACCTGCTCCACAGCCTCACCTCCGATGCAGATGGGGCTGTGCTCTGTTGCCTGTTTGCGGAAATCCACAATCATCTCCTTAGTTTTGCTAACGTTGAGAATGAGGTTGTTGTCCTAACACCATTCTGACAGGAGTCTGACCTCCTCCCTGTAGGCCGTCTCATCGTCCTCGCTGATCAGACCTATTACAGTGGTATCGTCAGCAAACTTGAGGATGGTGTTAGAGCTGTACTTAGCTACACAGTCATGGGTGTAGACAGAGTAAAGCAAGGGGCTCCTCACGCTGCCCTGCAGGGTGCCAGTGTTGATGGTGATGATGGAGGAGGTTTTTCCACTAATACGCACTTACTGAGGTCTGCCGATGAGGAAGTCCAGTACCCAGTTGCACAGTGAAGAGCTAAGTCCCAGATCCAGGAGTTTAGCAATGAGCTGGGATGGAATGATGGTGTTAAATACAGAGCTGTAGTCCACAAACAGCAGCCTGGCATAACAGTTCTTGTTCTCCAGATAGGAAAGTTACAGTATATGCATATGCTTGTCTGACCTAAAGTTAGAACATCTCCATTTACTTTATCCAAAGTAGCTTACATCTCACAGGCACATAAACACGTATGGAAATATTTTCATATTTTTGTAACTTAAAAAAAAATGTAGGATTACACAGTAAGGCAGCAGTGGAAATTAACACCAATTACAGTACAAAGATATACCATTTAACAAAGTAACCACTAGGGGGCCACACCAGGCCAATAATACTGAAGGTTGATGAGAAAGCTGTTGTAGAATTATACATAACCCGCTAGGAGGCACACAAAGTGACCCCGTATTACAAATGTACATTCATTAAAGTGTGTGTGTGTTTGTGTGAGTGGGACTCTCAGGACAAGGCAGACAGAATATAAGACAAGATCATATGCATTTCAGATATTCCTTATCATTGTAAAGGCAGCATTTGCTATCTTTGCATAACAATTAGGGGTTGTGTGTATCTGGCAGGATTCTGGGTGAACAGCAGGCAACATGCTTTTTATCCTGTATTTAAAAATAAAAAAGAAATATCATCATTGAGGGTTCATTTGCACAGCGGGAAATCAAACAACATTCACCAGAATGATCATCTGGAGATTTAGGTCAGTTGTCTTCCTCTACTGCTCACCGAATAAGATTATGTTGCTAGGTTGTTTACCTTTAAATATATTTACATTTTATTGTAGTGCTGGAGCTGTGGCAGTAGCTTTTTTGGAACGGGGCACATGAAACTGGGTCATGCAGTATCAGGCCCAATTAGACTGCCTCAGTGTTTTCCAGGGGCAGTGAACAAAGCTTTCTTTTTGTTTTTATATTTTAGATGCATAACTATATCCTGGGAGGAGACATACGTTTTAACTGCTGTTCGCCACAAAGCTTGCAGAGTTAATGGAACTGACTGGTGACCTCTACTGCACATAGAAGGTATGTCTAAAAACTGGCAGCCAAATGCCTCTTAAACACAAGCCCATCCGTGTGTTGTCCACTAGTGGCTGAAATATGCCATACCAACCTAGCAGGTGCATATTAAACAGTAGCCACAGAGGCCATACCCAGCAATTAGTGATAAATATTCATAAGCTAGGGAGTGTTATAATATTGTTTGTGAGCACAATGCTATTATGTGACATTTACCCACCAATTGTACTTGGGAGCATGTAATCCTTGAAGCTCTTGAACCCAGTTAGATCAGATAAAATGCAGCTAAGCTCCTTGCTCCTCTCCAAACTAATGGATTTTGCTTTGTTTCACTAGTTTGATTTAGTATGTTATTACACCTTATTGTCTATTTTTTAATCAAGCTGAAAATCCCACCTCACTCATCCTTAGTGGACAGCTGGGCTCCTGACTTGTTTACTCTAATGGATCTTAAACAAGGACTGTTAGACTTGTCTTGTCGGTGCAGGCTAAATCTATTTTGCTAAAAACTCAGCTGGATGTTTTCCAGCACTGCACTGAATCTAACAGCGACAGTTAATTTTTCCTAATCCAGCCCGTCACATTTTAAAAACGGTTTTATTATATCCTCAGAGGTCTCTCAGCGGTACAAAGCGTTATGATCAATTATGGTGAGGAATTCTTGTTGAAAAGCAAATCCGAAATCTTCCACTTTGTCTAATGTCCACCGAGCTTGTGCGATTACATTATCTTGTCACGTCTAAGGCCACAAATTGAATTCCACCACCATATTTGAAAGGAATAATGTAATTTCATAAAACTGAAGTTAATTTAAAGTGGCACAAGAAAGCGCTCAGCTTTCTTCGGCTCAAGTGGAGAGGCTAATGATATCAAGACCTGAGTCAGAAAAGGAAATATTCAGGAGGCTTAATTCTACCCCACATTAAAACATTTTCAATCTGCTCTGTCATAGACCTATATATATAAATAAATATGGAGATACAGTTATAGAGGATACAGATCGGTTGGCTTCTCGTCCACAACAGGTGGTTCCTTGCCTGGCCAGGAAACCTTTATAATGGATGGATGGCGCAGACTAGCCACCTGGGGCCATGCGCTCCCTCAGTGAAACAGGTGGCAGCATTCCTCTGGTGGAACTCCCATGTACACACCCTCAAGGCTGCATGGGAATTGTCCCAATGGGCAGTCCTGCTGGGTTTCTTAGGAATTAACACTTGTAGGAAGGAACATTCCCAGAAGTGCTTCCTAGGTGTAATGTGGCCGCACCAGAAGTACTCTTGGGCCTGGAATAAAGTAAGTTGGAATCAGGGATGGGGAAGGACAATGCTAGCTTGAGAAGGAGTGAAGAAGAAGGAATAAGGAAGAAAGAGAAAGAAGCCCTTGGTGAGGTATTTCGTTAAAAATAAAATTCTTATGTATGTGAAGTTGTGTCTGGGGAAAACGCTACACTATATATATGGAGTCCCAAGCCCAGATAAATGGGGAAGGTTACATCAAGAAGGGCATCCAGTGTAAAATTTTACCAGATAAGTATGCAGACAACAATACAGATTTCAATACCGGATCAGTTGAGGCCAGGGTTAACAAGGGCCACCACCAGTACTATTAGCCATCAGTGTGCTGGCAGAATTTGGGCTACTATTGGCCAAAGAAGGAGAAGAAGAATAGGAAGGTGTGTGCAGAGGCAGGAGAAAAGGAGGAAGGTAAAGAGAGTGGAAGTGAGGGTAGGAACTTTGAATGTTGGCAGTATGACTGGTAAGGGGAGAGAGTTATCTGATGGAATGGAGAGAAAGAAAACTGATATATTGTGAGTGCAAGAGACTAAATGGAAGGGGAGTAAGGCCAAATGGATCAGAGGTGGGTTCAAATTGTTCTATCGTGGTGAGGATGGGAGGAGAAGTGGGGTAGTTGTTATTCTGAAGGAAGGGTATGTCAAGAGTGTTTTGGAGGTGAAAACAGTGTCAGGCAGAGTAATTATTATGAAGCTGGAAATTGAAGGTGTGATAGTGAATTTTGTTAGTGCATATGAACTGCAAGTTGGGTGTGCGTTGGATGAGTAAGAAGACTTCTTGAGTGAGTTGGATGAAGTGATGGACAGTGTACTCAAGAGAGAGAGAGCAGTGATTGGAGTGGATTTTAGTGGACATGTTGATGAAGGGAACAGAGGAGATGAGGAAGTGTGGGTAGGTATGGTGTCAAGGAGAGAAATGCAGAAGGTCAGATGGTAGTGGATTTTACAAAAATGATGGGCATGGCTGTGGTGAATATGTATTTTAAGAAGAGAAAGGAACACAGGGTGACGTACAAGAGTGAATAAAGATGCACACGGGTTGATTATATCCTATGCAGGAGGATCAATCTGAAGGAGATTGGAGACTGCAAAGTGGTGGCAGGGGAAAGCGTAGTTAGGCAGCATAGGATGGTGGTCTGTTGGATGACATTGGATATAAAGAAGAGGAGGAGAGGGAGGACAGAGCCAAGGATCAAATGGTGGAAGATGAAAACAGATGACTGCAAGGCTGAGTTCAGGGAGGAGGTGAGACAGGCACTGGGTGGCAGTGAAGAATTACAAGAGAGTTGGGAAACTACAACAGATGTAGTAAGGGTAACAGCTAGGAAGGGTGCTTGGCATGACATCTGGACAGAGGAAGGAGGAAAAGGAAACCTGGTGGTGTAATCGGGAAGTACAGAAGAATATACAGTGGAAGAGGTTGGCGAAGAAGAAGTGCGATAGTCAGAAAGATGCAGTAAGTAGACAAGAGTACAAAGAGATAAGTCGTAAGGTTAAGAGAGATTTGGCAAAGGCTGAGGAAAAGGCGTATGATGAGTTGTATGAGAGGTATGGGCAGGTTGACAGACGAGATTATACAGGAGTCCCCATGGACTATGATGTTTGCTGATGACCTTGGAGAGGTGGAGATATGCTCTAGAGGAGAGGAATGAAGATCGGTAGGAACAAGACAGAATACATGTGTGTAAATGAGAAGGAGGTCAGAGAAGTGGTGAGGATGCAGAGAGTAGAGTTAGTGAAGGTGGGTGAGTTTAAATACCTGGGATCAACAGTACAGAGTAACAGGGAGCGTGGAAGAGAGGTGAAGAAGAAAGTTCAGGCAGGGTGAAAATGGTGGAGAAGAAGCTTAATAAATTTGGAAAAGGATGATAAGGATGAAGCTGCCTGGTAAGAGTCTTTTCTGGCACTCATTTTCTTTTTCTTCAATCAATCTGTTTGCTCGTATTTTTCTTTGTCTTTCAGCCTTTCTTTTGTTGATGTTTACTTGTTGAGCTGACCATTCTTCCAGGAGATGTTGCTTATATAGGATTTGATTGTTTGTGTCTTTTGTCCTACTTGACGTGTTGTTTTTTTTTTGGGTGGCATGTTGTTAGTAAATAGGTCCGTAATATTTTCTCTTACAGTAATACTGGCTTGTATGTGGCTGTAATATGCGTCACTGTATTTTGTGCCTTTAATTTTCTCTCGCAGTAATACTGGTTTGTATTTCCGTAAAATGCCTGTAATTTTCTCTGACAGTAATACTGGCTTTGATGTTCGTAATATGATTTTAATTTTCTGTCACAACAGTGGGCAATCAGCAGAGTGTCCCCAGCAACTGATGTAATGTGTGGTGTGTAGCTGATAATCGTGCCTGTGGCGTCTCCCCACCAAGTACTGTGCAGTTCCTCAGCAAGTATTTTAATCTGTGGTGGCGTGCAGCTGATTATTGTATGTGTGGCGTCTCCCCAGCAATGGATTTTATGTGCGCAGTCGCAACTACCCAATCAGCACTCTCCCCACCAATGATGTGCTTTATTTGGTTATCATGCACGGTCGCGGCTAGGCCATTCACTGTGTGCCCAGCTTCCAGTGTGTGTGCGTCCACGGTGCTGTGCGCATGGGCGGGGCATGGTGCGATGTGCAGCGCGACTCACCGCATGCGCACTTCACCAGAAGACACGCACACGCGGACATCTGGACGCACACAGGGGTTTTATTAAAGAGGATGTGCACAAAGCACCCTCCTCTCCACAATACTCCACTCTCCCAGACGCGTTGCTATCCTGCCACCCAGCTCAACTCGTCCGTCTGGGATTTCCCACAATCCTTTATAGTCCTTGACCCAGAAGTGCTGCTGAACCCTCAGTCCATGTGACTTCCTAGCACTTCCGAGTCAGATCAAAAGCTCTTTTTTTTCATCCCGGAAGTACATCATTCCCTCTGTCCCTGTGACCAGGACGTACCTCCGGGTTATAGGGCAAATACAAGTCTCTGAGCCTCCCTGCAGCGTCCCCTTGCGGCCCCCATGGTATCCAGCAGGGCTGTGAAGGAAAACTCCAATATCCATGTTGCCCTGCTGGAATTCGGGGCACCTCCATGCTGCCGGAAGGGCTCCATCTAGCGGCGTTGGGGTATTGGCCGGGATGAAAGGCCGGCCATAGTTCACAATATATATATCCACATATATATATATATATATATGTATATATATATATATATACACACACATATACATATATATGTATGTATATATGTATGTTTTCATTCAGTTTTACTACATGAAAAAAATGTTAACAGACAAATAAAAAATACTTTTCTAAGGGTAAATTTTTTCCTAATTCAAAGCAAGGGACTCAGATAAACTGAAAGTCTTGTCAAAATATTATGACATTTAGATGCCTGCTTCTGCTTAGTGTTCCTTAATAATTTCAGATTGGTAATTCCAAGGAACACCCACTTTATTAAACCTTCACACTGCAACTACAAATATCTTCTTTGGAAATGGTATTCTTTTGTAAGACATTAGATCTATCTCAGTAAATTAACCTGGAAAAGCACTACTATTCTGTCCTTAAAAACAGGGGTTTCTCAGACCTTTTTAGACCAGGGACCATTTAGATGGAAGAAAAAAACGACAGAATCCGTCATAGGGAAACACCAAACAAGTCATTTACTATCACAAAATACATAGAACTCTTGAAAGTAATCACCTTTTCAGATGGTGTTGATTTAGAACAGTAATACACCACATTTTTGCACATCCTTTCAGTGATCATATGGCTGGTAAATTAGCGAGGTGTGCTTGTCTCTGACTGCAGAGATTCTCAGTTCTGGGAGTGATGGATGATAGACTTTGAGATCATCCTTCACAAGCAAACGCATCCTGTACTTTGTCTTGATAGCATTCAGTGCTGACAATCAGGTCTCACAAAACCAAGATCTATATAATTATCATCATATTTTCCTTCTTTTAACAGAAGTTGGCTTATTTTCGCTTGACGATGAAGACACTTGACCCAAGAATCCGTTACTTAAAAGCTGTTTTTTTTCCTCCAATCCTGCTTCAGTGTAACTGAGCAAAGCAGAGCCACAGGTGAATGATGCTCATGTGATTGACAATATATACAAAATGAGTGATACAAGGATTCACAATGATTTTTATTGGCTCAGATCATAATGGGAGTGACCGGCACAAATGTCAAGCTTGGTTCTGGGGGGTCTCAGCGTGTGTTACAAAGATTGGCCTTCTAGATTGCAATATTTCCCTTTAAAAGCTGAGGCATAGGACAGAGTGGCACATGGCCGTGCAGTGCAAGATGATGGCGAGTCAAGATTTTATTGGCTCTCGGAAAACAGCGGTTGTGGCATATATTGGCGCTGCCTCATGAGCACGCAGCTGTGCTGTCTGGAAAGTCTGTACATTTTTGAATGCTTCTTTGTTAAATAAATGACATTATCTTCTCATAGTGAATGTTTAAAATATGTGAAATGGAGAATAAAAGAGAAAAGAATAACCAGAGCAGTACTACACCACGATTACAAGATATTTATGAATTACCAAATTTTACTAGTTATTTTACAGACCTCCTTGCAATGTATTGCAGACCCCATCTGGAGAAACGTTGCTTTAAAACATTATCATTTTTTAAAATTCCCTTCTGACCTTTTCAGTGAATTCTTCCCCTACTGACCTTACGCTCCTTCCTAAATAAATTATCCATTCCCAAGATGAAGGAGGATGTCACTATGCTGAACTCTCCAATCACACTCAATTCAATAAACTGTAAAAAAGTCACAGGGTCCTCATGGACTGGCCCCTTAGTAACTTTCTGCTGTCTGGAAATATCTGATGCAGGCTTATTTGCAGATACTGAATTCTGCTATCTCCGCTTCCAAATTATATCTCAATAAATTCAGCTGCGATTAATCTCCTTTTTAAGCAAGGTAACTACAAAGTGGACTGCTCCAGCTATCACTTTATTTCTCTCATGAACTGTAATGTGAAGCTGCTAGCATAACTTTCAGCAATTCATTTACAAAAAGTCATTTACAAGTTAATTAATCCAGACCAGACTCCCGTCATCTGCTCCCTTTATGCTGCAGACATTCATCTTGTGCTACATGTTTTAGATGAGGTGCCTAATTTCCCAAACACATCCACTCTTCTATAACTTAGTGCTGAGAAAGCCTTTGATTGAAATAAAGTTACTGCAATAAATGGAGATATCTAGGGCTTGACATGAATTGAACTGGTTATGGTGAGGATTTTATCAGTATTATTAAAACAACGTAATCCTCTCTAATGGCCACAATCCTTACCACTTCAATTACTTTTTAGTCATTCTAGATCACTAAAGTTGCAAACTGGGCCTCCAAACCTCACCCCTATTCTACAGTCTCTCATGAACCCCCTGCTATTACCCTCCATTCTAACATCCTAATCTCCAACATTTCTTTAAATGTCTTTCATCATAAAATATCCTGACCTGGTTTAACATTTTTGTAAAACTACCAAGCTATAAAATTAATTGTACAAAATTTGCCACCTTACCACTGAATTCACTTTGCCAACAAACTGTCTTCCTCTCCAGCATTCCACTGGCCAATTCAATCAGATATCTTGGTCTACATGTTTCCCCCTTACTCTCAAACACAGCAATCTCAAATTATCGCTGTGCTCTTAAAAGTGCTGAAGTTTTGCTAACATCATAGTCTTCTGTTCCTTTGTCATTTCGCTCCATATTAGCTATTGTTAAAGTAAATACAGTGCCTCAGTCTAATTTTGTTAATGCAAGGCTGCGACTTTTCCACCTAATCAGATGTTGGGTCCCTCCTCTCCCATTTGTTATAGAAGAAGAATACGCTTTCTATTAAACAATCCTCTCTTACCATTTAAATGTTGAAGGCTTGGAAGGGGGTTTCTTTCCCCAATCTGGATTTTTACCACTGGGATTTTGTAGTAAAACTGGAACTTGTTAACTCCTACTGATATTACTTTATCCTGGCCTGCCATTAAATCCAACAAGGTGGCTCCCTTGTCTCTCTCATATCTTGTTTTTATTACATTAAAACATAAGGCATGTTCATCAAATCTTGGTCAACTGGCTCTCATATACCATGGGTGCCTGGCAGAAGGTAGAAAGGCATCTCAGTGTATCACCTTCTAAATTGGTTAAATCATGTGAATTGTAACATATAGGGGGCATTTCAATGGCTTTGGGCTCCGAACGATCCATCTCACATTGTACTGATTGATATTTCCTCTTCTTTTGCTATCCCCAGATAAGATTAGTACTCAAGGCAAGTTGGATTTCTTTATCTTTTTCTTTCTCCTTCTGTTTTTTACTTACATTTTCTCATTCAAACTCTTCCGGCCCACAGCCAATGTATCCCTACACAGGATTCTCAGTAAGGCAGCTTACAGACCCTTACCAATAACCTCATTCTAGCAGTGTGACCCAAGCAGCAACCTCCTTATCTTGCAATTTCCTTTTAGAAAACTTTCTGTCCTCCAAAAATCCCTACATTCAACACACTCATTTCAAATATTGGTATTTTTTATGTCTTGTAGCCTTACTGGTACAAGGACTTTTTCATACTGTTTTTGAAGTGTCTTTTTGATAGCTCTTCAAAACTTCACTTACAGGTCTGAATCCATCTTGGCCCAAGACTGTGATGACGTCTTATCCCCCTGAAAGGTCTTTGAAATCTGATCTAATTTTCATGAGTACTACAAAGGCAGTACAAAGGAATTAGGTCCGGGGTCTCCAGGCAGAAATCAGTTGAAAATAAATGTTTATTTCTGCAGGTAAAGCTTAATGGTGATGGGATGAACAAGCTTTCAGCCGCATGACAGTTGTGATGCTCAATAAAATAATGACACAAATTGGCCTTTAAGTGGGCCCAATAGTCTGATCTAATTTACAACATTCCTTATGTTCCACTTGATTAATCAATCATTACATACATTGACTTAATTTGGGGATCTGCTTTTCCATTATAATGATATAGGTCAAAGCAACAAGAGATGTAACTTGTACATGGACCAACTTCATAAGTCATTGTTTTGTTAAAGAGTCATATGGCCAATTCATCAAGCAATCTAATGAGCAAACTAAAATTATAACTGACTACTCAATCACTTAGTAAAGTTAGGTCATAAGAAGCCACAGACTGTAAAGACAGCAACAGGTATAAGGAAGAAATCACCCCCAAATAAGATGTCTTCACAGAGAATAGTCATCCACCTTCATAACCCG
The DNA here is from genome assembly GCA_026402145.1 of Polypterus bichir lapradei. Classification (NCBI taxonomy): domain Eukaryota; kingdom Metazoa; phylum Chordata; class Cladistia; order Polypteriformes; family Polypteridae; genus Polypterus; species Polypterus bichir. The sequence continues at coordinate 18,312,549 of JANRMT010062838.1, read as the reverse complement.
GTTATTCAGGGCAGGGTCATGGGGCAGCTGTCATGCAATAATTAACTCTCTAATAAATTAATTCAGAATTAACAAAATCATTTAATAATCTGTTAGGCAGCTATGTCAAGCAACATAACCAGAAAATATTTAATGAAATATTCACTAAACCAAAATGGTCTTTATGTTTTATATTCTTATTCTATTTCTGGTCATTTCTTTTTAGCCTCTGTCTCTCAATAATAAAAAGGAGCATCTGTATATGTTGCACTGTAACGTTCAGGTATAGGATTTTGTGTGGCAATTAACCATGAAAGGAGCTACATCAAATAACAATTGACTGATAGCCTTCTTAGCGAGACCTGACTTTACATCCCGACGCCTCTTCTCAATTACTTACTGCAGGTTTGTGTTTCTCATTATCAGTAAGAATGCCAAGACTGAGAACAACGCTCTATAATCAGCTTTGATTGCAGAGGACAGTGTTACCTGGCTGGCATTCACTAGTTTCATTGCAAACCTACAGCTACCCTGACATTCAGGATGTAATTTCCTAATTTTAGGAAGGCTAATGCCTGGACTGACTTGCACTCAGTACATTCGGCAGATCGATATCCAGAAGCCTGAGACCGCACCGATGCACTGCTAATCTCAGTAATTCTGTATTGATTTAGGCTGAGTTTACAGATTCCTTTATGCAAAGGAATTACTCAGATGCATTTCCATATTGATGGCATTTCTGCTGTTGACATAAGCAAGTTAAATACCTCTCTCGGCCTGGCTGCGGAAAGCGTGTCCATTTTGAAGCAGCTGGGCTGAAGGTTATCTCCTCGCCTGTGTTTCTAATTGATTGCAGCTAACATATTCCTGGTCACGCAGCACCGGGTGATCTTTAATACTTCACCAAAGTCCTGGTTTTTAATTTGTTATGACTTGTGAATAAACTTGTGATTCTGCTAAACTTCAATCAATGACAATATGACATTTGTTGTTTTTTTTTTTACTTCAGGGTGCTTATTTTCTATATTGATGCCAGTAGATTATATATATCCGACAACAGGGTCCCACAAAGCAACACCCTAGAAATGTACCATTGAATGTTTCTTTAACTTAATTTGTGGTCAGTGATAGATCTCTTTTCAAAAAGGCCCCCACAATCCATTTTTACATTTATACATTTTCTTTGCTAGTGTGTACAAATCAATACCAAAAAAAGTCGACTTAAGCTTGGAGTACACCTATTTAACATAACCATGAATGTGACACTATTAAAGATGAAATGTTTATTGCTTTTATTTCTACTTCATTTTATATTAAAAACACATTAATACAGACACCTTTTATGAGTAGTCCTATATCATTAACAAATACCTCAGTTTATTTCAAAGGAAGCTGGTGACATAACATCTCTAAGTAAATCCAACACTTTTCTTTTAGTTGTAAGAGTATCATCATTGAAGGCAAAACTGTGTTGACAACCTGGATAAGACAGGAGTTCAGAATGCATTGCATGGATCAATCCTTCCTTTTGAGGTTTTTATTTCCACTTAAGTAGAGTTTATAACTGAATCACATAAGATATTTAGCTGTGTGTCTGTCATGTTTCTAATTCCTACCCTCCCAGCAACTATACAGTTAACGCTGCTGACAATGGTACTCACAGTTGGACCAGACTGGAGAACGGCGGATTTTCTGTGGGAGTAAGAAATAAAGCATTTGAATTAATCTTCTCTACTGGAAGAAGCACTTAAAATTGGATCGGACCTGAGGCCTGAGGCTCTTGAGTGGGTGTTTGAAACACCAGTATATTCTCTAGGCTGACAGACGTAGCAGAAATTGGACCAAACCTGAAGCCAGAGCTTGTCAAGTGGGCGGGTGTAAGAAATAAATCCTTCAGGTTAATAACAGCCGGCAGAAGGGTTTGAAATCAGGCTGGAAATGAGACCACAGCCTCCTGAGTGGGAGTGTAAAATTAGTCCTCAAAGTAATAGTTGAGGAGAACACTTAAGACTGGATTTACCTTGAATCCACAGCCACTTGAGTAAAGAGAGCAAAGAAAAGAAAAGCCCTGTGAATCTACTCTTCTCTGACTGATGTACTTGAAATATGTTTTAAACTGAGTTTGTAACCTCTTGAAAAGCAGTAGAGAAAGAGCCCTCCACACTATTCCTGAAAGCAGCATTTAAAGCTGCACAAAACATGAGATTAGATACCCTACTCTCTCTCTCTCTCTCTGTATATATATATGTGTGTGTGTGTGTGCTTTTTTTTAGATGATACTGCTGAAAAACAATTATAATATGAACAAATCTACACATGGGAAAATCAGTATGAGTAGGGTTACTGTGTGCAACAAATAGTGTTTATAACCTATCAAGACCTTAGTCCTCAGCTCTGAGTGAGTGCCTTTGAGGACTGATTTCTTAAATTTTCTAGTTGTGTGTTCTTCTGCCAAAAAGAATGGCTCTGAATTTAATTTCACATGGTGCGTGCAATACAGGGCTGCAAAGCATTAATGAATCTTAAATTGAATTCATAGCTTTTGAATAGTACAGATGAAATCACTGTCAGACAGAAACTTAAGTGACATTTTTAACAACTACTAAGAAAAGTGAAACTAATTACAATGCCATGAAATTAATATCTTGAGGACACAACTTAAGTCAAACTAATGCTGCCTACAAATGGATTTTTAAAATGTCATTAACAATCCGAAAACATCATGTAACAGATGAGCATTATGAAGCAGCAAAGCCTTGAGAAATATTACAATGAGATACAGTATATGCGATCAATTTAAATGACTCCATGATACTAGATCTGGCCAGAGACCTGGGCTTTGTAAACTGAAGCATATTAAAACAATTCACTAGCTGTGGGTAGGACTGGAAAAGTACCCAACCTTACTCTAAATAATGTTTAGTTGAGTTCTTAATGAAACTTCTCAAATTATATGTTTCCATTGTTAAGGAGTGGAAATAGGACAGTCTGGAAAGTGTCTACTGGAGGTTTCTATAAACACCAAGCAAGAATGAACTTGAAGCCACATCTCTTTGGGTAGATTCATCGTTTACACCATCTACATTTGTCTTTGGGCCAAAAAGAAGCAGTTTTGAAACAGCACCTGGCTATGGATTGCTGACAGCACCAACCCTCTTTTTAAGAGCTCCTAAGTGACAAATGATATACTGTTGTTTAAAAATGATTATTAATATTCCCTTTGATGACTTGTTTACCATTTTGCACCTGATAAAGGCAATGATAATTAAAAACTGTACCAAGCAGCTTCTTTGGCCTGGTCCCACAGCAGTCTTGTAGCTTCTAAATTCCTTTTTGTTTCTGGACATCCTGACTCCGCAGATATGAGCTTCTAAGACAAGTTGATTCAGTGTCTCAGCCTACTATACCACTTATCAAAGTTACTGTAGTTGTCAATATTGTACCAAAAAATGTATGGCGCTGCTTAATTTACTATTTTTTCCCTCATTAACCTTAAATCAAATCAAAATCAAATCAAATTGTATTTGTTGCATGCAAATTATAACATACAGTACAATATGTAGTGAAATGCTTCGTGATTAGCATATTTTTATTTTAAATGCACTTTGTTTATTCCCAAGGGGAAACTGTCTTTTTACATGACCTGTTTGACAGAAGAACACACAACTAGAACTTCTAACAAGTCAGTGCTCAGAGATGTGGACTAAGGTCTTGTTAGGTTATAAACATTATTTATTGCAGGTTTTAACCCTTTTCATATTCAGATATGTTCTTATTATTACTATTTTGCTGTAGTATCCTCTAACTTGTGATGTATGTACCTGATTTGCACAGAATGAGTAACTTTTAACAGAGATTGTTTATGGCTCCTGAAAGAAGTGAAAGCAAGGGGTTAAACAGCAATTGTGCATACTAGGGCAAAAGACCAAGATATTCTGCACAGATGAAAAGTTACCATGTATGAACATATACAATAGTATTTTACACAATGTTACACAAAAAAAGTCTCATTGAAGAATTAGGATAATCTAGGAACTACATTGAAAATAACTGTGAAGGTAGGTAAAGCAGTGGACAGAAAAAAGCTGTAAAATGGCAAACTAAAAATAGCATTGCATATTTTCAAAAACCATTGGAGAGCTACGTGGATTGCATTGACAACTTCTCCAGAGTCTAAAAAAGAGATACCAATAAAAGACGCAAACTGGTGGTTTTCATGGCCTTACTGTTTACAATTTACTTCCAGACTCATTCCACCTACATCTGTGTAATTAGTCTAAAAGGTTTGATTTAAAATAATATGGATATTAATAATTAAGGGTAGAGATTTAACATAACTTACCAATAATATATTATTGATTTAAGCCGACCCTGACACCTGCTGCTTACTTCTATTTTGAACGTAGGTGAACAGCTCGAGTACACATCATGTGACATGTTGAGGTGTATGCACCATTTGGTCACATGTCTCATATGTTGGCTCCGTTGCCTTCCCTCTCACTTTAAGCTGCTTGTCAATAACAGTGACTTACAGTACCAGCTGACTAACCAGTGTATTTAATCAGGCTTGTAAGCCATCATTCATTGTGTCAATGACTCTTGTACGTTTTAGTTTTCTCATGTTTTTGGCTTCCTGTGTCTACTGTGTCTCACTTTTTGATTGTGATCTTGTCCTTTCTTCCTTTTTTAATCCTTATTTTATCACCTGGCTGATAAATTGATGCTGTAATTTTAAATCCATCATATAACATGGTCAACACCCACTTTAGTCCTTAAACCGGCATCACACTATACAACTTTTCCAACAACTTCCAGACATAGTCATAATTTCCATAATCTTTTTAAAATCAAAGCAAGCAGTAGACAGTCACAACATTTAACTTTATTGTAGGCAGCCATAGGGGCAGGCTCTTGTGTCTGAGAGCGTTAACAGTCAAGTGCAATAGTGTAATACACACAATGTCCACTAGCAGCAAGGAACATTGCCAGAGAACAAGAAAAGAAGGAAAATGAGTGATTCAAACTGAGAAAACAGAGAAGAGGTTTGTTTAATATTAAAAGTAGGACAAATGTTTGTTTCACCATTACATAGTTAATAAAAGAAAGGCTGAGGTCGTGGGTTATTCTGGTGTACTACATATTGATAGACTTCCTAAATTAGGCAACATCATGTTGCTTTTGATTTACAAGTATGATGAAAAATCATAAAGGAGTCGTGGAATCAGTCACCTCCTGTGCTTCCATGAGGTATAACTGGACATCATTAGGAGCAACAAGATTCAACAAGTGAGGTGGTCAAATTCAGCATCTCACCAACTAGAAGTCATGTTGAGTACTGTAGTGTGATGTCAGCCTTAGAGATCCCATTAGAAACACCACCAAGCCAACAAAAGGCCCTCTGCTCAAACTGGGTTATGTAGAGAAAAAGAATGGAAGGTTTAACATGGGATAAGGTTAGGAAAACAGTCACTCGGCAGAAAAGGAGCACACTTCTCCACACCAATAAAACCTCATGAACGTCTTATCTTTGTAGTGTGGTTTCCTGATTTGTGCAGCTGTTATAAGTAAAGTTACCAGAATTAGTTTGCAAGTTTTATTTCTCTGGAGAATATCTTTACACACTTATGACATGCAATTTGCTTTGCATAAAAGCAATCAAATCTGATTCTTAGTCAGTGGGTCACTGAAAAGCACTAAAAGAAGCATTCTGAAACGTGTGCCCATGCACTAAATACAAACCCACTTTAACACAAGAATCAAAAATTGACCCCATGACAGTTCACTGCAGTGATAATGTTAAAGTTAAAAAGATGTTCCTATTTTAACTTGAACACACATTCACTCCACATGTCCAGTAGGACTTCAACTAGAAGAAGGTTAAAAGAACCATAGACACATGCAAATTAAACATTTTTCACAGTTTATCCCCCAGCATGCACCACAGAAGATCAGTCCATTCACGTTGGCACTTTTTTTTAATAAATGGAATAGGTGTAGCTGCAGTCATATGAAGCTGCTTCTGCTAATTTACTGCTGTATTTCAACAGTTTCCTCACCTAAGCTAATTATTTAGTTGTTGTATCTCTCATTTTTTTTTTAGCCAAAAATATGTTCTTTTAAACATGTTAATAACAAATCAGTTACTGATCTTTCTCATGTTTAATTATGTCTAAATACCATTTGTTTGATTTGTCTGTCACCTTTTCTGGTAAGAAATCATCTTCTAATATTCCTGCCTACCACTTGAGATCTCCCAACTTCTGCTGGGCAGACTATGTTCCTGAAAAGCTCTGATCTAACAGTGAATTAACTGTAAATAGAGAAGTGGAGATGAAGATCCATTCTGGCAATGATGAGAGTTAATCAGTGTGATAAGCTGAATGTCTTAAGCACTGTATATACAGTATACTGTGCATAACCTAATTCCACATATTGTTACTAATTTGAAATTGGACCATAGTGAAGACCAGTAGAACACATTCTGAAGTAATTGTGTCAGTTACCACATTTTACTAATTTTAAGGTCCAAGCAGGACTGTATTCCAGAATAAATCTCTTTGATTTAGCATGTTAAATAAATCACTACAAAGAGAATGAACAACAAACTAAAGAATCTGGAAAACTAGGCCGATAGACCTCTTTGAATTCAGATAAGACTACACAAAATGTTATGCACATAATAAATTTATAACATTTTTATTTACACTCATGTTAAATTTTATTTCAGTTTCTTTTTGAGTATGCATTTTCATTTTTGTTTGTGTTTCCTTCATCTTTCAGTTTAATTTTAGTATCAAATAACTAAATGCTTTTAAGTAATTTCGGTATCAGTTTTCATTAACCAAAATAAGTGGTCCACAGAAAAGCAGTTACACTTATTTTGGAAATACAGGGTATAAGCTACTAGCAAAGGCTGATGGAATTTAAACTTTTGTGTTTGAGCATGCAGATACAGAAAAAGAGATATTAATGATAAGTTTTCAAAATTATGAAGGGTGGATCCTAGTTGTTGCTTTAAAATGGATTCTTCAACTAGAGCATGGAGGCATAGATTTGTTGGAAGTTGGTTGAGGGTAAATTTTTATACATGGAATAATTAACTTAAGTATCATAGCAGATGGTGGTACTGGGGCCTTTCAAATCTCGATTTACTAATATCTAGTAGAAGTCAGACATGCAACAATTGATAAGCTTTGTTATGCTGAATGGCCTATTTTCTCACATGTTCTCAACAGAACAGTTGACACCTAAGCTAGATTCAAAACCAGAAGCTCTGGCCCACAGCATTTTTAGGAAGCTCTTGCAAGGGTTCATGAAATAAATCCTTACAGTTAATAGCAGCTGCCCTGTTGACAAAAAGTACTTGTTTATGTGTCACTGTTTTCATCAAGCTCACACTTCTTGGAGAACCAAAAGTGAAATGCAGGAAAGATGAGATATGGCACAGCTTCGGCTTCCACTGAAATAAATACTGCCTTATCCGTCCTTTGCTTAGCTCGCTGTCTTTCCAAATATCAGACCTGTTTCATCATCCGCAAAACAAATCGCTCTGGCCTAAAGGGACCCAGGAGAATCATTTATTTGTTTAATTTTTCCTCACGGCACAGAGCAGGGCATTTTATTTGTTCCCTCAGTGATAGATGCAGCGGCAGTTTTCTGATTACTATGTGCTTCGATTTGCTCTGTACAGTAATAAGAATAAATGCTCCACGGAGAAGAAAAGTAATGACGGCTCAATGGCTGCTTAAAGGTAATGTCAGGGGGCGGATAAATTAATACTTTGACTGCTTTTCAAAAGCCCTCATGCTGACCATCTCCACATAGAATCAGGGCTTCTTTTTTTTTTAAAGCCACTAAGGAATCAGGACTTTGCATCTATAGCACTGAAGTACAACTCCAAAGGATCAGAAAGTCTATGAGGTCAGAGTAACAGGCTGCTCTTGTACTTTTCTATGTTTATTTTTCTTATCTGGTTTTAAATAAATTTGCGATATTAAGCACATAGAGAATGAGCAACTGAGTAAGAGTCTTCTATGAAGTGTCACAAGAACAAATGGAGTTGCAGGTGGAAGATATCAGGATTGTACACATAATTCTTAGTTTTTTTAAATTTATTTATTTAGTTCTTTCTTTCTGTATTTATTTATTTATTTATACTATTACTTCTGAGACTTCGATTTATCTTGATTTTGTTTGCTCATGTCTATATGGACAACACCATCTCTGAGTTTATTTTTCATGGGTGCTGCCATTTTGATACGTTGATAAGTTGCTAGGACATGCCACACTGATGGACACATGACACAATCCCAGTTAATTTATAAATAACAACCATGCCCTTTAAGCCTTTTCTGAAAAATAATGAGGGAATAATAAAGGAAAGACCTCACTAGAAAATGTATTACTTTTTTATCACTCTTCTAGTTTAATAAATTCTGTTCCTGACTTTGAATTTAGTGCACAACTGAAAATGAATATCAGTCTTTTCACTACCATTTATTGACTTTAGCTATATCTGACCTGATTCCTGAAACATTCCTAAAAACTAGCATTTAATTTAATAAAGTGGCCTATCACGACATTTATGGAAAAAAATCATAATGATTATCATACAGCTTTGTTTTCTGTTTCATCTGTTATAACTTTTATTTATTTATTTTTTTTACAGTGCCTTCTCTTGTCAGTAGCTAGTTTAGATGCATGCCTCTACAAATGTAGATGCTGTGAAGGTACTGCATATTCTTGCACTAAACCACACCAACAAGTATCTACTTGATCAAATGTTAAAGCAGTATGTTCCACCAGTCAGCCTGTTCCACTCTTAATAGTGCTATGAGTTTATCATATAAAATTCTTTCAAAGCCACCATGCACTTCAGTATCTTTCAATGAATAATACTAACATGCTCTTCTACTTCATATCCAAAACTATATTTTCATGTGTCAGAATAACCCTAGTGGGCCGGCAATGCATTTTATTGTTACTACAAACTTATGTACCAAGAGACACCTTATATGCCTCTGTAATAAGACCATTTCCCAGTGATATACTGTGCATAAATATTAAGGCCACAATCCAACTGTACTACTTTTAGGGACAGAGTATATATTTCTATAAAAAATATATAAATAACACCAACAGCCCTACCTTCTCCACAATGAAAAATGTATAGCATTATAAATAAATCTAACAGCCACACTCATTTGTCAGGAGACAAGTTTTGCGTGTGACTAATGGCAGTCCTCCTCTAGCAGACAGACTACATTACACTTGTAATGGCCGCCTCCTCATTTGACTGGACATGAGTATACAGTAGACTACTATAAATAAGTCTAACAACAGTCATGCCCTACCCTTTTCAGGTGAGATGCCACCTTTCAATTAACAAGACTACTAAGTAACCCAGCTTCTCCAGAGGGACTGACTCCTATAAAAGAGTAATTACTGCCACTCCTCTAGAGGATATTCTGTATTTGCTATTAATGAGAGTAACTACTCCCCTGTTCTTCTCTAGACAGAATTTGCTTTCAAATAAAACAAGACAAACAACACCATCCATCAGTAGAAAAAACTGTACACTACATTTAAATAAAAATAAAAAAAACTTGTCCACCACTGAACAGGGAAAATATACAACTTAATATGACTAAACATTTCCATCTTCTCCTGTTCTCCAGAGTGGATGCTCCGCATGAATGAAGTAAAGCTAACAGAATTCCTCCTCTAAGGGAAAAACAAACGTTGCATAGTCTATCCTAATAAACACCCTCCCCACGCCCCCAAAACAATGGACCAACTGTACATCTCTATAATTAAAGAATAACTGCTACCTCTCCTACAGGTAATATATTGCTATTAATATGACTAATAACCCCTCCACATGCAATGCTTCATAGGCAGAAAGAGTGCATCGTCTAAACAGGACCACCAAATGCCCTCTTTTCCAAGGGAGTAGAATGTAAATTGTTGTAAAAGATTAACTAGCACCTTTACCCCACTGAATGCCAGTAAAAAGACTATGAACTTGTCTGCACATTGTATTCAACTAACATAAGACAAGCATCACCACTATTTAGAGGAAAAACTGGAAATTATAAAAAAAAAACATACATATACTCATTCTTGTAAAAAAAAATACATTTGACATATTATGTGAAAAATAGTGACTTTCCTCCAGAAAATAACTAAACACCTCCTCGCCATCCAGAACTGAGGGAGAATATAAATAAGGTGCCATTCTTTCACCAAATGTAAAGTCAATTCCAGTTATAGAAATAAAATAAAAATAATTGCCCCCTCCACACCTATTATGCAATGGACACTCTGTATTTCTCTATAATAAGGACAACAACTACTAATTCTACAGGGGAAAAGGGGCCTGTAAAATGCAACCAATAAACTCTCCTACCACATATTATGTCTTAATGTTATCTACTGTATCCACCCATCAATGACTAAATAAAACCACCAAATAAACCCATTTACAACAAAACAACAATATGTTGCTAAAAATACTTCAATACCCCTTTTCTACCAGAGGATGGGCTTTATCTATACTTGTTAATAAGACTAACAGCTCAACTACCCTCTAGGATTTAGAATTCTATTCACCTAAAATAAGACAAATGACACCTTCTTCCAGAAGACAAACTGGACAGCTTGAAAACTAACACAACCTCCAAAGTGACTGATCACAATGTCAGGATCTTCTACTACAACTTCTCTTTCAGGAAATAGACAACATGAGTTCAAGACCAATACTCTTCTCCAAGGTACAAAAATGAATGCTGGTTAAATTAGATCAAAAATATTTATTCTTCAAAAAAACAAGCTGGACAGTGCAATGGACAGATGCACCATTCTAGTTTGTTTACTGACAGGTTTTTCTGCAAAAGAGCAATAAAAATCAAAATGATATTGATTTGCATTGTTAAAAACACAAGGTAGTGGATAAACTAAACAAGATCTATAATAATAAAAAATAAAACAGTAAGCATGCTAATCCTCTGGCCTAATTTAAACTTCTATTTGTGTGCCGAGGTATCTTGTTCTCATCCAGCACTCCCTTCTCACATCCCCAGTCCCGCACAATCTTATAACCACCAGTCAGTGAGCCTGTCATCTTTTTTATGATTCAAGCCTTGGTAGCACCTCTGATGTCTCAGATAACAGGCTAACACTCAGCCTAGCAGCCCTTTCAGCACTTGGGTAAGCCTTAAAGGCCTAGGTCTGTACGGTTGCTGCCGGGGTTCTCATTTCCTGGGTAACATGGATTCATCTCATGAGAGAATTGTGACTTGGCCTCACTGTTAAATATGCCACCTGGCTCCAGATTGCCAATTCAGCAAAGAATCCTGTGTTGTCATCTGTTGGCGAGAACATATTGTTGCATTTTGCTGGTTTGGCAAGCCTTCAGAAAGAAAAAAAGACAAATTGGTACCCTTCAAATGTGGGTATCATATAATTCCTTCATGGGATGAAGTCCATTTACATTTCAATAAGAATAGAATAGATAGATAGATAGATAGAGTCAGAAATGGCTGGGGTGGCAACCCGGCCAGGATGCCCAGGAGGACAGGAGGAAGGCTTGCGCCTTCCCCAGACCATGTGGGGGCGACCAGCCTGATTGCTTTGGGATCCACGGATACAGAGCTTTGAAGCTCAACCCTGTAGGGGCCCGTGGTCACCGCCAGAGGGCGCCCCGGTGCCACTGGAGCCCTGGACCTCAGCACTTCTGCCACACCCGGAAGTGCTGGGGGGAAGAAGACTGGGGACACCAGGAGTGGTTCCAGGTGCGCAGCCGGCACTTCCACCACACAGGGGAGTGTCCACCGAGGAGTGTCGGGAAACACCTGGAGCCCATCCGGGCATGTTTAAAAGGGGCCGCCTCCCTCCATACGATGGCTGGAGTCGGGTGGAAGAGGACAGAGCTCGGAGGAGAGGAGTGGAGGCGGACCAGAGACAGTGAAAGGCATAGTGAGAAGGCCTGGACTTGAGGGGTGATTGGTGCTGCGGCACTGCGTTGTGCTCACTTTTGTGAATAATATATAAATAATAATAAATAGTGTAAATAAAGGTGTGTGTGGTGAAACTATCATGTCTGCCTGTCTGTGTCCGGGCTGTACCCCACAATAGATAGATAGATACTTTATTAATCCCAAGGGGAAATTCACAAGTAGTAAAATGTTGTAAAAATTGTCCAGGGAATAATAGCCTTCATGCCCAATCTAGATAATATTCTGTGTCTATTTATAAATAAAAAGAACTACCAAGAGCACCTCTTCTTCAGTATATAAACCGTATATTGCTTAAAAACCTCTTTGAGAGTGTGGATGTATGAGGCCCAAATTATGTTAGCACCATTCCAACATGACACAATATGCATTCTTATCAAATATACTAAGCCCCACCAATCTGTACATATCATGACATTACACCTGAATTGATATGTAAGGTCAATAGCAGGAATTTGGGTGTGCAGTCAAGCAAATCTTTTCTGACTTTTCTTTATTCATCTCTTTTACTCATGGAATAAAAAGTGCATTCATTTTCCCTAAAGAGTCATTAAAGCAGTTAACTCGGCAGTAAATAACAATTCTAGCATGCTGGCAAGTTGCAAAGCAGGTGTGCTGGTAAACCCTGCCAAATGTGCTCCATGAGATGAACTGAACTAAAGCGGTTTTGTCAAATTTTGAAATTACACAGACAAATAAACAAAAAGTTAATGTCAACTCAGGGAACGGCCTGGGCATCAGACACAGAACAGTTTCATCAGCGTATAGGAAAAAAAAACAATTTTCTTGTCAGAGTGCATTTGGTGAGAGGGTGAAGACATGATTTCAGTGAAAAGGAGTCAGTGGGCGCATACGCGTCTGTTAATAAGGTCTGTCTGCTGCTCTGATGAGGTCAACAGTCACTTAGTTTCCTTAAAAAAGTGGTTAGATTAATAAAAATTCAAAAAATACATTAACCTCGTTTTGTTTATTTGACTAATTACAATTCATTTCCAGTATAGCTTTATTTGACAGAATTGCCATTCGGTCACACAGTGAGATTTCCCCGTCATTGCTATTCAAACATGAAAAAATTATTAAGTGGAAGAGTTGAGCTCTTTTATGTAGAGAATTTCAGCTTGCTGTCTCTGATATCCTGCCTCCCAAATTCAGGGAACTAGAGATGATTTACAATGCAGTCACAAACTATATGGCATTTGTACCCCCAAACCCCTCAACTACCATCTTTCATGGTAATCACCAGGTAATCACATCCCAGACATACTTGACTGACCTATTATGAGAAAATGCAAGAGTATGATGGATTAGCATCCTGTCCACAACTGGTTATTGTCTTATGTCAGATGCTGCCCAGATGCTTTCCTGCTCTCTGAAGCCTTGTGATGGAGAAAGGTGGTTCAGACAATAAATGGCTTACAATATAGGTGCAAGACAACATGCAAGGAGTTCTTTTACTAAATCTATTTGCAAGGAGCTGTAAAGATACAAAGTTAAAAGAGAAGAAACACAATGTATGTTCTGACAGAAGTTTGTCAAGACTTACCATTTTCATAGAACATACATTAGAGGGTCAGCTCGAGTTGGACGGTTGGGAGACAAAGTCAGAGAGGCGAGATTGCGTTGGTTTGGACACGTGCAGAGGAGAGATGCTGAGTATATTGGGAAAAGGATATTAACGACAGAGCTGCCAGGCAAGAGAAAAAGAGGAAGGCCTAAGAGGAGGTTTATGGATGTGGTGAGAGAGAACATGAAGGTGGTCTGTGTGACAGAACAAGATGACGAGGACAAGACGATATGGAAGAAGATGAGTCGCTGTGGCAACCCCTAACAGAAGCAGCCAAAAGAAGAAGATGATCTTCTTTTTGGTAGCAAACTGTTGCTACTATAGAAACACATAGCCAAAGGCTTTTCTGAGGGCCAGAAGTAACATCTGCATCAATGACAAATGTAGGAAAGCACAGAATATGCACCTCTGTATTCAAAAGATGCACAGCGGTCCCAACTTGCTTGCTAATGTGAATGCTGCAGTGTACACATATGAGACTGCAAACTGGTCCGTATGCAGTCAGAAGGTGAGGTGCCCCATACCGACATTACCAGTCAGGACCGAAAAGACACAAAATTTCCACATAGATTTGAGTGGACACACTTTTTCAATTGCAATGTGCTCCTGCTTTCATTCTACAAATTGACTATCGGATGCCTGATGGGATCTGCATTTAATCTAAGTGTCCTAGCTGTCAGCCTAGTTTCAGGAAATAATTCTTTGATTTCAATTTGAACAAATGAGCAATGCACACCTCCACCCCCAATCTGAATGAGAGGAATCTAATTGAGCTTTCAAGAGTTCACTAATGACTGAAGTATTCTTCTTAGGTTTATAATTGCATGCAAGCCATTATGTATCAACAGCAAAATAAAGCTCACAGTTTAAGTCCTGCACTTGTCAATCATTTTAAAACAGTCTTTAACTGTGGGCTGCCACACACATTCTCTCCTGGAGAGGTTTTACTGTGGAATGGATATGGCATTCAAAAGGCAGAACAGAAGAAAAAACTGATTTGAAGAAATTGTAGACACCGATTCTTACTCCTTGTTTCCAATTTGAAGTTTGGACCAGAAAAGAATGTACTGCTATGCAAAACAATTTGTGCTCCTGGTGGCACCCACGAGTCTTTTAACAGTTTTTCATGTATGTTTTCACAGCCCTCAAATTGTTTCAAATTACTTTACAAAAAGATACAGAGTAAAAAAAGAAGGCACAACAAGATGAAGTAAGTAGAAAACTTCAAGCTGACAGATTTGGAAAAAATTGACATGTGAGGTTCAAAGACCTATAAGGTTAAATTACAAGTTGGAAAGCCAAATGGAAGCACAACGTCCAGTTACAGGAATAAATTCTTATGACCAGTTTGCAACTTTTTGTGGTAAGTAGTGTGGAGCCAGTGGCTACATAGACTGACTGCACATCAGCAGGTTACAGTTTCATCTCTCGTTGATGACTCAAATTCACTAAAACTACTTACATATGTACTGATCACAGAGATTACAAAATAACTGTATGAAGTTCTGTAGGACTGTTTTTACTAACTGATGCACTTCAAATTTTAAATAATGTCTGCTTAAACAAACTGCTTACCAGACTTTGAGCTTGATCCTGTCAGCTCTACCTTTTCTGTCACTTTGTTTTACAGTTGTCAGTTTCACATTGGCCTATCTCGCTATTCCAAGGTTATTCAAATTCCAGTATACACTACAAATTTACTTGGAGCAACTTGAATTATGCTAGAACTAACTAGCCAAGTCTTTACTTCCATAAAATCCAATTCTCTTGTAGCTCGCTAAACTGTACTTTTACCCCAGCAGGCAGTCGATTCCATCAGAGCTTGTTAAACTATGCTACTAAAGGAAGTGTGATTCTGTCAGATCTGATTACTCTGAGCCTTTACATCAAGCAAGTCCAGTCTGTCAGATCTTACTATATCATATTTCCAATTGCAGAGAGTCTGATTGTGCCAGAATTTGTTGTACTGCATCCTTCTTCCAGGGAATCCTATTCTGTCAGATCTCACAAACCAAAGAGTCTGAACAAGTCACATCTCTAGGGCGTGGAGATGCATAGGCATCTAATCTGACCCCATAAATTCTGAATATCCTCCACCTCATCACTTTTAAGGCAAACTTGTCCTGTAACCATTCCTCACATACATCAGATTCGACCAGTTTACTGTCCACTAGCTTCAGTTTCTTCAACCCTACATCAGGTGTGATGAAGTTAGACAGTAAAGTCGAGCCAAGTAATCTTTCAGTGTTAAATTTGAATTGATTTAACAAGACCAATGAAGTTTGTACAAACTGTCATTTTGGGGAATTTGTTAAAATATTCGTTTGCACAATACAGTACATACAGAATATAAAACAAAGGTCTGCAAACAATGAACTGAATACACACTCTTAAAAAAATTCCAAAGTGAAATGTTTATATTTTAACATTGCTTAATACTTGTCCAATTCTTTGACCATTACATTACACAACAGATGCTTTGATGATTGTATAAACTATGTGACAATGAAAAGTGACTATCCAGTGTGCTGTTCCGCTCTTTTCATCAGATCTATGCCTTTATTCCCCTAAATACTGATCCTGGCAGATCACACTGTTCTGAAATTTTAGCTCTCTTCAGTTTTGTTTTTTTCTTCACCAGTCCTCTGGAGTTTTTTTTTTCTGTCCTCCAGGCCATCGGACCTTACTTTACTCTTTGTTATTTAGTATTGTCTAATCTTATTTTTATATTTTTATTTTTTTATAAACTTTTCTTTCTTCATCTTGTAAAGCACTTTGCGCTACATCATTTGTATGAAAATGTGCTATAGAAAGAAATATTGTTGCTCAGTGTGGCACCGCTAGATTTTACTTTCCTACAAGATGTTTACTTATAACAAAGGGTGATCTTTACCTGAGTGATCCATTTTACAGTTTTACCAACTTAAAGCTCACCCAGCCAGGTTTTACTGATGAGTAGGACATTTCTTTGAAAAACAAGAAAACAAGCTCAGAGCATGTGCACAGATTAAAAGATACAAAATAGTAACAAAAACCACAATTACCACATCACACGTGCATACTTGTACTGAAATACTTCTATTAGGATCTCAAACACAGTTCAAGAATCTCAACAATATGTTATACTTTATATTGAATACTGTCAAACAATGCCACTTTTGTCTGTAAAAAGCCTCTGAAATTTATCTGAATTTAGATTCATCCTTTACTTCAGTCAAGTCTCAATAAACAAAGGATTTTTATTGTGGGAAACCCTTCTTAAGGTAAGTGTTTCCCATGCCACAACTACAAGTACAATTCTGTCTGCTTCTCTCAGTCATCTTCTCTTTCTCTTTCTGCCTTCACTCCTTCAAGCAAGTATTGTCCTCCTCTCCCCGACCATGCCTTTCAGAGTTGTGGCAGGCAAATCTTTTTATGAGACACCCAGAAGCACTTCTAGTGTCCCAAAGCTGTGGTTTGGAAGCACTTCTGGGTGAGGTGGGAGCCCAACAAAATAGGGCTCACCAGTTCCCACAGCACCCCCTTGGTGGCACCCACGGCACCCAACAGAACTGAGCCAAAGAACTTGAGTTCCCAGGGTGCCCTGTGGGAATTTATGGTGCTACCACAACCCAGGGACCCAGTGGGGCTGCCATTTAGCATCCCAGAGAAGACAAGAAACAATTAAGGGGTCTGAGTCTTCAAGAGCAAGTCAAATAAAATTATTTCAAAAGAAGTTAATTAGCAGCAAAAGCAGGTCACTAATTAAGAAAAGGGTTAGAATGAAAACCTGCAGCCACTGGGGACCGTCAGGAACGGGGTTGGGGACCCCTGTTATATACAATATATTTTTTCATTGAAAAAAGGCTTGGATTTAAACACTGCAGAAATGTTATAATTTTTAGTTCTAGTAATGATAATAGTGGCCATATTTTTCATTTAAAAATGTATGTTGGTAAAAAAGGAAATGGAATATCCAGTGAAAGGGTTGCTGTAGCCAGTTCTACTAGAATTAAGTGAATAAATTAACTTTCTGTATCTTTCATATTAAAATATTCCAAAAAATGAAACAAATTCTTTGGATGAGATTCTTAATAAAACTTGTTTATACAAGCTTGAATAGAAATGGAGCAACCATCCCAGTTAAAGTCTCGTTTTCATCCTGCATAAAAGACATATCTGCTTTGCAACCAAGTATCTGCCTGTCTATGTGTATAAACACATGAGCTTTCTAAAGTCTTTAACTGGGAAAAGCAACTTCTGCAAAGATTACCCTGCTGAACACCATTAAACGTGCATTTGGATTTTCTTGTATTCCACTTGTTTAACAATCTTAAATGAATCTTTAGAAATAGTTAGCCCTTAATGTAGTTAATACACATTACAGAATTTCCATGTCTGAACTTATAATGATACTTCATACTACTCATTATTAGGCCAACTTTGCACTGGGGCAAAATATGTGCTGCAAAAGTGGTAAAATGGGAAAGGAATTTTTCAAGTAGAATTGATATTGAAGAAGTGTCCAGCTCTGATTCTGGAGGGCTATAGTAGCAGCAGGTTTTCGTTTAGTGACCAGTCTTTGTCGTGGGTATGATGTTAAACTGCATCCAATCCTGCAAGTGGTCCTCCAACTTGCAGGGAAATCATGGGGGTTGGTGGCAGGATTGGCACTCCAGCCACTGTAAAAAAAACTTCACAAAGCTCCGAGACTACAGAAAGGACTAATTTTTGCTCTCCGCAGGAGTAGCTCTGCTGCAGCCACCCACAGAAAGGCTGCTCACATCATGAAGGGGATGGGGGAAAGTCCCTAGGAGCCCCATCCCCGGAAGAGTCGAAACCGTTGGAGAGCCAATAGGATGAGGTCTGTTTAGGATCGGAACTGGTGTGGCGCTGAGGTGTCGCCTGCTACACGGCAGCACTCGGGTCCCAATTTGAGGTCGGCCCATACAGGTGGTCGCATGGAACATCTTGTCTCTCCAGCAAGATGATCTTCTTCCTCTGCTGTCGGAGGAGCTGTGTAAACTGTGCATTTCAGTGGCGGCACTCTCTGAGGTGCGCAGACCGGGGATTGGCCAGATCTCTGTAGGTGGATACACCTTTTATTGGTCTGGTCGGTCTGATGGCTGTCATACTCAGGGAGTAGCTGTTGCTGTAGTGGATTGGCTTCCTCCGATGGTGTCCGATGTCACTCCTTTCAACGAGCGTATTATGGGACTCGGATTACGGCACTCCCTGGGTGCCTTGTCTGTTGTCTCAGTGTATGCTCCGACCGCGGTGAGTGATGTCTCGGTGAGGGAGACATTTTATTCGCAGCTTCGCTTAGTGGTTGATGGGTGCCAACGAGGTGACACTCCTCTGGTCATGGGCGAATTCAGTGCAGCCACTGGCACTGACAGGGCTGGCTATGAGGATTGTCTCGGTCCCCATGGGTCTGGTGTCCGTGGTGAAAGTGGCTCCATGTTCCTTGACAATGCAAAAGGTCATGGGCTGCGAATCGCTGGATCCTGGTTCCAGCGCCCTGAACAGCAGCGTTGTACTTGGTACTCCAGTACTGGTGGTGCGGTGAAGGAGATCGATCACATCCTCGTGTGCAGACACTGAGGCTCTTGCAAAACTGCAGTGTCTACAGAAGTGCCCAGTTTGTGAATTCTGAACATAGGCTTGTTGTTGCTACTCTTAGGATCCAGCTTAGGCCCAGTAGGTTACCACCTACTAGGAAAATGAGCCTGGACTTGGCCAGATTCCAAGACCAGGCTGTTTCTAATGAGTTTGCACACAGTTTGTGTGTGGAACTTTCAGATTTGGGTAAGACTGCCGATCCTAATGTGATGTGGGAGACCTTCCGTGACAAGACCCTGAAGGTTGCTGAGGGTTGTGTTGGTGTTACCGGTGTTCCCAGAAGGAGGTGTTTCATCTCGCAGGGCACCCTGGATATCATCGAGAGGAGTCGCAGCACACGGCTCAATGGCAACTCTGGTCTGTACTGGGAGCTGAGAAGGACGGCTCTGAGGGCAGATAAAGAGGCATTTGTTAGAGGAATCTGTGAGCAAGTGACTCACTATCTGTGGTCTAGCGACCCACGTCCTGCTCACAGGGGAATCGAAGTATTATGCACATCTGCATCTGTTCCTCGGAAAGTCGCAGTCAGGGCAGCTGATGGAACGGTCCTTACGGATGACACTGCAGTTGTGACCCGCTGGGCTGGCTACTTTGAGCAGTTATTCAAAACTGTTCCTCCGGCTAGGACGTTGGCTATCTCTGGGTCCACGGTTCTTGAGACTGATCCTCCAATTAGCTGTGAACCACCCAGTCTTGCTGAGATTGCACAGGAGGTGAACCAGCTGAGAAGGGGAAAGGCTGCAGGCATCTGTGGTATCCAGGGTGAACTTCTCCAGGCTGGTGGTAAGGCTGTCCTCCTGGCATTGCAAGCAATCTTTACTTCCATTTGGGAGACTGTCATCATCCCAACTGACTGGAAAACGGGACTTGTCGTCCCTATCTGGAAAGGGAAGGGTGATCGCCTGGATTGCAGCAACTACAGGGGGATAACACTGCTCTTGGTGTCGGGTAAGGTCCTTGCTAAGGTTGTTCTCAATAGGATCCGTGATCACTTGCTCACCTACCAGCGATCGGAACAGTCTGGTTTTACGTCTAAGAAGTCTACCATTGACCACATTCTGGCACTGAGGGTTCTCATAGAGTGCAAATGCGAATATCGGCAGAGTTTCTTTGCAGCCTTTTTCGATTTTCGCAAAGCGTTTGACTCAGTTGATCGAGCTGCCCTGTGGGGGTTGCTGGATATCATGGCAGGCCTGTACACTGGTACTGTGAGTGCTGTGCAGAGTAGAGGCAGGACCTGTGCGTTTTTTCCCTAGTTGATTCTGGGGTTCGTCAGGGGTGTGTTCTGCTCCTACTCTGTTCAATGCTTGTATAGACTGGGTGTTGGCCAAGGTTGTGGGGTCTGGCAGCTGTGGGGCATCTGTTGGTGAAGAAAGATTCAAGGATCTTGACTTTGCTGACGATGCTGTGATCTTTGCAGAGTCAATGGAGGCTCTGATCGGGGCGCTTGAGAGACTGAGTGAGGAGTCTGAGTGTCTGGGCTTGTGAGTGTCCTGATAAAAACCAAAGAGCCAGACCTTTAATAACCTCTTGGGCACAGCCATCAGCAGTGTGTCTGTCTGTGGAAAGTGTGTTGACCTTATTGAGAGGTTTACTTATCTTGGCAGTGACATTCATGCCTCTGGTGACTCTTCCTGTGAAGTCAGTAGACGGATTGGGAGAGCATGGGGGGTCATGAGGTCACCAGTAACGGGTGTGTGGCGCTCCTGATATCTATGCAAAAGGACAAAGGTCCAAGTCTTTAGAGTCCTGATGCTTCCTGTTTTGCTATATGGTTATGAGACATGGACGCTATCCAGTGACCTGAGATGAAGACTGGACTCCTTTGGTACTGTATCTCTCCGGAAAATCCTTGGGTACCGTTGGTTTGACTTTGTGTTGCTCATGGAGTCCCGAAAGAGGCACATTACCTGCATTGTGAGGGAACGTCAGTTACGGCACTACGGCCATGTGGCGCGTTTCCCCGAGGGTGATCCAGCTCATAAGATCCTCGTTGTTGGGTACCCGAGTGGCTGGACCAGGCCAAGGGGTCGCCCACGTAACACCTGGCTGTGGCAGGTAGAGGGTTATTTCCAGAGGGTGGGACTCGACCGCGTGTCTACCTTGGGGGGTTGCAGACCGGGATCCTGAGTTGTTTCGCCGTGTAGTGGGTGCGGCAATGCACTGTACCAGTGCATGCTCCCCAACTTGACTTGACTTTTGTTATTAATTAACTTCTTCTGCCTTAATTGTAATTGACATGCTGTTTAAGACTCTGACCCCTTGTTTCTTTTTTCCTTAATTAGCACCCAAACAATAATGGGAAACAAAATGACCCAACACATGACCAGCTCACCTAACATACAATATATAAAAATAAAGAAAGGTTAAGTAAAACATTTTGACAGTGCTCTTAGACAGTGCAGTTTTGGAAAGAGCACCAACAGGCCATGGAATTAAACAATGGGTTTAATTAACAACAGGAATTGGCATCTAATTAAGAAACTAGCTGGACTGAAACTGGTTGAGTTTGAGGCCTTGACATACCTGGCCATCTGTTAGCTCACTTCACATCTCATTTTGGTTTGGCTGTTATTTAAGAAAAAAGAATCAATACAGAAGACTGAGTCTTAAAACCATGGAAATTAAATTGAATGGAAAAGAAGTCAATTAACAGCAGAAAGTGGTCATTGTAGAAGAATGAACACCTGCAGCCATTGCAGTTCTCAAGGATCAGAGTTGGACAGCAGTGTGATACTGAATGCATTTTCAGCAATCCTTGATAATACATTATTCTTCAATTTGTACAAAACATGCTGAAATTCATGTAAACATTGCACAGCATATACAAAACTCATTTAAAACTATATGAAGTGACCCAAGAATGCTCTACTCAGACAAGGTTTGTTTATAGGTTTGGAATATCTTGCGGATATCACTCATGGACAACATTATGTGAAGAAGAATACATTGTGGTATCCTATAATGCCTTCATATTTTAGCCTAAGAAAAGAAATCTTAAAGTATTGTAATATACTAAGAAGAGAGTGAATGATTACACTTAATCAAGAACCATTGCAGTTTGACAGTATGATCATATCAGATTAATTAGTACAGAATCATTATTCTTTTTGAATTAGTTTCTTGAATATCCCTCTACACTGGAGCACAACACTGAGATTCTAATCCTGTCATATCTCCTAGAAGTTGTATCGTGTCAAATCACTAATCCTGAACAATTATTATCTTGGATTATAATCCCTCCATCCTTAAGTATTACCCCCTAGAGGACTGATACTGGATGATTTCCCATTCTTGAAGCAGAGCTCTGAGATTCTAATCCTGTACCTTCTCTCTCTCTCTCCATTCTGTAAGGGTTACCTCAAAGGAAACTAATCGTGTCTTATCTCTTAATTCTTAACATAACCTACAGGGAATGTAATCCTATCATATCTATCTATCATTATGTGTTTCCCCTCAGGAGTCAGATCTTGTCAGATTTCATAATCCTAATTCCTTATCTTCTGGGATTCTTATCTTGTAATATCTCACTATACCAAACTGTTACATTCTAAGAGATTAATCTTCTAAAATCCCGCTTGATTTCTCTATTCAAAAGTGTAACCTACTGGGCACCTACTCTTACAAAACCTAACAATTCTGAATGAGTCAGATCTCATGTGATCTCCCTTAATTTTGAACGAACGTCACCAGGGAGTCTGATTAAGTCAGATTTCATTAGCTTGCGGCATTATCTTCTGGAAGTCTCATCCTATCAGATAGCCATACTCTGATATAAAAACCTTCACTTCATGCAGTATACTTTTCAGGAATTTATCTATTCAGTTTCTGCATATGCTGTAAATGTATACATACAGTATACTTAAAGAATTAAATTCAAATGCCCATAATAACAGCCTTCAGCAACATTGACACTTCTGGATTGGTTAAGTAGAAAAACAAAAATCTGCAATTTACAGCCCACAAGTTCACCTCCAGGCGGCTCCTTGACATACAGTTCTTTCTGATGCTTCCATATGCCTTAACCATCTTGTTAAAGACAAATATAAATTTTACATTTGAATCCTATCATTTTTACACTTGACTGTAGAATATCATTAAATATATTTTATTAGAAATCCTTATCTCAAAGCAATGTGCAAACAAAATAAAAGTATTTCTATCAGGTATAACATATACAGGCTGGTCACATTCAGCCATAACTATCAATGTCTGTGCTTGGGTGATAAGGCAGGTGTTTCACAAACCTGGGTGCAACAATAGACATGTGGTAATCTTCCATCTGCAAACCATAAAAAGGAAACATTATTCTAGAAATATGAATAACATGTTTGAAGTAGCAATGCTGTGCAGAAAAGGCGAGGGCTGACACAGACAGAGATCAGCTGATGTCACCAGGAAGGCTCCTCTCGCAGTGTGCAGAGACAATCTCCGTCTGGCTAACTAAAGGAGTCTTCTTCTGTCAGCTCATGTTGTAAGGTGGCAGTGTCTGAGCCAGGAACCACAGGTACACGGATTTGAAATTGTTCAAGTTTTGAAAGTTTCACTAAAATGTTGTATTTGGTCCAAATCCCAAATGGGTTAAGGTTTAAAAGATGTGATGTTGTCTTTATCATCGTCATAAGATGAAAAAATGAGAAAGTAATTGCTGAAAATCTTTTGCTGTCAAAGCTCACATACATTCTTGGTCTACATTACACATCATGGCAACTACCGCTTTTGACACCATTATAAACAATAATATAAAATCGTTTAGCTTTTTCTGTGGCTAATGATCACTTTTGTTGCAGTGATTTGACAAATGTGTTGTCATTGCAGGTGTCATGATCAATATATTGTGGTACGATTACTTCTTCTAGTATTTCTGATGCAAAATGACTGGTACTAATCATTCCAAATTGAGCAACATAAGGAAAAGACACACACCAAAATGAACAATTACTACTAGGCCATATACAGTATATAATAGTCAAGCCAGCCCCTAGTTTATTCCAGTCAAATCCTGCCATTCACCAAATATCCTTTTGCAATTAATAAACATATTTGTTACATGGCGAGAAGAAAAAGCACAAACAAATAGAGGATGCAATTAAACTGCAGAAAGTTCACAGCAAAGTGATCGATATTTCAGAACATCACTTGTGAGCCTGCAGGGGAGAGGCCAATATTTCTGATTCAATGTTGCCCTATTCCCTCAAGACAATGTTATTGAAAGACGGTATTGACTCCCCTTGTCAGGCCTTTCATCTGCTTTTATTGCATTTTAGGGAAGTTTAGTACAGAAAGCACACAGGGGAAACAAGTGTAGAGGCATGCCGTGGATTTGCAGGGTCGGTGATTTGATAACAGATTAGTTAAAAGGGAGAGGGAGGCCACCTGGCGGGAATCCGTTGTTCTTGAGTGTGTGTGTGTGTGTGTGTGTGTGCATTCCAGGTTTTGTATAAATAAACGTAAAAGGGGCAATTAAGATAGCATAGTGGTTAGAACTGATGCCTTACAGTGCTAGAGACCGGAGATCCTCTTCCCAGGGTAGCACAGTTTTCCCATTTTGAAATATGTGCAATTTAACAATTTTAGATCGGTTAGAGTGTGAGTGAGTAGAGGAGTGTATGCCCTACCACAGCTTTGCCAATTATGTATTGCTGGTCTTTTCATTAAGATGTCATTAAAGGATTCTAGCTGTCACAAAACCTGTAATGAAAATGGATTCAGAAAATGGATAGAGGGCTTTGTGTACAAACACACACACACACACCGTATGACAGGAAATATGCAACAAAGTAAAGGTGTTTAAATTTGTGTGTATATTCATTTCTTCAAGATTACTTCTGCCAGTATATAAACTATAATAGGTAGTAGCTTAATAAGTATCATATGAATAATTCAGCTATGCTGATATAAATGTCTACAACTCTGCATTATTTTAAAGCCTATAAAACAGTACGAGTCTCAAATGCATAGGCTCCCCGCACACTCAGCAAACAA
The DNA here is from genome assembly GCA_026402145.1 of Polypterus bichir lapradei. Taxonomy (NCBI): domain Eukaryota; kingdom Metazoa; phylum Chordata; class Cladistia; order Polypteriformes; family Polypteridae; genus Polypterus; species Polypterus bichir. The sequence goes on along the minus strand of JANRMT010062838.1, from coordinate 18,287,406 downwards.
TCATATAACACATACAACCCATCGCACCCAATAAACGTGACACACTGGAGATCATTGGCACTCAAAATCTCAAAGCAGTTGGGGTTGAGCCAAATGTGTGCATTTGTGGTAAGGCTGCACTAATTGTTTTTTAATTTTCCACCATTTAATAATTCAGCCCTAGCAGCCCTGGACGTGTAGTGTCTGAACCCAAGAACCTGCTGTACTCATCTTGCCTGTTCTTCCATTCAGATAAAACAACCCAGATCCCTATAGACTGATTTTGTTGAAATTTTCTTGAAGTACACTTATTCTTCAAGGAAAGTAGTTGTGAATGTTTAACTAAATACATGGTGTGTTATTTCCTCATTCACCTTTTATTTAACAGCAAGGACTAATTGATAATCTGACAACATTCACTGTGACAAAATGTCACAATGTAGAAAATCATCAGAAGTAAATATTTTTAATGGAGGTGTTTATGTGGAATTTACTTTCTCCCTCAAGAATTACAATCATCAACAAAAGCACAACCATATTAGTGATTATTAAAAATGTGACAGACTTGAAGATATTCTTAGCACCAGAGGTTTTTCTAAATATATAAAGAAAGGGATTGAATTAAAGGCATTGAGCTTCACCACTGTAGGAGGCTGGGTGTGCATCCCGGTCCAGTCGCTATCTGCTCCAACTATCTAGACGCACGTTTTAGGTCAAATGGTGCCACTTGCTCAAGTGACTGCAGGTATATGCAAACCATACAATGAACTGTTACATTATCTGCATTTTGTTCCTGCTTTAAACTCAAAGTTGCCAGAATAGGCTCTGGTAACTACATGACACTGAACTAGAGTAGGTTGGAATTAGAAGGATGAATTAAAACTTGTACCCTCAAAGCATGTAAATGGGATAAAATCTCGGCATGTGAGATAACATTCATACTAAATGAACATAAGCAGGATAATTAATTGAATTGTGCATTACACCAAATGAAGCAATTTTTAATCAACCCACCATATGTTAAAGGTTGATATCTGCTTATCATATGAAATGGAGAAATTGCACTGACAGTTAAGAAATGAAAAACTTTTAGTTATTGTGATATCACCATAATAACACCAGGCGAGAAAACTAAGAAACTCTTAGTACTTCAGTGGAAGCTCTTACTAAATGCCTTCGACATCTGAACTCACACTCACACTTTGAAACATTTCTATGGCACATTGCTAACAATAATTAAAGGCTCCAAAACTATTATGGATATCCCACCTAATGGAATGTAGCAAAGATGAACATCTAGAAAATCTTGGTCAACCTACTTTTCCACCAAGTTACAAGCTCTTTTGTTAAAGTAGGTGCCTCACTCTGATTACTACGTCCCAAACAAGACCACTGAAGAACATTACTGGTGTGCTACACTGTAGATATGCCGAGTATGCAGCCACAGGTCACTTTTAGGAAATGATCATCTTTTGGCCCCGTGACCCTGTAGTTAGGATGTAGCGGGCTGGATTAAGGATGAATGGATGGATCATCTTTTGGGACCTAGATGTACCCTTCCAAAGTGACTTTCGCTTAATACGTTTAAAAATGCTTGACACGCACATTGCAAACAAATAGTCTAGCATTCAGTAACCATATTCTAGCGCTTGCCATGCTGCCCAGCATAACCACGGTTTTGCAGCTATTTGTTGGAGCAAAGCTAGAGGTGATTCTAACGTCAATAAAGGGACTCACATATGGTGTAAGCCTACACATTAAGAATTTCCAGTAGACATCATTGTATCTGAAATTGTTCAAGAATAATATGATTTTGGCACTTATTGGTCCTTTCCCTTACAAATTTAAACACTTTCTGAGGCACTTGATGACATAGTCAGGCAGACAAAAAAGTTGCTCTTATATTCTGTTTAGTGATGGTTTGTGGAGCAAAAACTGCATGGCATGGCCATCAACATACACATTTTTTTCCTTAAGTGAACTTTTTTAGGGTAATAAATTCTGAAATTCACTTGTAATTATACAAAGTTGTCACTTTGCATAGATTAAATGACATTAATATAAATCCTTGACAACTCATTTAAAAACCAAGCGTGAAAAACCAGCTATCAAACACGCATACACCTAATGGATAGTAAAACCTTTTGAAAAAGTTAAGTTGAAAATCTTAAATGGTACAATACAAGAATAGTACACCAATAAATCACTGCAAAATGGACAAGATGCATGACATACATCTAATGTACCATTTACCAGAGGCAAATCCACTGGATATGGAGACTCGGCAGTATTGAACAATACAACTTCTTCTCTTCTCTAAACACCAGCATGTGAGAATACTCACACTGAGCACTGTAGTCGTATTCAAAGAGCTGAACAAAATACTGTTAGGTCTGGGGTATGCCATTCAATGCCAATATTTACATCACCCCTTGAGTAAGTGCCAGTCTGATCAACACCTTACTTAAAATGGACAGCTTCATTTCGGTCTTGCATTAGACAAAGCTGCTTAAAGCTCTTTCTTAAGAGAAGCAAGGACTGTTTCATATAGGAAATACAGATAAAGGCTGGGAGTATGCACTGAGAGCATGTTGCTGCACCCACCACAAAACCAACCACCTGGATTAGGACTCAAGTGCAATGGGTGACACCTCAGCACCACACTGGAACAGTGTGAGGTTTTTTTTATGGTGGCTGGAGTGCCAATCCTGCCCCCAACCCCCTGTAAACTGGAGCACCTGCAGGGCTGGATGCAGATTAACGTCATACCCAGAACAAAGCAATTGCAGGTTGAGGGCCTCACTCGTGCAGATAGATGGGTAATATTTCAAGACCCATTTCTGGAATGCTATGTCTAATCTTTCATTCCATTACTTGAGATGTCAGGTACCGCCAAGCTGAGAGAACAAGAGTGGAGGGAATACTAGTAAAGTGGGCATGCTGAAACTTGGGAAAAAGAATTAAGGAAATTTTGTGACTTCCACATTTTTGGATATATGTAAGTCCCAGAATTATAAAGGATTTAAGGTCTCTATTTGTGTGTGTTTTTTTGGTCAGAGTATCTGCAATGGTTCTTAATGGTTTTCAAGTGGAAAATGTTTAGAGATTAGATGCTGAATGGCCTCCAGGCCATTTTTATTTATACATAAAGGCAGTAAGGGTCGAGACATTAATTGGCAGACAGCCTTCTCCTGTGTTAGTGTTAAAGTCTACACGACCCTACATGGTAGAAAGAACAGGAGCCGATGCAACTACAAATATGCTTTTCAGCAAGGAAACTCACTTTGATATCAAAATGAAGTGGTCTCATTTGAACACTTCAGAATCAGCACTTTTTCAGTACACTTTCTTTTCCTTTTTGGCAGAAGGGTTGAGCTCTTGGCAAGGGCTCTCACATCCATCACAATGTTTTTTGACAATTTTCTATCGACTTTTATCGATCTGCAAGGGGCTCAAGAGAAGAAAAGAAAAGCTGCTTGGGAATTGAGTCTGAAACTCTGAACACTGTGGCTTTCGTGGAAGCACAGGTCTCAGAAGCTGCCTGACACCTTCTAGCTTGTAAAAGTTGTGTTTTTGTGCAAAATGGGTCGATATTTGCCAAGCAGCCTCTTCTCAACACGAGCTAGTGTTTCTGAGCTTAATTTTCACAGGGGTTACCACAATAACAGTGGGCTTGCAATTGGAATCATTATCATAATTTTAGCCCTTGAAGGAATCAAAAACCCAGGCAGTAAAGCTCAATGGCACCGAATATAAGTCCAGTCTTCCAATATGGGAAAACATTGTGATCTGAAAGAACAAGACACCTAGATCAATTATCTACACAGAGCATAATGCTAGTGGGATCTGATTTGTAGGCTGATGCAGGAAATTGAGAGTGATGGGATCAGACTCATAGGGATGCAGGACATTAAGGCAGGATCAGACTTCTTGGGAACAACACCTTAAGATAATTAATTATTACAGGATCAGTTACAATAGATTCTAATGTTATCTGAGAAATATAAACAGTGGGAATCATTTTACCAAAAAAAAATGTTAAACATATTACAATAATATATATCAGCTATAACTGAAAATTATGCAGGCTGGCATGACACCTGACTGAGGTGCTAATGCTGTTCAATGCGCCAGTAGACCAACACGCTGTCTTTGAAATTCTGCACAAGCTTTTCACAGCCTCAGAAGACACCAGACGGCTAATGAGGTGCAACACCATTCACACATCTCTTGTGCTTCACTGAAAATTTCTCTTCTCATTCTGCCACTTCCAGAATCCAAATGACACAAGTGTGCACCCCAAAGGTTGCCAGAACCTTAAAAGCATTACCTTGGTTTTTTATATTCTTAAATTTACAAAGATAAAATCTCCATCACTTTGTAAAAGTGCATTTCATATGAGAGCAGCAAAACCCATCATCGACTGCTGCTCATTTCACGGTTTAACAAAGATGAACATGCAGATTCATTACTCTCACAACTGTTTTGCACTTTGTGTCGTGAAAGCGACAGGCTTATTTATCAGCTGGAAACTGACACACTGCTCGCTGCAGAATCTCTTGTGCTGCCCTCGGGTTTTGAAATGTTACAGAAACATCTCATGTATTCTATAATGAGTTACGTAGAACACTCTACTGAATCTTATAATTCAAAACCTCAGAAATAAATCAATGAAGATGTAGTTACGTATGTTAGCCATGACCCTGCTCAAAGCCGCACTGTCAAGAGTGTGCATTTATTAAATAAATGTAGGCAGCATGATTATTAATTTTCAATTCCAATGGATTGTGAAGTCTGCTCAAAATAGTTAATATGATTTGCATTGCAAGCTGAGAAATTCCAGACATTTTTTCTCATTTATGAAGGACTTGTGTTACCCTGATGTGTTTACTTTCATGCTACTGAAATGTAAAAAGACCTTTGAATTCTGTGGAGTCCTTTCACATGCAGTAGTATCTCAAATCTTGAAAAGGTTTAAAAGCAAACTGCTACTCCATTACTTGGAGATTTTAAACCTTAAAAGGCTATCTAACAGGATCCAATGGACAGGTGCAAACTAACATGAACCCAACATACCAACACTCAAACACATTAAGGGCTCGTTTATACTTCACACTCAGAACGCGTACACGCACGCATCATGGCTGCCACTCTTTCCCAGTGTTCATTTGACGCTTCCTGTGAGCACGTCCGCAGAAATTAAGAGTTGAAGTACCAGCAAAAAGTCGGGGGGGTTGCAGTGTGATAAAAGTTGGAACGTGACGTCAGAGTCTCTGTTTACTATCTACATGTGACAGAAAGCCCCTGTGCAGATCCTCCAGGATCAATGTGTGTGTTTCGATGTTTGATGAATGGATCGATGTGGTGAATCAAAATGGCGACATACAAATGCATTCATGTGCTTTTATATTCAAGTGTCACATATTCCCCAACGAAATGACAGGATACATTTTAAAAGTCTCTCCTTTGCTGTCTTTTTTTTTTTTTTTTTGCACCTTCACAACAGCATCAGAATGTACGGCAGTGTATTTGAGCCACAGAGAAAAAAATTAAGGACACAGTGAAAAGGTCTATTTTGTGATTAAAGTGGAAATTTCGGCTTTAATTTGGAAATGTCCACTTTAACCTTGTAGTTTACTTTATCATTAAAGTAGACCATTGTAAACATCATCTTAAAATTGACCAAGTTGTTAATCGCCACAAGCTTCTGGGGTTCCTCCTGACCTGACAACAGCAATCGCCACACATAGAACACATTACATTTATGATATTCCAGCTCTCTGCACATTTAGAATCCTTAGATTTATACTTGATATCATTTTCAAGATGAAATGCATTAACTCTTTCAGGGCTGATGTCAAAAGGAGGAGCTGGTGATAATCGGTAATCAACTATAAACTGTAACAAAACCAGTCGTTAGGTTTTAGTTAGACTCTCATTGGCAGAAGGAAAGTTAGCTTCATTGGTTTTGACCGAGATTTCCTGCGCTCCCATGGGTAGCAAGGCGCAGACAATGGCAAAAATGGCACTGACACTTGGCGAGAGATCAAAGCGAATGCGTAAAGCAAAATACTCCGTGGACGACGTGTTGCCTATCCTCTCTGAATTTGACTGAGACTTGTCGGACTCTGATTTTGATACAAGCGCTCAAAAACAAATATGAGGTTTTGCAGCTTCAGCTGATTGGTGCCCAGCTAATCGTGGTGCTGAACAGGTTCATGTAGCTGGCACAGCCTATGGCACTGTTCGCCTGGGAGGACTGCCACTTAAGAGGTAGAAACCAGATTGCAATTCACTGTGACTGTGACTGCTGCTGCTGCCCCGTGCAGCCACGTGGACACAGCCTGGCAGCTTGCCTGCCTCACATTCTTGGCAAACTGGCACCACAGCATGCAGCAACGGACGTTTTATGTTGATTCCTGTGTGAAGCCATTGCGTTTCAGAAAACGATGTTTTTTGGAAAAAATATTCAGCCCTCAAAGAGTTAAAGTATGTATGTTACATTTTACAGATAAGTTGTTAACTTAATGTAAATAATGAATACTGATGATAATTACACATGTGGCGGCACGGTAGCAGAGCAGTAGAGCTGTTGCCTCGCAGGGAGTCTCGTCCCTTGTGTTCCTCTACTCTGTACATGGGACAGTACATTTGAACTTGGAAAATACATCAGAAAACACAAATCCTGATGTGAGGAACAAGACCATTCAGTTATGTCTTTTCTAAGGATTACTCTCTTCTGTACAGTATTTACCAGAAAGAGCTACGCATAGTAAGAACTTCATAATTTACTATGTACTGGCCTGTACCCTTATCACCAGTAATCAATTTAATCACGAACTGCCATGCTAAATCAGTAGTACCAAACTTCATTATGTAATCACATATTTTAGTGCAGTCTGACCACCTATTGATTAGGTAATGCTAAATGAAGATGAATAGACCACTTATGTGAGTAAAGATAAAAACTTCCATGGGGATCTGGTGTCACTATAATGAGCAAAGGTCAGAGTCTGAAGTCTCATCACATCCCCATTAAAACTAGTATTCAGAAGTAGCTAAATTAAGTGACTTGCTCAAGGTCACAAAGTGAATCAGAGATTGGGACTAAAACATTTATATCTAGTCTCTAGCTGCTAGTCTCATGTGGTTCATATAGCTGAGATTAATGAGAAGCACTCTTTGGCAAAATATTAATATACTGCAATGATTTTCTATGTACCAAAACATACCTTAGTAACCCTAAATGAATATGCCACAACTGCAAATGTATGGCAGAAAAATAAAATCATACAATACGCATAACCGTACTGTAGCACAGCCATGTCCTAAATGATAAAATATAATATACCGTGGCACTTCACATTTAATAGTCTGTTGTACAAGTAGAATAAACATGACAATAAGGAGCAAGTTATAACATTGCCCACTCAAGCAGTTTGGTCCCGTTCCTTACATATTACATATATTAAAAAAAAAATCTAAAAATTACACTTTTTTCAGTCTAATGTGTTATAAGGATTTGTTTTCATATCTCTCTTATAAAAAAATTCTGGGACGAGACGTGACTTTTTCAGAGAGATACTTTCAAGTCCTGCAATACTTTGTGCCAAGATATTTAACCAGGCCCAGGGCAGGAAATAAAAGACAAAGAGTAGATGACAAAGTAGAACGTCGTAACGAATTCAAAAATGTTGGCGCGATACACATGTAGAGCAGGTTAGAGATAATGAAAGTACTAAAATTCGGAAGTTTCCAAAAAATGATAGTAAAGTTCGCATTAGTGCAAACAAACGGAAATTATTACTCAGTGAAATAACAGAACAGTGAAAAGAGATTGAATATATTGTTCGGATTTAAACTTAAAGTTAGAGACTTATAGATCGTCTAATTCGTGTTGCCATCAGGGGAAAGTATTGTTTCTTCCCAATGATGAGGCGTATCTGCGTCAATTAAAAGATTTGTTGTTTGGTGAAAGTGAAATCCACTTACGTGAGCAGCAGAGACTGCCGGGGTGATCGCAAGCGAAACGAGCAGGGGGCAAAGCCCCCTAGTTCATTATATGATTGGAAAATCAAACAGTACTTCAATACTTGTAGGTTAATGTGAAGCACCATTCAAAAATCCACAGAACAGTGCATGTCTGCATTGCTTTTATTTACTAGGATTTGTTATTGTGTTCACTTGATATTTTACACAAATTACATCAAAGGCACTTCCTCAGCTCCAGATACATTTATGTTTGTGATAATCAAAACCACATTTACAGGGCCCTGAGACTAGTTCAGAAGTACTGTTTACACTATTGCACATCACCAGTTAACTTAACACCTTTAGGAATATGTGAGGAATACTGTTAGCCACTATGCCTTGATGTCATCCGCTTGTGAAAGATGGTGGTTACATTATAGAGAACCATGCAGCCTTTGCTTAAATTCGACACTCTTCCATGGTATACTAGTGTTATGCTAGATGTCCAAATATCCAAATGTACAGGTGGTACACATGATAATAAAGTACATTGAGTCCACAGTATGTCCACTTGTTCTAATATAATGCAGTGCCTACCTGCCTTGCTCTCTATGGTCATGCTCATCACAGCAAACATAGAATGGTCTACTCAGCTGTTACCTGAGTGATTATTAATGCTGACAAATAACATACATTATAAAGAGTGTCCAGTGGTGGCAAAACAATAGCATTCTGTTAAGTCACAAAAAAGCATCACTGATGACAAAACAACTATTATTTATGAGAACTAGGAACTATTCAGAGACACAATGTTTCCATGTACCGTACAAATAAAAGAACTCCTCGGCATTGTGCAACACACTTTCATATTTCATCTCATACTCCCCACCATTAATTCTTCCTATTGTCAGGCATACATAATATCATTTAGAATTGCTAGATTAGCAATGGATGTTCAACCCCAGGAGACAAGACAATACAGATGCTCAAAACCAGATTAAACAATTAACTATCACATTGTTCCCAATGCTAAAAGGAATACTTTTCTCCCTTTGGTAAAGTCAATATAGCACTGTTGCCATAAAATAAATAAATACGTAGAACAAAACAATGAATTTCTGTATTTCAAAGGCATTATACAAAATAAATAGGAAGGACACTATGCAACAGTCTGACAGCCCAAACAAGTAAAGAAATCTGAACAGATATTAGAAATGTGGATTTACTGCTGTACTATAAAGTAAATTTTAATAAGCCAATTAAACAGATTGCGTTTAGCATCAGATACCTATTTGTAGTTGGAATGTAAACCACCACCCCCCCCATCATACTTTGTTGTGCGTTAGCAGTGCACTGAGCTGCTATTTTCATATTTGTTTCTCACAGTGAATGCATTTTAATTTTAATAAGAAAGATCTGGACTAATGAAATGGAGAATCCACTCTTCTCCCTTGACATCCCATTAAGTGTGGATTAGACTTTTCAAAGATTTTCCTTTGCACTTTGTGAACAGTTTGTTCTGCCTCAGTGAGACTTATTCTTTTTGCATCCACTTGAACCATAGAACTCCAGTAGATTTAACAAAAACAGAGGTAACACAAGGTTGTATAGTGGTTGAAAGTTTAAATAATGAGGTGTAAATTCGGGCCGTGTTACAGAGTGGCCTTCAAGCAAGTCATTTGACATACCTGTTCTTTCAATGTTAAATATGTAAGTGTTCAAGCCCTATAAATTGAGGTTCGCTGTTTACATATATTAGTAATTAGTTCATTGTGCAAAGAGCTCTAAATTTAGCCACAATTCTATTGCTTCTTCCTTCTAGAAAATGTAATTGTTTTTTCCATTTCCATTCTATTCTAATGACTGACAAACTGCACATCCAACCAGGACTGCTAGCTGTAAAGACAGCACACTAGACACCAGAAGACAGTGGGTTATTTTTAATCATCAATAAATTAACACAGAGGTAATGTCTTACTGATCAGAGGCTAGTGGGAAAACTACAAATTGCATTCTTTCACCTATTATTAGTACTTTCTTGTAGCTAAAACCTTTAAAAAATTCAGACATTATCAAATTCTGTATGTTGTGTCTTGAGGTTTTGAAACATGGATTCTCTCAGCTACATTGCAGTGGAGAAGTTTTTCAGGTTCAAAGCATCCCAAAAAGATTTGTATAAAACAGTACAAATAATAAAATAAGAACTATCTCCTGCTTGCCAACCTGAAATATTCTTTCAACCCAAAGTTAATGAAAATTATAATGGGGTTGTAACCAAATAATAACCAAAGCCATTCTCTTACGCACAGCATCAAGTGCCCCTCAAACCCGCCCCAGAAGCACCATCCTCCAATTATTTAATTAACTTCAGAAATATTTAACATTGTTGCACTTTTTTTTTTAAAAAAAGATATTATTAATTAATTAATCCATCCATCCATTATCCCACCTGCTATATCCTAACTACAGGGTCTGCTGGAGCCAATCCCAGCCAGCACAGGGCGCAAGGCAGGAAACAAACCCCGGGCAGGGCGCCAGCCCACCGTAGGGCACACACACACCCCCACAGACCAAGCACACACTAGGGACACTTTAGGATCGTCAATGCACCTAACCTGCATGTCTAAGGACTGTGGGAGGAAACCCACTCAAACACGGGGAGAACGTGCAGACTCCATGCAGGGAGGACCCGGAAAGCGAACACAGATCTCCTAACTGCAAGGCAGCAGCGCTGCCACTGCGCCACCGTGCTGCCCGTATCTATGCACATTAAATCATAATATAATCTTGCATATTCTTCACCCAAAGAAAGTCAGCCCAGTCAAGCATGAGGTGCGCAGCACACCTTCAGAGCATTGGGTTCTCTGCACATGTGCAGATTTTAATTTTAAAATTTCAAGATGGGATGATTCAGCAGAGAATACACTTTCAAAACACTCTCTTTAATGAGTATTTTCAGCAACCTGCTACTGACACAAATTGCTTTGTTTTACTGCATGACAGCTCAAAAGTGTTCAGTAGATCCCAGCAGCCTATAGCTTTAATCCTACACATTATGATCCCATTACATCTTGGCATTCTGCACACTTGCACCTTAGAAAGCAAATGGCCAGTCATCTTGGCATGCTGTAGATTTATCTTCAGAGTTTTTTGCAAAATAATTCTGACAGTTCTATTCACACGTCTGAGTTTTAAATATTTAATCTATGAATATTTTTATATGGTCTATTTTTATATTATTATTACTTCTTAGTTTCCATGAGTTCCAGAATGAACACCTAGATTTTTTCAAAAGGTAGTTACACTTGAACTTACTACACAGCATCAAAAAATGAGAAACTAGGCACCCTCTGCTTTGTCAGGATATTCCAGACCGCCTGACTCTCGGACTTGCTGCTCATGAAGTTCAGGCTTTCTTCACCCCGATGTGCATTTTGATGTTAAAAATGCTGTTGGCCACTGATGTTCAGAGCCTTACTGTAGGTTCCACTGTTAATTATCCCAGCAGAGCAGTGGATTTATCCATGTTTACTAGGCAGCTTGTCATGACATTTTAAACAACCAGGATGTTATCTCTGTTGCCCAGCTGGTTCATAACCAATGAACCACTTTAATGAAATTATTATCGCTGCCAGTGTAATAAAAGGAGGTCTTGCAAACCTAGGATGTGCAAAGGTTTCCCAAGCTATCAATGTTGTCCTTCGAGGCATTAAGCTGATAAATTCTAACAATGAATGCACTGGACACCATTCAACTAGACATTACATAGGATGGCATGAATCAGTTGTCATCTATAGAGCTTAACTTCATTCAAATTCTTGTCGGTAAATCTATAATAAACTGACAATGGAATGGTACAAAGGATTTACAACAAACTACTCTTTAATGATTTCATGGAAAACTAGTTTGCAATGAAAAAGGGGATGCTACAGAACATCCCTCAAGGTGCTGTGCACAATCACCATATCCTTCTGTAAACATGCACGGGTGAAACATACGGTAACAATCCTCACAAAGACAAGGATTTCACTCTGACCCTCAGTCAATCTAACAACAAAGCCCCATTTTGAGCATAACCCAATTTCTTTGCAACAACAAACATCTCTAAGCAAGTAAGCAGAAGTGTGCAATTTTGAAGCTAGGGCTGGTGCTTTGACTTTTGTGTGCCCTAATTGTTGTGCGCTCAAGTTGATTCCAGTCTGAACCCCATCGGGCATTTGATTTGTGAAGTCTTTACAATTTTAACATGTTTATCAAACAACTCCATAGTCCTGGAATCAAATACCAGCCCAAGTACTGCCTGTGTGGAGTTTGCATGTTTTCCCCATATTTACACAGATAGTCCTCTGGGTTCTGTGGTTTTTTCTGCCATCCCAACAGATGTTATGCAAATCAGCAACTCTAAAGACTGGGGAATATGTGAATATTCTACATGGAAACTGAGCCAAGATGTGAGATTAAATTTGTGCAACAGAACTAACTATGGCATTGCTGTACTGACAGAGTCTAAAAATCTATCCATCCATTCATCAGTCTTTTCCACTAGTTCAGTCGAAGAGTACGGTGAACAACATCCAATTTCCAACCTTCAGAAAATCAAGATCAGCTTGAAAAAAGTTCTTTTCAGTTTCAATACTAGGTTAGAGGCAACTGGTTCCTGTCCTGGTAGCCCTACATGCAAGGTAGGATGCAACCTTGGATGAGATGTTAGTCTTTTCCAGGGCATACACCCTCACCCTCACCCTCACTAGCTTTATATCCCAAAAATTAAATTAACAGTATAAGTGAGCAAGTGTGTGCGCATGTTCAAGTGCACTCTTCAAATGACTGGTGCCTGTTCAAAGCTGGCTTCTGCCTTGAACACAGAGGTGTAGCAAAATGGACGGATTATAAGATGACTGGCATTGTGAGCGTAGCTATTTTAGCTATTCTACTCAGTATACTGTAAACCAAGCTAAAAGCAACATCTGAATTACTGTATTAAACTGTAACATTTGGCTATGCAATATTAAGCAAAGACCAATGGTCATTTGAGTAAAACTATTTACCATCTTCAACTAATACATTATACTCACCACACCTCCTTCCATCTCTCTCTCTCTCTCTCTCCTTTCTTTGCCTGCTTAGTTCAACATTGACTAAGACGGACTCAAAGCTAAGCCTAGTAACACTTTATACTAAAATGAGACCACGGTCAAGACACTTGCACACACACCACTAATGGCCCAAATCAGACAGAGTAGTTAACATTACCAAAAATGTAAGGAAACAGACAAAGACACTGCAATAATGTACAAATACGAAGATTAGGCCTGGGTAAAAATATTGATTTCACAATTAATCATTATTTTTTGTTTAAACACTTTGCTGTCGATTCTTAAAGTCTCAAGATCGATCTTGTAAATCTCTAGCCTGTTCAATTACTATATGTAGATTTTTGCTCATCTTCATTTTTGGTGTCCAATCCAGTAGATGTTGCTAATGCACATATTAAGGCTTTCTATGGAAAAAGCACTTTTCTACCTCACATAAAATGGTGCGTTCTCCTCAGTTGAAATTAGTGCCAACAATTAAATCAGATGTGTGGTCTTACTATGGATTCAAATGATGTGTTGGTAAAAAAACAACTGGATAACAGCAATGCCATATGTAAGCTGTGCAACTCAGACTCTAAGTATTGCTGTAACACAACAAATCTGATAAATCATTTATCCTGACATCACCCATCACATCCAAATGAGTAGAGCTTAAACAATCTGCACTGAAGACGGCATTTAGCTCTATGCTTCCATTATTTCGCCCAAAAAATAACTGAATCTATAGCAGTTTTTATCTGTAAAGATATGAGACCCTACACTGTCATTGAAAATGAAGGTTTTTGACAAATGATCGAGGTTTGGAACTGCGGTGTGCTTTATCAACCAGAAAGCAAATGAGTGAAGTTATTGTACCAAGGATTTAGGAAGATCTTATGCAAAGCATTGCCACATCTCTCAAGTCAATACATTAAAAACGATTGGGCACCTGCGGCGGATGTGTTGCAGACAGAAGTGCTGAATGCCAGTCACACAACCTCACAACTGAGATGGCTGGCTGTTGTTCCAAAAACCTTTCTAGCATTTCCAATGCACTGTTCCATTGCGGGACCTCCCAAGCTTGTATGTTGGCAAGTGCAATAAACATTGCTTCTCTTTAATCATGTGACTAACTGTACTTCTGCAGTGTAAAAAGTTTGCAATACGCCTTACCCAGGTGAGCAAATGCGCAATTGTTGGAATTTTCACATCAGCCTGCGATACCAAAGTGAGTGTGTGTGTGTGTGTAAAGCAGCCGAAGTGAAGTAGCTCCATGAGCCGCACTGAATGGATCATATTAATGGCACACTTACACGTGAGCAACTGAAGATATGTGTGACCTGCAGAATTATAGAAAGACGCGAGTCTTCCCACTGTATTTTTAATTTGAACCAATTCAAGATAATTTTAAATGTCCAATTGGGGAATAAATTTGGCCAACAGTTTAGTTGAAGGGTGTCTATATGGAGATTCATAACACACGAATAACATTTATTATTTAAGATGCAATATTTGACAATTGTATAATAATATTATTCACAAGATGATATAAATGTTTAATAAGGTAGATGTCATTGCATTGTATTAAAACAAGGAGCACCCGATAATATGTGTGGACTCTGATGTAGCGATTCATGTTAGTTAAATTAGGGTGAATTCTGAATGAGTGCAGTGCAGAGAATTATATACATACATTTTTTAAAAGAGCAATGATATTTTGTTTGACATCTTGCAAATACTGATGTTAACTGTTCCTTACTAATCAAGTATTGCTTCTTAAATGTCATTCCATGCTTATGCATATGTTATGAAGTCACAACGTAGGCAACCCTTCAAATAAAGTGTTACTAAAATCTGTCACATTATATTAATGTTCCCTATGAATGATTAAAGAATCTCTAAAAAAGCCAGCACTTCAAATGTATTAGTTCACGCTAATTCAATCAAAATAAAATTGATTTTGAATTAAAACCATTGTTGGACATTGTAAATCGAAAACAAATCGGGACATCAGTGTTGATAAATAAGATAGTGGCATGGCTGTGCGTTAAGCTGCTTAAAACCCTTGAGTCTTCAGAAAGAACTGGTGCTAATCACTACACTGCCATGTGGCCACTAACCACTATGTTACCATGCCTCTAAATATTTATGACATATCAAGTCCAATGTTGCAAAAACAAGGAATGGGTGAAAGAAGATTGACTTGTATAGCTTTCTGTAAATTTGCAGTATCACAATGGAGTCTAATCCAGGCAGTCCACTGCATCATTTGACTTTACCTTCAGTTGGTCTGATATCACTAAAACACCATCTTTCAGCTTTTCCCTGGAGTAGATGACAATCACATTGTAACGTCCTGGAAGTTTACCATCTGGTGGTCTGATTTCAGACAACAGCTTCCAGTCGCACATGTTGACAGTCTGAGGCTGTTTCCTAGTATCCTCCCAATTTTCCCTGCAAGTCTGATCCTGTCAGCCCTTACAATCCTGAATTCTCTATCTGAAATTGCAGGCCCCACAGGACCACTCAGTTCCTCTCTATTGCAGAAGCTCATCATTAAGAATACAGATTCATATTTCCCATGTCACAGCTAACAACCAGGCTCAAATCTTATTTATTTATGTATTTATATAAGCAGGCAGTGTGGTGTAGTGATTAAGGCCCTTACTGTATGTGGTGGGTAGCAATCCTGCTACTGACACTGCGACTGTGACTGCCCAAGTTGGCTGCAGATTTCATACTCCCTTAATCTTAACATGGGGTCCCTCACCACTATCCCTTGGTGTCTGAAGGAACCCCGCAAGCCCTGCTCCTTTCTTCCATTGCCATCCTTTGGCAGCAGCCCACTTGGACTGATTCTTCTTTAACTTTAACCTCTGTCTTTGTTTTTCAATCTCTTTTCTCCCACGCTCAGGCTCCACTTTATATCTCTGTGGGGTGCGGTTAACAAATTATAACCCACAGGAAGTCAATGAGGAAACTGGAACCCTTTGCACACTCAAGAGCAAATGTGATCAGCATCAGTCTCCCCATTACAGATCTCAGAGTGTCGCCTAAACATACACACCTACAGAGCCTGAGATGCATTCGCTTTTATTTTAAAACTTGCACCGCCATGGACCTCTAATGCAACTCACCACAGTGACCACGAGCAGGTCACTTCACCTGCTTGTGCTCCACATGGAAAAGGAAAAAAAAACAAATGTAACTAATTATATCTGTCAAATTTTGAGAGTCACCTTGGATAAATGTATCAGTTAAATAAATAATACTTTTACTTTTCATTAAACTAGAGACAACTGAAAAGACAAAAGGTTTCAGAGGTTGAGCATTGAAAGATCTGCATGCTAAGCTATTGGATCTTATTTTGAAAAGCCAGAAAAGAATTAAGAATTTTGCAGGATGTCATATATGATGAATAAAGTTGAAACTGAAGGAAACTCCAGCAGCCAGTACTGTTGCCTGATATCTATGGCACCATGTCCAACAATGTGTTCCTGTTCACTAATTCCTTTGCTTTTTGGCAGAATTATTTCCATTTACTCATTCACATCTGCATTAACTTGACCACTTGACCTGATCATTTCCGGTACTGGATGGATGTGCAGGAATAGAGATTTTAATATTAGAGCATTTAAAAGACATTACAGGAAAATGCATTCCTTTTTCACTGTTTTAAAACTACAACATTATCTTGCTGGGCAAGTGAATAGCCTCTATGCCTGCTTGAGCTGGAGACAGATGGCATCTATCTGTGTTCCAAAAAATAATTAGCAAGATGTCAAGAAACTCTTACTGAGATAAGAGCAGTCAACCAGCTCCCACGCTGCGTGATAATGGGCAGAAATTAGTGCAAAAGTCAAGAAGTCAAACCACAATGCCCATACATACAGTAGCATTTTTTATTTTTCCAAATTTAAGTTCAAAACTAACATTGCATTGCTTGGCGGGGACAGCAGGATTTGATGCCCTTAATTGTATATACTGTAACACAGGTGGTAGGGCTAGAATGGTACAGGTATGGACTGCCATTAGGCCTGTGCTGTTAAGTCTAAAACATGTGGCTAAATGCCCCCCATGTTACCAACCGACAGCCATCAGCTTACAATAGGGCGGTGCAAAAGTGGAGACTGTGCATAAGAGGCAACCTGCATTTCCTAAATCTAATCCCACTTAAAACCCTGCCAACCCCTGCTATGGGGAGGCGCTGCTCTTTATCCAATGCATCTCAAGTGTTCTATGATTCATACTTGAAGAGCCATGAAATTTGCTTGGGAGCACCAGCTTTCTTTTTATACTTGTTTATTGCTCAGCTGTTCTGCCCTGTTAATACTCCACAGGAGACTGTGAGGTTAATCTTGGCCAATCAAACATGGCAAACCTTTCCTTTGCCTGGAAGCCCTTCAGCAACTAAAATGAGCTGGAGGTGAGAAAGGAAATGAGGCTAAACAGTCTGCTTTTCAGAGATGAATGCGCTGGTGTTTTGTTTTCTTCTATCATGTCTATGTACTACTCTTCCAGTTTACTCTGAGAGGGCAGACAAGTCAAAAACCATTCTCTCTGGACCGTTATTGGTCACTTCCCACTTTGCAACCCTTATAACACTGTCGAAAACAAAATACACCAAATAATGAGAGGGCCACATTGGAAAAAAGACTATCTCCAGTGGAGAACCTACGAGTGTGACTGCACATAAAAAATCTCTAGCAGCATTTGGGGGCATTACTTTAATTAACAATAGCTGGATTAACAATACGCAACCGCACGTATGCTGTTACAGCAGTTATTGTCAGCTTGCTTCAGGAGTTTTAAGAAGTTGAATAATTTGAAGATTGCTATAAATACAGTATATGCTCTGAACTAAAAAAATGCTGATAACTGCCCCTAACTGCAATCTGCACCAACATAAGAAGGAAAGCAAGAATATTAAGTTTTGTGTCCATTTTGTCAATGACTGCCACTTGAAGGTCCTACTCGGAAAGGGAGTAAGTGGGTACAGTGAGACAAGTATGACTGTACAACACTTGAATTATTACTATTATGCTAAAATATACCAATAAAAGCTTGATGATACATTAACTAGACAAAAGAATCATTGAACAAGTCTGAAAGAAGCTAAATCATACTTTTATAAGGCTTGAGGAAAGGTGGTCAACCCAAGGTACAAGGGTACATGTTGGCAAGACCAGTAAAAAAGTGGGATACTGGCAGTGACAGCAACAGGATAGTCTCATACCAGACAGAAATAACTAGAATTCTCTAAGGAATAATGTCACAGGAGAACTAACTGATAATGTCAGAAGCTACCATAGCACTTTCATAGTCTACAGAGAAGTGGCACCCTCTGGGCCTCACCATGTAACTCCTCAGATCGCAAGCAGATGACCGGCAGAATTATAATAGTGTACGGTGCCTATTAGTGACCACTCACAACTGTTGAAAGTGGTTTAGCAACCTGAATTGCTATGTTCTAGTATTAGGTCATTCTCAGAATGTGTCTGCATAGCACAAGATTGTCAAATGAAAAAACATAAAAAACGGTGCAATCCTGACCACACTCTCAATGACAAACCTTCAGAACAAAGGGTGTCATGGTGCGGAGTGCTAACAGTTAACAATGCCTCATCACCAGGGGCCTCATGTATAACACCGTGCGTAGAACTCACACTATAACATGATGTAAGCACAGAAGCCGAAATGTGCTTACACACAAAAAATTCCAGATGTAGGAATCTGTGCATTCACCAACTTTCTTTCTTCTGCTACATAAATCCCGGTCAGCATGAAAAGTAACGCTCGTGCACGCGCCTGCTGTCCCGCCCCAACTTCTCCCAGATTTATGCCTCTTTGAATATACAAATTAATATAAATAGCCCTTAAGCTCAGTGTTCTGTGAAAAGACAATGGGAAAAGCACAGGGGAAAATATAAGAATTTCAGCGAATACCAAGTGGAGGCAACGAAAAACGTACTATTTGTTGGTTTAAACAGTGGTATAAACAATAAAAGGAAGCTGATCGAGTGACAGAGTGTCGGAGAAACCTGAAAGCTCAAGTTCACAAAGTCGCACAATGCCCGAAATAAGTTGTCACATATTAAAGTCGCCGTGAAAAGGCGAGTCGTAGCCCACTGTCTGCGTGTCATATGAAAGCTTATTAGGGTACAGAGAAAAAAAGGCACAGTGGGGAAAAAGGCACGAAATGTAAACTTTAATTTTGAAATTTCCACTTTAATCACATAGTTTATTTTGTCATTAAAGTAGATCATCATAAATTTCATCTTAAAATTGTTTAATTTATTAGTTTCTTAAATCCCATCGTAACTAAAGTAGCACGTTAAATGCTTTGTTTTGTATCTGTTCTTCTATGTACTCTATGTGTGTGAATCACTACGTGCTTCTTAAACTGGCTCTCTTCCTCCGAAAGGACACAGAATCCATTACATTCGTGATACTACAGCTCTCTGAATAATTAAAATACTGAGATGTATACGTGATATCATTTTCATGATGATAGGAGTTAAATTATGTTATTAAACGTGGGAACACGGGGGCGCAGTGAGTGTTCATGTCTTACGCAAGATGCTTGCTGCGCCATGCGTGACCTTTGATGAAATACTTTATTGTAGCGGTACTGTCTCTTTCAAACGTACTAACCCCCAATTCCTGCCCTTACTTCTCTTTCTCCAAATACCCAATCGTCACACAATCAGCCCTATAATAGACGTTAAGCCATCTGTAAGCTTAGAACGCCGATTCTTAAAAACTTTTAAGGAACATTGAAATATCTTCGTAGTACGTGTTTAATTATTCTGTCCATCTATCCATCCAGTGTCACGCCAGCCCCAGCAAAAATACAGCACGAGGCAGGAACAATCCATGAACGGAGCGACACCGTGTCCTCACATGTTTAATTATTAAAATATAGATTATTTAAATGAAGTGAAAGTTTAACTATATAATATAATAAACATATTTTGCTGCATTTCATCTTAAAAATGATATTGTCATCATATGTAAATGTGCGCTTTATAAAGTGGCTCAGGTTGTGCGATATTATAACTATAGGGCAAGTTTACAGTGGGGTAATTCTACTTATAAGTACAGACAGTTCTACAAGGAGCACTTGATTGAGTGCGTTCATAGTTCTTGGGATGAAACTGTTTCTGAACCGCGAGGTCCGTACAGGAAAGGCTTTGAAACGTTTGCCGTGTGAAAGCAGTTCAATAGACAGCATGGCGGAGACAGCGTGTGTTTGATGCTGTATACCCATAATTCTCTTTCTCAGATTCTGTAGATCTTTGATTCCCCACTCAGATACAGTGATATAAATACTCTGAGTGGTGCAGTGAGAGTGATAAGGAAAAAGAGGACCCGCTGTGGCAACCCCTAACGGGAGCAGCTGAAAGAAGAAGAAGAAGGTGCAGGGAGAGTAACAACGCTAAAGCAGCTATGGTATTTAGAATAGTTTGACCATTCTGTGGACCATTATATTGTTACAGGTTAAATACAATCAGATGCATTAAACTAATAAACAATATGTGGTTAATTTCAGTGTATTTATAAAGCTGTGTCAGGGATGTGGATCTAAAAAAGAAAGGATAACCACACAGGAACAGTAGCACCGTTTTGATGCTGGGTGCCACCAGTCTGCAAAACCAAGCGGAGAACTTGCGTACGACAGGGTATAAGCTACCGTGGAAATGTGCGTGGCTTTACGCCAAGTTTAGGTTTTATACATCGCGATTTGAACATGGATTGTTGGCTCTGGTTTATGGTAAATATGTTACTCATAGATCAACTGTTTTGGCTATGATATTTTTAATCACAGTGGTGTATAAGTGTGTCCAGCAGGGGGGTGTTAGCTTCCTTGTTGGAATGAGTTCTTTTGTAATTGTGGCGTGTTACATAACCCGAAACTATATAGATATAATATAAAAAGGCGATACCCCTCAATTAATGATATGGTGGTAAGAAATCACATAAGAGAAATAACTTAGCTCTCTTTAATGGCGGTTTACGCAGCATAACAGATGAAAGAAGGCATGACAAGAACCCAGTTCGGGAGTGGGGGCACGATGTGTAGAGTCTGCCATTTTCGTCGCTGCATTGGAAGGATTTTCAGGATCGGATGACATTATCTCCCATCCGTCCGTCAGCTTCAAAGGTGTGCCGGGCAATGTTCCAAGGATTTATACTCTTTCTTCATGTGCAGGCCCCCACTTCGGTGAATCATGCCATTCCAAACAAGGCAAAGAGGATACAGTTTCATGCTGACTTTGACACACAAAAATAGTATAAAATAGAACTCAGTGTGACTGCCCATTTTACAGTTTTCCCTTACTTGTCTTAAGATGCTTGCTCAGCAGTTCTAAATCACGAACCCCTGTGCTAAATGTATCAACTGTGCATGCGAGTAGAAAAAGACAGATTTATAAAATATATTTGCACAGAGCACAGTGACATATTAAACTTATACACTTATTACAATATTACAGCAGTTTGAATTCTCTTATTAATCTATATGAATTTAAAGGTCTGTTGTGATAGAACCGGGGTGCCAGTGAGCCCCAAACCCCAACATAAACACACAAACACAGTCCCAGGTTCAAATAAATGGATGATTTATTGTATAAATACATCCAAAAAGTAACAAGCACAAGTTATCTCTCTTCCACAATCACTTCTCCTCTCATCACTACATAGTGTTGCTCTCCTTCCTCCCGGCTCAGACTCGTCTGGACAAGGGACTGCAGTTCCTTTTATTAAAGACCTGGGAGTACTTCCGGTGCCAGGGCTGCTGAGAGTGCATCTCCCTGCAGTGTCCTATTGTGGCACCCACGGAGCCCAGCAGGGCTGTACTGCCAGACTACAACTCCCGGCATTCCCTGCTGGTTCCTGAATGGGCGCTGATATGGAGGAATGCTGCCATCTAGCGCCTGGGGGAATAAACACCCCTCGGAGGCAGTCCTTCCCTGTACTTCTCTTCTTTTCTTTCATCCAGGAAAGGTACTGGAACCATGTCTGATCGGAACGCTTATTTATTTGCCTCAGGTCCGGGTAAGGAATCTTCTTCTCTGTCCAGGCTGTCCGTCCATCCCCTTAGGAAGTACGATTTGGGTATGACACTTTTCCGGCCTCCCGTGCAGGCAAGGAACCATCCCCCCTCCTGCGATACCCGTCCAACTCATGTGGCACTTACACTGCACTATACACCAATAAAATGAATTCATCCAAAGTGCAGCTCCAAGAAGCATCTACTTTTAACATGGTGGCACAAAGCTAACAAACAGGACTGCAGGTGCCTTACTTGAGGATTCAGTAGTCCCTTCAATGGCAGCTACATTAATCTGCACATATCCTGACCAGACTTCAGAGTCATGTCATTGACCACCTAGAGGCATGAATCATTTACAGGACTGACTTATTCAGCTGTAAGTCCTATATATATTAGACTGTGCAAGTACTGAAATACTGAAACTATTTTATAACTTCCTGCCAGGGCAGGTTTCAACTTCCACGATAACTCTAAGGGGAGAAAAGGGTGAAAACCCATAAGGATAAACAACAGTAAATGACAACTATGTGCCAGGCACTTGCATCCACATTGTTGTACCCATTACTTCAAAGCGCCTATTCTGCAAGGACATCAGTTGCAGAATGTGTGATTATGCCGCTGATTACAATTTCACACCTATCAGCAGCAACAGAGACTCTTAAATCATATCCCCAAATTCAAACAATTGCATTTGCTTTGCAGCCGCAGTGCTTTGCATCTGTCTATTACAGCAGAGCTACTATTATTTTCTGACAGTTACACTGTTGATATGCACACATTTGGTAGTCATCATTTTTTTTTTCACCTCTTGATATGTGTCAAAAAATGCAGAATACACACCTGGATTTTCTTGGTGGGTGGAGGTAGATGAAGAGTAAACTACTTTTCAGTGCTTTTTAAGATGATCTGTGTATATATGAGGCAGCTACATTCTTCAAAAAATAACAAACAAAACTGAACTGTGGTTAGCACACAAGGTTCACCAGATGCAGAAAAAAGAAAACAATAACACATAATGTTATAAGACCTCCTGTACCAAAATGCGGACAGGTTTTCCTTAGAGGGGTTCCTCAATAAATGAATGATTCTCATATTTAATCATCCATCTTCCAAACCCACTCAATTGTCTCTCTCATGCCAAATATGTACTAATTTAAAAGAACTGGCGACTCTAAATGGACTGGTATGAAGGGGTATGAATGTTTGCCGAAGTACGATTATATCCACTACAGGAATGATATGCTTGGCTCCGTACTATTCATATTCAATCACTCAATCTTTATTTTAATAGTGTAATTAATAACCCTCATCATTGTAGCAAGGAATTTTAAAGTGAAAAAAAAGACAACCCAATAAGTATCAATCTGAAAATTTGCAAATGGACTACTGTTCTAAAAGTAAGTCTACAGTTGAAAAGAGCAAAGCAGAGAACAACAAAGCAAGGACAATTTCGATGAGCCGAAGAAGGGTGTATGTTTCTAAAACGGGACACTACATCCTCCACCCCATCTCTGCTGTTGCCCTCATAGACCAGACACCAGTATTTTCAGCACCTTGTGACCTGAGCCTAACATATAATGTTCTCCTTAGGGGCCTCACCTGGTTAAAGGATTGTTCCAACAATTTTTTTATATGTTACTTGCTCCATTTAGTTTGAAGTGGTGGGCGAGAAAAATGATTAACCTTATGTTTTCTTTAAGTATGGAGAGAAAGAAGTTTATCACATTGAAGACAGGATTCTTCACCCATAAATGAGATTTTCAATTAAACAAACTGTGGGAATGTGCCTTTCCTGTTCATCTGTTATGTTCATTTTCCAGCAGTAAGTATGAATAGAATTATAGAAAAAAACGAATGTGTTTTGCATGTTCGGAGAGTATGAATGAATAATGGACATGTGGATTATGTGACACGAGTTAAGTGAGAATTTGGTTTCTTTCTTCTTTGGACACTTTTCACATAATTTGCTGTTGTACAGCACTGGCCATTATTGAGTTCTGTGATGTGATAAACTTCTCTCTCTCCGTTCTCCATGTGTCAATGACAGAAGCACATAACCCTTAGCAGCACGCAGCCACACATAGCAATTTCTGAATGGATCTTTACATGACTAATGCGGGCTTTTCCTCCATTCTGACATTAGGTCTGTATCATACTGGCTAATTGTCACCAGGTGCTAAAACCTAATTTTTACCTTTCATCTTCCTTAGCCAGAGTTGTGATAGAGCTGATGACATACTAAACAGAACGACCGGCCGTCTCAGAATGAGCACTAATATAGACACTACAAGTAATCTGGACTGTGGTGGAAAATTCAAAAGAAAGCACAATTACATTTAAGAGATTTGTCCACTTTGGCATGTCCACTGTACAAATCTCGACAGGTCTGAAAAGGTCCATCTCTGCCTCACCCTCCTGTGCCCCAAGTATTTAATTTAGAAACAATATTTGAGTGGGTGACAGTGACAAAGTGCATGCAAAAGACGTCCAAACACTAAGTGCATATGGGAGGCCTGGCCTTAGGTATGCAAATGGATATGCTTGATAAGTCACAGCGTGAGGTGCAAAGAAAAATGTGCAGTGGCTGGCTGAAGCGTGATCCATTTAAAGCTTGTGTGCCTAGCCAAAAACTCCTTGCTTTCTTATATATACAATTACTACTGATTGCATTAAAGCTTTGTTTATGTGTTTGTTCTTTTCTCCAGACAGCTGGGTTACCACATTTATTTCAGTCTTGTTCAGGCAAATTTGGAGCAGATTTCAATTTTACAGCTTGTTATGCACACTACTGCGACAAGCTCTAAACTACAGGCTTTGTACACTGCTAAGTGACACAGCGATCTATCTGCCCCTTAATGAAATTCTCTACCAATAAGGTGAGGTCTCAAGGGCAGCACTTGTGACCCTCTTGAGCAGCCAGGGATTTCTATACACAGTATTGCATCTTTGTATCTTCCATCACAGGAAGGCATTACCTGTTCTCCTTTATCAGTGTTTTTTGCAAAATTTCTCCTTGTTCTACCAGACAGAATCATTTCAGAAATAAAGAAGTTTACCTAGCCAGCTACAAACATATGCAGTCAGAGCGGGCTCTTTATGAGAAGACTCCTACGTATTCTTCACTGATGAGATGCGATAAACCTACGACGGGATTGTCAGCTGTTCAGAAATGGGCCTGCCTGGTAGGAACGGGCTGGAGACAGGGATGTCTGAGCTACTATACCCAGATGAGTGGATTAGAGCAAAAATGACACTATGTAAGTAGGGGATTGTAACTGGTGACCCTGTAGTACCAAGTCCATTTCATAAGCACTGCCAGTGCACTGAAAAGTCCATTCATTGATTTTGTGATGCCACTTATCTAAGACGGGAGGGCAAGAAGCCACTGCATATTCCTGCAACAATGCACCCAAGGTAGGAGGCAACTCTTATGAACGAGGATACTAGAAAAAAAGTGGAAAAGTACAACAGAAGATTACAGTAGTGCAGTGGGAGTTGTTGCTGCCTCAATGTGCTTGGATTACAGATCAGTCCCCAAGTGATGTGCCTTCTGAACTGAATTTGTACTTAGTCCTCGTGTTCATCTGGTTTACTTATTATAGCCAAAATACAAAGTGCTAGGTATAGACTGGTTATGGCCTATGTTTGGTACCTGCCTTACAGCAATTGCTGCTTCGATAAAATTTAATTTACGGGTTTAGAAAATGACCAGATGGTTGGATGAGGCAAGTTGTCCATGAGGTCTTTAGATATGTATCCTCTGCCAAAATAGGTTTTCCTCCCACATTTCCCAAGACATTCAGACTGAGGTTTAATACTAGCTGGCCTCTGTATTAGTGTGGGTGAGGCTGTGCATAAGCAGGACCTGTGATGGGCTGGCGTTCTTGTCTGGAGTAGTTTCTCTTCTTGTCTCAAGTGCTGCTGCTCCAGGCTCCATTCCCCCTATGACCCTGAATTAGTCTAAGTGGACTTGAGAATGTATGCATGCATGCACTCTTTACTATTCTACAATCACCAAAGCAAACCATAAATAAGATTCTGTTTGGTTTTTTTTCTTTATTTTTACTATACCCTTGCTTTTGCTTGTTACATTACTTTGGCAGGACCAACACAACGAGGGATCAAAAGGAAGATAGAAATACAATCCACAGAGCTCATTTGCGGCATACATTTTTCTGCATCAAGGATAACACTTCATATAAGAAGGGCTGGTGATGAAGCAAGTGTATATCAGTCTTAACCTCCAACAGGTAGCCAAGGTCTGTTCATGCAGCCATAGGAGATTAGCCTCATTAGGCAATACGCCTAACAATCATGAACAACAGTCCTCACTATGAAAGGCACTGCAAAGAATGAAACATACCGAAAATATTAATGAAACACAACATGACACAAATATGCAAGTCTCATTCAATTGTTAATAAAGAATGCCCAGAGGTGTTGTTCTCAGTAAATATTGCTCTATATTTTCTAGGTTTATTGTTTTAATCTAGCGGTGATTATTTATCTGAATACTGTACTGTGTATCCAAGAAACTTTTAGAATCGCATTACTAATAATATGTTTTTAAGGTTACCTTGAAAGGAACGCTGAAGACAACAAGCTAGAAACAGACAGCACAAATAAAGTTTTCTGGTCTAATGAAACCCCAGGAGCATCCACTGGCTACTTTACAAAATGATGAGCTGCTGACTGAGTATGCTGTTTGCGACTAAGGATATAAAACACTTCCATAACGTTCTTGTTGTTGTCTGATCATATCCTCCGAGCCTCATGAAATGCACTCAGTGGGCAGCATGACCACCACCCCTAACACCAGGCTCATACCTGGAATAAAGGAACCATCACTAATTACAAACACCAAAAAAAGGATACCTCATTTTCTATTCTCTTATAATGAAAAGCCAACATCCTGGGACTGAATGTTTTTAGATGAGTAAAATATTGATTAAATGGAAGAAAATTAGTTAATTAAAAAAATCAATCTATAAATGGAAATTACCAAGACGCTTTTAAATCTTCAACAACCTGAATGCACGAAGCCTCTACATTAATATTGTTCATCCTTTCTTTACTTGATACATCAAGAAGGCTCATAGCTGAAGTCCCGCATAAAATAAAAGTTGCAAAACTTAGCTCATGAGCAGTTAGGCCTAGTCTGTGAGGACCAGAGGAGTTCATATAACTTCTGACAACATTGTATTAATATAAAGGCCTGTTAACAAAAGCAATAATTAAATTGCAAGTATCTGATATCAGAAATATGCATTTCATCCAAAAATAATCAAATACAGCTAAAATTTTTGGGGGGCTCGGGCATGCAAATTATTTTATTAGCCACACAATTCTAGCAAATATATTATTTTTTACCCAGAATAAATTTATTTCACTCCCATATATTTAACAGGCCATGGTAATGGCAATAAATAATTAAAATATGTTAAACTCTTTCTTTCTCGGTTACATCTTGCCTAAAGAAGGGGCCTGAGCTTGCATATTGCAATCGTTTTAGTTAGCCGATAAAAGGTGTCATTTTGCTTGACTTCACACTACATTTCTCAATACAAGTAAAAGTTTGTCTGTTAGCCCTCAGAATAAAATATAAAAATCCTGTGACGCTCTTCATGCCCTTCTTTTAAGGGCTTTACATTTCCTCCTTAGCTTGCAGGGCTTTGCTGCAACTTAGTACAGCTTAACACTTCACATGAAGGTATTATGCAGACAGTTTGCTCCTTAGTGAACACGTGTGACACTGCAGTCGTAATACAAAAGCCAAAGTACACACCTTATTCATAAAGCATTTTCATTCCACATTGGTTTTGTAACCTGCTACCACTCTTAATGCATCGACAGTTGCACTGACTATATCAGACTTCACTCTAACCCAAATGGCTTCTTATACAGCATTTCTGAGACTGCAAGCCAAGCGTCTTACGCTCCCACTTTAACAACTGGATATCTATCACATGTTAACTTGGTATTTTTCAGCTAATTACTTGTGAGAGAGTTATATGTGTCTTTTTTTATTGTTAGTGGCCTAGTCTAAAAGTATGTGCTAACTAATGATGAGAATGAAGGACTGATTGATCATTACAGTGCAACACTGAATACATTCAATTGTTTCATTTGTAAAACACAAAGACTTCCAATGCCCCAGTTTACATGAAAGAGAGACTGACAGCTACATTACATGTTCCAGCCCCTGGCACCATACAGAGAAGCATAGCTGTGAGCTACAAAAATGGATTAATGACATGAGTTTTTTTTTTTTTTGTGCACGTAAGATTCCTGAAGCCTCACTGTGTGCTACAGGCAGAATGAGGCTAAAAGTACAAACAGTACACTCCTCCATTTATTTTTAACATTCAATCATGTCATCCAAAAATTCAGCACCAAAAAATAAATAAATAAACTAAAATTCAGCCAGTGTCTTGGTCAGCTTGAGTTTAGAGGGTCAGATGTAGACAAGTACACCCTGCAGAAATGAAAGGTGCTTGTTTAAAGAGAAATATGAGAGCCACAGAGCAGCTCACGTTAGAAAACAAAAGGCCACTTCATGTCAGTGGACAGAGGAATATGCATTTCATTGATGACAACAAGAATACCCAGCAGTACCCTACCCCTGGTAGGTTTTCGGAATACAATCAAGTTAAAGAGTGATACAGAAAACACATCAAGGACGCACTTTATTCAAAGTGCATTTGGAAGGTAGATATCAATGTGATCTTTCTGAGCCAGCAGCTCAGCATTTTAAATGGTTCAATTTGACATGGAACATTCACTTATTCAAAGTTTGTATTAAGAGATATGGACAGGTCCTGGCAGTTAGCAGGTAAAGATTGAAAATAAAGGATTGAGCTTAGATTGTGTTGTATGCATAACAGCACAGACGTCTTATATAGAGAAAGGCAAGTGCCAATAGCACAGCCCATGGACCACCATTAAAGTTGGAAGGCAAAACAAAATCCCAAACAGAAGAGAGCTGGCCCTCAACGCAGTAAACACTTCCACATATTAACGGGCTCTGTCGCATGCAACAAGGCGGACAATGTCCACCAGTTCACGAGATTCAATGACTCTTCCCGATGGACTGTTGACCCAAAAGGTTTCTTCTTTATAATTTGAATCAAAATAAGATTTTATCCTGTCCTGATTTCTAAACTTGTCTGACTAAGTAAGAAGTTAAAGAATATTTAAAACTTTCAAAAATAACAAGGGGCCAGTTACCATTCCTGTTAGTTTAGTTCTTAGTTTAACCGATTAAATCTACAAACAGAACAAGACAGAACAGAACGATAGGTCAGTGAAGAAATATGTTAGGAACATTTATTTTGCACTTCTATATAATTTGGCAAAGATGTGTGTTAACTGCACAGTTTTTCCTAACTTATACATAGAGAAGCAACAATTGTGTTTTGCTCACAATGTTTTACTAAATGATCTGCTTGATGAGAAGCACACAAATCTGAATGAATGTGAGCTGCTCATTTCTAGGACACAGTAGCATTTGTCCTGGTGTCTATAGTCTCTTAATTCTCATTTGTAAAGGAAAGCATTTAAATGAAATTAATGAGGTAATCTTATCAAGAACATTCTTAAAATGAATGAGGAGAATAAATAAAGTGTTTGAACTATGAGAACAGTACAGTAATTCATTCATTGTCTGTACAAGATCTTCTTACACAACTAAATCATAGATAGATAGATAGATAGATAGATAGATAGATAGATCAAAAATATAATAAAAAATAAAATTATATTTAGTCTGGAATAAAAAAGGAGCAACTCCATTGATATTTCATGACCAAGTGGAAGAACCACTACTACAGAAGAATAAATTTAATAGAAATACATTTGACCAAATCAGAAAGGTGGCATAGTGGTTAAACATCACAGTCTCACAGCTCCAGTGACTTGCAACAACAACAACAACAAACAACATTTATTTATATAGCACATTTTCATACAAAAAAAATGTAGCTCAAAGTGCTTTACATAATGAAGAATAGAAAAATAAAAGACACAATAAGAAAAATAAGTCAACATTAATTAACATAGAATAAGAGTAAGGTCCAATGGCCAGGGAGGACAGAAAAAACAAAAAAAAAAAAAACTCCAGACAGCTGGAGAAAAAAATAAAATCTGCAGGGATTCCAGACCACGAGATTGCCCAGTCCCCTCTGGGCATTGTACCTCACTGCAATCAGCTCCCAATTTGGTGACCAATTATTTCTAAATAATTGCATGTTTTCCAAGATACCCCATTGTTCTCCCACCTCACAAACACAAGCAAGTTAGGTGATTTGCAGAATTTGCCTCATGTCAAATGGATGACAACAGATACATGTTTGGTAAATGGATGATGGCTTATCTGTATTTTGCTGGTACACTGCACCTAAAGCAACAGAGTAGACAGATTCACAAAACAGATAGCTGAATTTGAGCCTGGGCGATATAAGCCAATCTTTTCATGTCACACTGCAAGCCATGCGCGGGATCTTGGGTTTTTTTTTATGCCCACCTTATTTTTATCTATAAAAGAATTTACAATGAGTGTAGACAATTGAAGATGAAACACGTGGTATCAACTGATAAGCAGCCAGAGGTAATGCCATTCAAGTTGTGCCAGCTGCAGTTTCATACTGAAAGGACAGAATGAGGCATTTAGCTTTCAACAAGCCTCAGACTAACCAAAGTAGCCAGAAGAACACAATGAGCCTTTCACTTGTAAACTTAGAGGACATATTTAGTAAAATCTGAAAACCACTGAAAACATAGTATGAGCAGAAATATCTAGTAAGAACCCACCAGTAGAAACACATCATATTACTCTTTGGCAGTCATAGCACAGACATCTCTGTATTTCAGCAGAACATAAACCACTGACAAGTAAGTAGTAAGTGGAATCACTTTTATTTTTTGTAGGCTGTAAAAAAACAAAACAAAACTGAAAGGAAACAGAAGGCCCAAGCCCCACAAACTCATCCTTCAGGTATGGTCCAATTCTGGATAAAACAAGACATGACATCTTCTTGTATTATTAAGATGCGCTTTTCTTTTTAATTATATCACAGAAGAAAAACATTCTATATCTTTGGCCTTCCATTTAGTGACCACCAAGCCAGTTAATGAAATGCCTCCATAAGAGACGACTACCGAGATAACAAGAGTGGAGCAAATGTTCTAAGGCTACACACATACATGGCTTTGCTTGAATTACCACTGGTCGCGCTCCTCTTGGCTGACTTGAATCCAACATGTACTAACTCCTATTTCTCTTCATCAAGGCCGCTCAGTTCACATAAAACTAAATATTAATAGACCTGAACATATATAATGAAATGTTTGCTAACATAATACCTACTATCTTTTCAATGATTCTGAAAAAAAATTTACTGCTCCAAAAAAGTGAGATGCTGCAGTTAATATGACATGAATCAGAAGCCAAAAACAAGACGACAGGAATGGCAGCTTTATAAATTATTTGACAGGCAGAATCTCGTGAGAAATAAAGGAAAGGTATTTGCGGTATATAGATGTAACCACCCTACCAAAAAATGTACTGTAACTATTGATTAGTATAGCATCACTACCAGCTTGATGGATATACTATAACTCAAATATCAAATACAATAATAAGACATTACACACAAAGTAATCTATGTGCTGTATGTGGTCAGTCATGAGACGGTAAGGTTAGGTAATTCATCCTTTTCCCACAAAGCAGCTGAACTCACAACATAAAATCCTAAATGTCCGGTCAGGAGGGGTCTTACACACTCTCAATGCAATTCCAGGGCCAGTGATACTACAAAAATTAAAAGGTACTTGTGGTGAAGACCACCTCCTCGATGCTCTCCGGTAAAGTGAAGCCTAAACTCTCAGACCATTAATCCCATTGCTTTTCAATGTCCCTTCACATATATATCATTATCTTCAGCTACGCCTTACTAGCGTTCTATATTAAAGTGTGAAAGATAACCAATCATATGCATTCCAAATGAGGCACAGATCTGACAAAACCATCAGAGAAATTCCAGTCTACCAAGAAAATCTGGAATAACAGATCAGGTCAGGTCAGGTTGGGGAGCACGCACTGGTACAGCATGTTGCCACACTCATCACATGACGAAACAGCTTGGTATCCCAGTTGGCAACCCCCCAGGCAGACACGCAGTGCAGTTAAAATCAAACAACCCCCCCCCCATACAAATGACCATCTACCTGCCACAGTCAGGTGTTACCTGGGCATCCCCTTGGCCTGATCCAACCGCTCGGGTATTCAACAATGAGGATCCTGTGAGCCAGCCAGATCACCCTCGCGGAATCACACCACATGGCTATCAAGCCCTAATTGACGCTCCCGCACAATGCAAGTAATGTGCATTACCTGGAATAACATTCTAATTAAATAAAAAACCCTACCACAAGAATAAAGAAATGAGTGGCAGGGCAGTGGCAAGAGATGCCAATGAGAACAGAAACTAAAACTAAAACATGGCAAAACTGATCACTATAAACAGCTGACCTAGGTAAAGGAATGTGACATGTGCCCTAGGTGGAACTACTCCTGGCTGGAGACTGAGGAGGAACAAAGCAATCAAGCTCTTTCCATTAGATATTAACTTTAATATGAAACACAAAAGAAACAAACAAACGTTAGCAATGAGAATCAGTAAGGATTTTGAATCAATTGCAACATCTAAGAGTATCACTACTGGTTCTGGTACCATAAAGTGCACCACCTGCCCACTAACACCACTGTGAGCGTCCTGTAAGTGGATGTCCTAGATAAGGAATACTCCAGTCAGAGTGCAGTGACTTCCATAAGGACTGTTGTTGAGCAGAAACACACAAATGGGGCCAGTCAGAAAAATCACTTTACTATTATGTAATGCCACTGGCCCTTTTCAAATACGCCAAAGTACAGTAGCCACCTTTGATTTTGGGAAGCATGTTTGGTGCTCCAACTTTTAATGAGACCTTCTGCATCACAAAAATCTAGGATGGTGAATGATAACAACAATAAAGAACTTTAATAATTTTATGTTTTGTAGGGCAGTGGGTTTGGGCGGACTTTCTGTTTATTTTCTACAGTATCCTACTAGCTGGAATTTTGTTCTCTCCTCCCTGACTATCTGACTACAGCAGTGAACTCAGACATTTACCATTAAAACTAGAAGATATTAAAAACCACATTATGCTTAATATTCATTTAAGCTGTGTTTAATTCTGTTAGGGACACTTCTGATTTTTTTCATATACTGTACGATGATGATTTTGTTTGAGTTGGCTGTACAGCTTTCTCCGTCCACATGATGAAACATGGTGTGTCTGTGGTCACAGTGGTAACATTTTAGCCTTGATCAATCAGTTTCTCTTGTTGTTTGCTAGGAATAAACATGTCTGCTCCACTCTCCGTTTGTAAAAGACAGCAGCAGCGAGACACTTTTTATTGGCTGTGTACAGGGGTCGGGATTCTGATTGGTTTGTCAAAATCATAGTACAGACTTGCTCAGTGTTGTCAACAGTGGTGGATGTGGACAGGCATCCTGCTCTTTCTTCATGCTTAGCCAATTCTCAGTTAATTTGTAAACACTAGGCCATTTTAAAAGAGCCTTCTATAGATTTCAGCCCCTGGTACACTTTCAGCCTTTAAAAACAAGATCACTGCTTGGTGCAAATAGACAGTGGAGCAGTCATATTTACTCCTAAAAAACATCAAGCAAAACTGACTAATCAAGGTCAGAACTTTACCACAGTGACGACAGACATACAATATTTCGACAGGGAAAATTGTACAGCCAGCCCAAACAAAATGACCACAAAAGTGTGGATAATTATTGACTTATTCTTGTCACTGTATTGCTCTTGTTCTCATTTTTATCTACTTATCTATTTTCTTTCTAATTGTAATCCTCTTATTACTTGCAAAGCACTTTGAGCTACATGATGAGTATGAAATATGCCACATAAATAAATACTGTTGTTGTTTCAAGCAGAGTTTGAATGACTATCTGTAACATGCAAATAACCATTTCATTCTTCTAAACTTACATCTTACATCTGCAGTGTCAAAATGAAAAAAACGGTTAAGGTGAAAACCTTTAAGTATATGTGGGAAGAAAGTATTCACTTACTGTCAGCAGCTTGAAGAAAAACAGAAGTGCAATCACCAGTGGAGTGATGGTGGGCTATAAAAACACAATGAAAGTAATGACCATTATAAAAGTGCCAGACTTGAAGACACTCTTAACAATACAAGTTTCTCTAAAATACAGAACACAATAGCTAGATTAACAGCACCAATCTAAAACCATTTAAATCTACATCCATCAAATCATTCAAATGAAACAAATGAACATAAAATTGTAAAAGAAAAATATGCACCAAATGTATTCAAATTGTACTTCAGGGTGAAAGTAGTGATTTTCAAATAAACTATTCTTACCAAATGTAAAGTGTGTCAGACAAGAGAGTTTAATGCAGTTTATGCTTAAATACTTATAGTAAAGAAGAGGTATTTCAAGTTAAGATTTTCCTTTAATCAAAGCATTTCTGTAAATATGAGACCCCGAGGAATCACTCGGGGTCTCAACCTGCTCCAAGTCCAAAGTGAATGCTTATCCAGCTTTGATTTATGGAGTTTCCTCTTGTCCCCTCAGCAAGCAGGCCTATTGACCTCCATTAGAGCAGAGAGGCTATCACACTACGCAGCATGGGCCCTCTTCCTCAGCTTTGCTACCTGTACAAACAGTTGACCCTATCCTGACAATTCCATACAAGCCCCCAAAAGCCACCAACACAACATTGCTCAGGGAAGCTGGATAAGTATGTTGTTTCTGACTCAGAGGCCTTGGGTTTGTGGCCAGCCTCTTCCTGTGAGAACGTCAGATGGAGAGGGACAAGACCCCAAGCAATTCCTCACCAGTGACACCATCTGCTTATTTTTCCACGATGTTTTTTGTTTGTACATCCCCTACACCCTTCTCCCCTCCCTACCCCGCAATTAATGGTTCATAAGCTGTGATCATCAGGAGAAATATGTTAAACAAGTATAAACTGAGCAGAATTAGTCTGAATGGTTATCGTGTCCAGGGCAATTTCTTGCCAGAATAGGCTACTGCTCCATCAAACTCAAAAGTAAGTTAGGTAGGTTTAAAAAATAAACAAATATACATGTTAAAAAATGTATTTAGTAGAACCTCTTATGAATTGTTTGCAGTGACTTAAATCACACTCAATACACTAGACTTTTTACAATACCATGTATTTACTATAGGTAGGTAGATTTGGTATCCCAAAGGGAAATTTGTTTATGACACGAAAGTACAAATATAAGACACTATTGCATAGAAACAAGAAAATAATCCACAAGACAACAAATGACAACCATTGCTATAATCAGTACACACACCCTTAGGATTTTTACAAATAAGCACATTGCGCTCCAGCTATACACAATATCATTCAAAATTCAGCAGATCTCTCTAGCCAGTAAACTTCAAAATGTCTACTGCTCTGGGGATTAAGAACTCTTAAATCTATTGCTCTCAAATCTCTGTAATTTTAATCTTGAATGTGGCAAAATATACTGCTGAGTACAACTAAAATTTGAAAACATTTCAAGGACTGCTGAGGCTTAAGCGCCCATCGGAAGGCTACAAGGCTGAGATGCAGAACTCTCCGAAATATCTGTAGCAACATACTCATGCATCCAAGATCTACAGTCATTCAAACATATTTAGGCAACCTGGTGAAGCCATATGTCTCACTACATTATTAAAGCTGACAGATGCGCTTTTAACAGCAAGTATTTTTTTGTAAATATTAAAACACGGATTTGATTCATTAAGAAGAAAAAAACGTTTCTAATATTTTTATCCAGTTTGTAGTGATTGTAAAGATTCAGTAAAAGGTGCAAGTTTGGCACAGTTTTAAGCAAAATTATACATGGCATTGCATTGAACAAGTGGCACTTTGTCAAAGGTCGAGATCTACATGGATTTTTTGCATTTAAATAGACACACCCTTAAAAATGAAGAAAAATTATTTCATATTACAACAGCATGTAAGCTGGCTAGCCATTACAAAGGCCTCTTTTCAGAACCATAAAGGATACTTCCAAAATAACAAGAGGGCCACTTATGTTTTACACATCGTAAGCTACATGTTCTTCAGCACTCTCCTGTAGCCGGGACGCTGGGCAGTCCAACAGAGTTCAGCTGCAGTCAGGACAGTTTTAGTGACCTGAGACATTCTGAGGCCCGTAAGATGACACCCCTGTTAGCTGCATCTCTTTTGACCCCACTCACTTTCCACACACCCCCCCACCCCCCTGTTTGTGGGAGAAGTGTCCAGCTGCAGTCAGGACAGTTTTAGGCCTCAGACAGATCCAAGCACTTCAGACACTGCAAGGTCCATAAATTGACGCCCACTTCTGGAGGCCTTCCCCTGTTTCGCTGGCGAACTGACGCCTACAGCATATTACATGCCCCTCATGACAATTTCAATTGCCTTTAGTTCCTGCATTCAAACATGTATTCAGCATTTATTAAACTAAACCATCGAGGTCTCTCAGTTCTGGTCATTGAATCTGTCCGAGGCCTAACACTGTCCTGACTGCAGCTGGACACTTCTCGTGGGTTCTGAACTTCCGTATTTGGCCAACCTATATCAATGGCTTGAATCAGAGCATGCAGGGCTGCGATCACAGCATAAAAAAAAAGACTTTAGGAGGAGGAGGTAGGCGAAAGGAAATACTGTAATGTTCTCACTCCTTCACCAGGAGCATGAAACGTCCAATTTGCCTGCAAACAGACTCCTGCCTATAATATTGTCACATCTGACACACCTGAAGGAATAATTCAGCGACTATTTCCTGGTGCTGGACAATCACCATTTAAACTGGGCCAGAAGTCCATTTAAGTTCAGACCTAAAGAGGATAATCTTTATTTGAGGTCACAAGAGAAATTAAATGAGATAACCAATGATGGAAGCTTGAAAAAGCAATTTTCGGCCATTCCCCTGTCAGAATTCTGGAGCAATCTCAAACAAAGCTGAGTGAAAAAGCCATCCCATGCCCGTTACTGTTTGCAACATACCTGTGCAAGGAAGGTTTTTCTACATTGAAAAAGTACTGAAAATCAAAAAGACAGCATGTCTAAATGTGGAAAATGATTAGCGATTGTCTCTAAGCAAGCTGCAACCCAAAGCGGACAAAATGTGCAAGAACCTCACAGTGTCTGAAGTGCTAGGATTTGTCCGAGGCCTAAAACTGTCCTGACTGCAGCTGGACACTTCTTGGGCATTAGGACACTTGGGGAGAAGGTCACGCTCTGAAGGCAGTCCTGGCATCCGACTGGCTGACACTATTTATTCATCTGTACAAGCACCTTCGCATTGCACAATGGCGCTGTTACTTAATTTAATATTAACGTCTTTGGCTTATGACTGGAAGACATGGGTATCCGTGAAACAGGGAGCAGTGACGTGCAGTGAGGTTCATGGCTGGTGAGGCACTGCCTCCTTCAGAGTCAGATTTACAAATATATGAACCCAAAAGAGTAGTTTATTCACTATTCAATTGGAAGCATGTACATTGACTGCTGGTTATGTTATATCTCATCAGCATTCTTTACACACACATACTGTAGGTAAGGTACATATTTGGATAAGAAAAAGCGTTACATTTATAACGGAGAGAGCGCATTTGCCTAAACCCTCAATGTGTTATAAATTTGCCATTGCAATTCCACAATTCATACTCAAACAATACAAATGAAAGTATAGAGTGGTGTACAAAAAAAATGGATTTCAGTTTTGACCTTAGTTGAAATATTTAGTTGTTTTTAAAAGCTTTTAATTGTGATGCTTTAATCAATTTTAATACAGACCATTCAACAAAAGGATAACAAGAAAAACAAAAGAATATTTTAGTCCATGGGCCTTTCCTTCTCCACGAAAATCTCTGTCACTTTCTTGTAAAAGTCCTTCTTATTTTCCTTTAGTTTTAAAAATCTTCCATTTTGTCAGTCAGTCGGAACAAAAAATAAATGGACCGCTGCAGTGCACTTGACTTTCTGATATCGCTAAGTTTTTGGCGCCTCTGCACAGAAGAACAGCAGCAATGAGCACCTATAGGGCTCACAGGCGCCACCTTCAGGGCGGCACGGTACTGTCTGCCTCACCTTGTGCCTTCTCACTGCGGTTTTATGTCCAATCAGCAAGACTAAATATGTCACACACATTCATTAAAGGTATTAGCCAGACTGTAGAAAGTCAGGGTGTTTAATAAATATGTCTGCAAAAATTATATTGGCGACATACAGAGGGACAGCAACAGGCATGCGCCAACTGCGTGCATCAACCCAATGTGTGAGGGATAGCGCAGTCCGAGGTGAGCTGAGGCTTGTCGCTGCCACACCTCGCTTTTCTCCCCTGTATTTGAACAGGAAATGCACCAATTCAGAGATTTTGACTATAAAAATTATGAAAATTATTGGAATCATACAGAAAACAAATTTATAGTACAGACCAGTGGCCAAATTTATTTTATGTTATCATTATTAGTTTTGTTACTTTTCATGAGAGCCTCACCTGCCTCCCCTGACCTCATGTCCTTGATGGGGAGAATGTACAAACTCCATAGATACAGTAACTGTGCATGAGATTTGAACTCTGGATGCAGTGGTGGTTAATCAAAAGCTTTGAACTCTACTTCTACGTTATGTCTTTATCTGTTAGGCAGCTTTAAATGCACTTCTAATATATTTCCAAATTCTAGGCAAGGAAACACATTAGCATCACCACCCTGCGATTTAGCTGTTTGTTCCTCCAGTCGTTTCGGTGTCCATCACTTTTCACTTAAGTTCCTTTTAAGAACGCAATGTTGCCACTCGTTTCTGTGCTCAGGGTGCTCTGCAGAGGCACTGAAAGCCCTGAGATGGCCAGTATGCACAATCTGATTATGACTGACTGAGGCAGATTTTTACTTTAGGAGATGCTAAGAGGTGTGTATGGAGCTTAAAAAAACTGAAGATGGTGGAGGCTTCCAGTGGTTCGCAAAAAAGAAGCGGCCAACTAACACTGCAATCTGGACTGATCAGGCACATGGAACAAGTCATCTTTAGCAATTCCGTTGGCAGATAATGAATTATGAACTTAACTTTCAATTGCCGTACAAGCTCGGAACGTTTCTTTTGCCTGAGCGTGCCAGGATAGGCCCTGGCTCCATGCAACATCTTAATGGAGTAAATGGGGTCCAGCACGAATGGATGCTATACAGGGCTTATAACTCACAGATTACACACATGCAGCTAACCAAGTTGGCATTTACAGACAGACCACTGGAGATGTGAGGCTGCAGTGCTAATAACTGCACTAAAGTGCTGGCTCGGACATAAAAACAAGACCACAAAGGTCGGAGACTCCCCCAGCAACAATGGGCACAAGGCATGGGGCGCCAGTAACAACCCACCCATGAACACATCTACACGCACGTGGGGCCAATTCATAGTCTCTGAATACCTAATATACATGCCTTTGGAATTCAGAGGAAAACCGGAGCACCTGAAGAAAAGCTGGAGAGAAAATGAGAAAGCACACTGGACAGTAGGCCAGTAGTTTACTCCTCAGTGTGTGAGATAAACAGTGATGAAACTTTGACTGAGGCAAGTTAACGGACAACTAAACAGAAACCACAATTTGCTCGTCGGAATACCCAAAGTACAGAGCAGAGATCCGCATTTCAGGGGTCTGAAAACTTTCTGGATCCACTGTTTATTAAGAAAACCCAGAGACTGCTCTTGACTGCACATTTCCAGAAAGTGCAGAAAGGCCTCTAAGGCTGTTAAGAGCAAAGACTTAGCTCCTGAGGTGTTTTAGTTTTTACCGGTCTGCCAGATGCAGGGTCATATGTTCTATTTGTCTTTGTTTGTAGAAGTGGAAGGATGACAACAAAGTTCAAAGAATCCCAATATTCCAATAACCTAAGCAGAATGTCCTTGGGCTGACACATTTTTTATGTACATGTTATTCAGAAGGTATGATTATTCATTTAGCTGGTGATTTTATCCAGAATCTTCACATTTTTGTATAGGCATATGAGGTGGTTTGGTCAGGATCACACAGTGCACTGATGACTGCTGTGAGTGTAAAGATTTACTTTCTCCCCGTATCACCTACCTTACACGGAAGGTTCATTCTGAAATTTAAACAGATAGACATAAGTGAGAATGTGCTCTGCAACTAAGTGGCATCCAGTCCATTCAGTGTTGAATACCACTTTGCACCCAGTACTGTCATTCTAAGGTTCACTGTCCCATTACCCTTCAAATGAAAATTATTTCTAAAAGTGGTGGCACTTCAGATATATGCAAAGTAAAGAAGATCCAAGTCAAATATTTGGTTAGTCCCAGCATTGCAACAAGGCCCACTGAGGTGCCAGGTCTTAGAGACAAACTGAAAGATGTTAGAGGAGAACGTGAAGCAGACCAAAGCTTCATGTTTTCTAAGGCATGCCGAATAGCAATGGAGCAGCTATGTTCAGTGTTCAGGTCTGTATCCTACATTAGGAGGGCAGAATCCTAAATAATGTGACATCCCCCAGTGTTACACAGGCTCGTCAGTGCAAAACAGAAGATGTGCTCTGTTGCAAAGTCCCCACCTTTACTTTTCAGTGATAGTTTTGTCAAGTTTATGACACCCAGTAACCCACCTTTAATATGGCTGGTACAATTGCATGTTTTGGAAGAGTGACGCTAATGGACCAACAAAGAGACAGAAACACAGGCTGTATGGAAGGTGCTATAAGAAATAAAGTCTGGCTGACTGACTGCTCTACTGTGTTTCTAGATTAATGCCTTAAAGCTCGACTTGCATAGTTCTGGCACCTGCCTTTTTAATTGACCCCCCCAACACCTTTTATTAATCAAGTGAAAATGGCACTCTTTTCCATAAAGGTGACACAGAAGTCGGAAGAAGCCTGTTTTGCTTTGTAAATCAGTTTATTTTTATCTGCATCTCGGGGATGTTGATGAACAATAGGGCAATTATATTGTAATTGCAATGTCTGACAGGTTTCACGCTAGCACACTGAAAGTGACACACGATTTCCATTGACGGAAGGCTCTGCTGCCAGCTGACTCGCTCAACGTTACACCCTCACCTTACATTAATGTTTATTATGCACAAATGGCTATTGAAGGAGTTGTGGTGCACCGCAGATTTTCTACAGGGGCCATGGCGCAAGGCACTCTCGTCTTTTGTGCAACTTCTCAAGGGTAAAATCCTTTCCCTCGAGGCAGTTCCTATCAAACTGTTACTTTGGCCAAGACAAGCTGAAGGAATACTGAATTCTCAGCCTCTCTTCTTTTCAGTCATCCTTTTGCTATAGCTAGGATGAGACCCATGCCCTTTGGCCTCCCTCCATCTTTCAGCACCTCTTAAGAGACTCAGTAGAGTCACAGCACACTTACAAACCTAAAGTGATATGATTCAGAATACTCTGTATCTCTGTGGCCATGAGCTTGTCATGGAAGTTAGCCATTAAGAGCATTTTGGGCCAACATGGTAGGCCTAAAATGGCTAAGGTGTGAGCCCGTAAAGCACAAGGTTACTAGTTCAGTTTTCATCACCAACTCAAAGTGACATCCGTAGAGTTCATTTAAAATGGGAAATAACAGAATTATAGGTAAGCAGTGTGCCCGCCTAGTGTTTAAAGTGTAGAGCAGTGACATGTAAGAATCACAACTCAGTCTCCACCACTGCTACCCTGGTCAGTCAAGATAATCAGTAGCAGCACTGTGGGTAGTCAGTTTAGCTCTTAAGAGGTCAATGAGATGATACGTAAAGTGTGCAGTTACCACCTCTGTTCTCACCATTGACTCACTGTGACACTATGATCAAGGTCTTATTTATTTAAATTTAAATTAATAAGTTCCATGTATTTAAATTAGTAGACAGTGACAGCAATTTGGGTGGCTAAGCTAGTAGACTATAAAGCACATGGTTAGAAGGCTCAGTTTCTACCAGGTGCAGCAGTCATGGCTGCAGAAAACATCTCCAGTGTTTTCTAATGGTAAGGATGATGAGAATGATTAGATGCAACAGCACGGCAGTTTGTCTGTCTGTCTGTAAACATGAAATAAAATCATAATAATTGAACCTCATTCTAGTCTCAGTCTTCCCCCCTGCTGAGGTGCCTTAATGTTTTACGCAGGTGGATTTTATATGTGTGACTTGTCACATGTACAGTATGTGTACACACCTCTGTGTGTGTGTGTCAACCTGCTGAGAAAGCAAGTACTATTATTTTCAAGAATGGCAGAGGGAACAGTAAAAGAGACTGAAGTGACATAAAATCCAGATTAGAATATGAAACAGATGAATCCACTCGTAAGGTGTGCTGGAAGAAGCGAGATCTGCACTCCTCAAGTGGCCTGAGCTGTCTACTTCACGTGAACCAGGATTTCATTATCTTTTTTTTTAATATGATGCTTGCTTAATATAGCATTCGTTTTCCACTCTAATGAAAACTAACCTCTCTGTTCTGTTGAATGAATAAACCAGTGATGGTTCAGGTATTGGTATGTGTAGCAGTGCTTCATTTTATATGGAGCTTTTAATTTAAAGTGCTTTTGTGTAAAAAGAAAAGGAAAGTAAGATTAAATTTGTAGGTAGGCATATAGAGTTGGACATCAGAAGACTCTTCTCCATTCATCTACTTTATCTGCTCTAATTCAGGGCTTGAACCTACCCTGGTGGCAACACCCACAAGACAGGAGCCATCCCTAGATGGGGTGCCAGTTCATCACAGGTCACACTCCCAGCAGGGCAATGTAGTGTCAATAATCAACCTGGCCTGTATAGGTTTTGGGATGAATGCGTGGTCCAGACTACTTGCCTCTTTTCTATTTTGTAGTTTTCACGCATTTACGATCTTATGGTTTGGTATAAGCAGCCCTGCTCACCTCTAATGTTGAATGCAGAGCCTATGGAAAGCCTAGATACTCATTATTATTAAGGTTTACTATTAAAAATCTCATAATTTCTCTGCAATCCAGGAATAATATATGTTAAGAAATTTTAAATGTGGACATGTACCAAATTAACATCATTCTGGACAAAATTTTTTAAATGCCTATCAGACAGCCTTGGTGTCACAATCCCTCCTAATCCACTAACAGCTGTGTTTGGTGCACTGCCAGAGGGGCTTAAAGAGGAGGAGGACAAACTGTAACTCCTTTTACTTCACTATTAGCACATAGACTTTTTTTGCACAGCTGGAAGAATCCTAACCCCATCTTTGTTAAGTGAGTGGGTAATTGATGTTATATACTATTTGAAATTGGAAAAATCTAATTCTGTTTTAGAGGATCTGTTCAAAATGTTTTTAAAACTTGGCAGGATCTAATCAATAATATTTTAGATTAAGCAATTATATTGGGGAGAAAGACTCCTTACCCTCTCTCAAAAGTTTTACTCTGGCAGTTAACCTTTCTCTGTTTCTCATGCGGGGTTGAAA
This sequence comes from Polypterus bichir lapradei, assembly GCA_026402145.1. Lineage (NCBI taxonomy): Eukaryota > Metazoa > Chordata > Cladistia > Polypteriformes > Polypteridae > Polypterus > Polypterus bichir. The sequence continues at coordinate 18,243,799 of JANRMT010062838.1, read as the reverse complement.
TTAATTTAGTTTTGTTAAATTTGACTTGATTGTGTGGAATGTTACATGCATTAAATAATTTCAATAAAAGTTAAAAAAAAGAAAATTAGAAGACTTTCCCTACTACGTTCTCTAGAGTAGAAGGAACAAGTCATGTTTCATGTTAAAATTCAGATATCTGGCCATGGCCCATGTGACTGGCTATTTGAATTATCAGTGAACTTATTGAACTCTTGTGCTTATGGGTGCTGGTCTACCAAATTCCAGTGCATAGACGTTCATGGATGTCTACTTTTTCCCCATATGGATGAGGAACTGTAGGATGTTGGCTCTTTGGGTGTAGACTTGTCTAACTTAGCTCACATGTTGGGTAGGAGGTGTGTCTGAAAGGTGATGGCCCTGACTGTCTCAAGGCTACAGTTTCAGTTTAGCATGTTCTAACTTCTACCACCCACCATCTTCAGCTCACTCTTTAGATCAGAAGCCACTCTCGTTAGTGGCACTGTTTCACTTGTGTACTGTCTCTGTTTTTGTCCTGTGATGTCCAGAACATTTTCAGGTCTGGCCCCTAAGGTGGCATCCTTCTAAACAGACAGCTATATTTGGGCTTTTATTTTATCTGTGGGCAAGGGTTTTCCTTTCTCTGTCACCCACTTAGGGTATACTGAGCCCTGTATCTGTCCATAGCTAGCCTTACTAGCTCTGCAACCCTTCAGCCTGCCTGGCTTACTTCGTATTTGGAACGAGGCCCATACTGGTAAAGGGTTGTTGAAGTCAGGTCCCTGTGGTACTGCTCATTTGAAGAATGCAGCCTTATTGCTAGAGTGGAGGTATTAATTAGGGCAGAGAAAAGACTTGCATTTTAGAATGGATGCTTTGCTTTGACGGCGGTGTCTTAGTCTGCTAAAGTAGGAGAATGAATTGTGTGAATCTGAAAGATCCAGAGCCATTACTGCATTGTAAAGCAGGCATTGCTGTTGACAAAGCTGCACAGGTCCTGGCTTGCTTTAGGATATCAGCCCAGGAGGACAGTAACAGAACAGAATGTCATTATTCCTCTGTGTTTGAAACTCCCCATGTAATTTGGTGACAGGAGGGCTGACATGGATTTGAATTAGCAGCCATCTGCAGGAGAGCACTTGCGAGATGCACTATATGGTGCAGCTAATGGCTAATTAGACGACATCACCTTCTCTGTAACCACTAACCCTGACACGGCTGCTATCCATAACAGTGTCATGTCCTATACCCTTCCAAGCCAGGCAGGATGCATCGTGAGAATGCAGACCTACAATGACCACCTTTTAGGATCAGATGGCTATTTATGTTCCTTTCAGTAATATCTCCTTTTGTCCCAAAGCCAGAAAACAGGTTTTAATTTACATGTCTGTGCTGATCAAAAAAGAGCCGAAAAGCAGGCAGCTCCTCTTTGTAAGGATTGTCTCCAAAAATACTTGAAATGTCAGCTCAACCTCTGCCTTCTATGTTACAAAAAAAGAAAGGTTTGCTGTAGGGTTTAGACGGGCATGTTAAATAAATATCAGACTCATTATTCTAACATACCTCAGAGCTAATAAATGGGTAGCACACTCACATTTGCGTCCACCTAGGGCCCCATTTACCCCCAGGACCCCTGAAGCTGTCATTTACCTCTGGCTTGTTAATTTCAGACATTCCAGTGGTACGATTTGTAACTTTCAGTGGCTCCAAAAGTGGATCAAATCACTGAAACTGTCACAGTAGACCAACTACCTTTTCATTTCTTGTGACAGTGTAATGAAAAAGCCAGGTCCAAGAAATTGTGGACAGATTTTACCTGGCTTTGGGACCATTGCCCACCCCTAACAGTTCTGCTTTGGTTCTTTGCATGGCCAGGTTTACTGCTGCTTCTTGTGCACATTACTTATATCTTCCTAGCTGTCCCCATAAGTGCCATATGTTACAAGACAGACAGCCCTCAAAACACAATAATGAAATACAATTTGTACAGCTTAAGTAAGAGGACCATGCCAAACTAGATTTAAGGCCTCATCCTTGGGCTTAATTGGTCTTCACATTAACCTCCCCCACCCCCCTCGCCAGCAGTGACGAACAATCTGCACACAGATGCCAGGAATAAGTCGCCTGCGGCTGTTTCACCTCACTTTATTTTGTAATTCTGTCATTAAACTGAACGGCGTGGAAGTGAAACACGACGAAGGTCCATGTGTTAATTAGGCGAGTGTTGTTATGGGTCAGGAGCCCGCCCGCAAGCTCTCAAGCCTTTCTAATTAGATGCCTAAAACTACGATGTTGGAGATGCCAGTCTTAATTGTTCTCCTCGTCATTCTGAGATTCCCTTGGAGATATTAACATTTTCTGCTTACCTGCTACCAGGCCTTTGTAAATATCGCACAAATCAGTTTGAATTTATTCAAATAGCTCACCATCTCTTGCAGACTGTCAAAGCTGCAAACTCGGCTAGACAAAAAGAAAGAAAGAGATGACGATAACAGGGTTTGCAACGTGATTATCAGAGTTTATCTAGGCTGTGGGTCCTCCACATCGTCAGACAGGTGCTTGGCAGCTGAAGAAAGTGTGTGTCTGTGAGCAGTTCACTCCAACATTCGGGGCTGTTAATAACGTTTAATTATGAAGGCCAAAGGTGCTAGTTTTGTGCACCTTCCTGAATAGAGATGAAGGAGTCCCACTGGTACCAAACTCATTTGTCACGCCTTTGCCATGCAGGCTTTGCTCAACAGCTTGTGGCAGGTGGGAAAATTGCTCTTGAGATTACACAAAGCGGACTTACACCAAGGTGATGATGGTCCTTAGTTTATTCACGTCTCAAGATAGCCTGTGTTGTGTGTTTTCTTTTTCTTTCATTTAATCGTTTTAATAGGTGTGTTGTATGTGTAGGTGATGGGCTAAATGAGGGTCCTTTCCTCTGGGCACAGCAAGTGGTCTGGATGGATGTCAGATAGGTACTTCTACAGTGACATGGCTACCATACAAGAGTAGAGAAGTTACTTCATGATGGAGTCTCTTACCTCCAAATTCCCAAAAAGTCTTGGACAGTTAAAAGATGTTATAATATTTTGACAGATAGTTGGCATACAACTTGTGGAAGTCTAGAGGTGCAGAGATACCAAGTAAGAGTAGAGAGAGCTCTATTTTGGGGTCCTTGTTACAGTTATTAAACTTCTTTGAACCCAGAAATTATTTAGTGCAGTGACCTCAGTGTGAACAAAGAGTAGAGCTGCTGATAAGCAGTCATCTAGTAAGAGGAAGATTAGCCAGAGACAGAGGAAAAGGAAATGAGAAAAGGAATTGGAAGGACTCTGTTTGGTTTTGGGTGTTTAAGCAAAAGGACCAACCACCCAATAAACCGTCATGTACAGAGCAACTGTACTAGAGAGGCATTAGGTGTTTATTATGTCTCCTAACAAAGGCATACTGATTTACCCTGTTATTTATTCATCTCTAAACAGCCTTATTTCTTTGGCATTTTCATCTCCTTGGCATCATTCTGGGTTCAGGCATGACACAAGAGCAACTCTGTCAGCAACAGGAAAACTGAGATACACAAACAGAAATAATAATGCTAGTCAGATTATACCAAAGAGACCTGAGTGCAGCAGGGATTCCAATAAGCACCTCTATGTATGCATTTGCTATCTCTTTATCATGGTCGCCAAACAGTGCTGGTGACCAGTAAACATTAGCTGGGAACAGTGCTCCCTGTCAAGTCATCCTCCTCCGGCTCATCAGACACTTGTAGCTTTGTGACATTAACTTTTTAGCTCTTGTCAATCAGGCTCTTTTTTTCTAAAGACAGTTCCCATCAGCCCCCAGCCACTTCTATTTGCCTGTAACTTGCCAGGCAACATTAACTAAGCAGTAGTCATGTGACATGAGGGGCAAGAGAATTAAAAGAGTGGTCTTAATTGAAGTTCTTGGCTTGAGCATTGTACATTGTACTGCTATTACAAAAGCGTCTGACAAGTTCCCTGGTGATTTAGAGATTTGTACCAGCTTATTCTTTTTCTGAATTTGTTTCATGTTTATGACACCTTTGCCTTTTCCCATTCTGCATTTTGAGTGACTATGAGCCAGCTTGCTTCTAACAACCCTCTGATTCATGGGCATACTAATAAAATGTCGCTATTTAGTGATTCTGTCTTACCTTTCCAAGCTGGTTATTTTTGACCTGAATACCAACCAAGGTGCATGCTGCCTACCTCACATTACATCACACGAGGCTCCACAGTTCAAACCAATATCCAGAAGCTTAACTTGGTGTCTTAGAAGCTTCAAATGTTTGTGTTGGCATAATTAAACTGTGTCTGCTCAAAGGCAGAGTTAACCATTTGGATGTTTGGAAAAAAGAAGGGCTCAATTTTATTAAATTACTGTTATTCATATCCTAATGTAACTTTACAAAAATGCCACCAGTACATCTGAATGTATATTTAATTTTCTAATAAAAATTTCATAACCAAAAAGTGTGTACGAAGAAAAGCCAGAAACATCCTCTAATTTGGTGTTATGGAGTGTCTGACTTACACTCAAAGTTAACAAATTAAAGTTAACTCAAAGTGTGCATATTATAATCATCTTTAAGTACTATCTGCACTGTTTGAAAACCTGTGTGGCGTTTAAACGATGCTTATGTGAACATTCATCCTGGTGTCATTGGTCTGCCATTAAGCTTCCATCTCTTTCACCAGAATCTGATCATAAAATTCATTTTCCAACACATCTGCTGGACAGTTTCTAACATATTTGTCAGTGGGCATTCACTCTCAGTGTCTTCTGCTTCCAGTGCCCCATGTGTTTACAATGCATCAGTTAGGGCTTCAATGTTTTGGCCTGCTGGTCAGATGAACCTCGATATCCTCATAACAAACATCTCTTTGCACAGAGTGTACTTTCACTGGGGTCTTGCACAGCTGAGGAGAGCTAACGCAGCCTGGCCTATTCTACCTTCTCCTCCCTATCTGCGTCTGTCTGGCTTTTAAAGCTTGTAATCGTCTTCAACAGAAGCTCCAGGTGGGTCCACGGCCTTACTGCCCTTGGTTCAACTATCCAAGTAGTCACATCTAAGAAGTCTATCCATCTTTGGTAATTTTCAAACTCCAACAGAATGAGGCAGTGTGGAGCCAGAATAAGAAAAATGAATTAAAAAAAAAAAGAACCATTCAATGTCACAAAAAATGAAAAAGGAAGACTGGTATGAAGAGCGATACAAATCTGCAGTGTGGGCTTTTGCAAGTTGTTACCTCGTTTCCATGACAATGTGCCACTCACAGAACGAAGGCGAAACTCTTTGGAAATGCAAGCGGCTGCTTCATCTCCATCTCCAAACGCCCCAGGCTGACGTGCCACTCAGAGGCCCGTCTGTTCAGCTTCTGCAGTTAGTTTAAGATTTGACTGTCTATGTGCAGTCTTCTTTTTTCTCTTCATTCATTTTATTGCTTGTGTTGTTTTTATATGCAGTAAAGTAGCCATACATCTCCCTCTTTCACATGCTAGTGACTGTGGATGTACAAGTGTGCTTTAGCGTGCCCTACGGTAGACTAGCACCCCATTTGGGATTGGTTCCTGCCTTACACTTGATATTGCTGGGATAGGCACTGCCTCGTGACAACCCAGAATTAGGGTTAAGCTAGCCTGGGAATACTGTTATGCTACAATAAGAAATGTGAATATATTTAATTGTGTTTTTTTTATTGATTGGCACAAGAAACTTTACAGTGTCAAAATGAAACCTGTAAATCTGTAGATCCTTCTAAAAGAGTTACAAATGAAACACAGACTATAGCTGATTCCATTACTATTAACACCCCATTCTTGCATCAAAATTTAGTGGTGGCACATTTGGCAGTAATAGCAGCCATGCATCTTTAGAAGGAGTCTCTAACAGCTCCATACATCCAAATTTCCATCTTCCTACTTAACTGGTTGAACATCTGACAACAAAGAAATGTATATATTATGATGTCAGGAAGATGAAAGCCAGCAATGCAACGGAGAAATAGGTGAACTCGAGCAGACTAACCAGAAACACAAAATAAGTAGAAGAGATAATAGACAGGCAGGATCCTATTACTAAAGTTTTATTTTCACTTCTTGAAACGCCAAATGCCTAAAGGCGAGATGGGGCACAGAAGCTGAGGGACAGGTAAAATGGGCAGAATAAAGAACCAATCATTTAAAGCCTAATACACAGAAACAAACATCAAAGTCAAAAGAGAGCAAGAAAATAGCTCCTTACACTATCCAGAACTGTTTGTCTCTAACGAAACTACCAATAAGAAGCCATTTGCTTTGATTTTTTGAAAGTCAATCCAACACAGCAACGTCCTATCAAGAGACTTGCAATAGAAGCCATTGTGAAAAATATCAAGGACACAGTAATGAAAAGGCTAGCAGAAAACAGTGGTGCATCAGAAGAAACAACCAACAAAAAAACACAACAGTAACATCATTATGATAATGATAAGTTAGATTAAAGGATGAATATCTGATCCATAAGTCTGTAGAGAGTATCAAAAACTTGGAAAATAACAATCTCAAAATTCAAAAGTAAACAAATATACACACCAATTTGTAGAAAGTTTGAAATCTTCCAGCTAACTTAAGAAGGATGGGTAAGACATGTACACTCCCTTGGTCAAAAAGCCAAATTATAATTTCACTGGAAAAGTTAAAGAGAACTCTCAGAGTGTTGTGGTTTAGTTAGGGTTTTATTCCTGGCATTTCCTTTCATTTGATATTTTTGCTATTGTTTAAATATTATTTTTGAGTATGTTATTGATTATGTTGTGCCATATCCGTGGAAACATGCACCATTTCATTATGGCCATTTGTGTTTATGTTTTAAAACTGTTTTGTGTAATAAGTATTTATTAATTAGGTATTATGTGTATTTATGGATTTTCTGTTATGTGCCCTGCCTCCTTTATGAAGAGTCTTATGGGATAGGATCAACCAGCAGGAGAACAACACTCTACCTACAGATTCCATACAGAAGATCAGGTTCTGAAGAGTGACATAAAGAATTACAATGGAAAGTTCTTCATTGCATAGTAAATACCTTTGTGAATCTCCTGATTTTTCGATTCTTTGATGTGTTTTTGTGAACTCTAAGATTTGTTTATTTTTTTTATTTCACCTTTTAATCAAACCCTTCTCATCTATTGTGGGGCTCTGTTTTTTTAATAAATATTTTTCATAATAGAATTTTTAATTATAAAGAGGCAAAGTTTTTACGTTTCTATCCTCTTTACAAGTTCTGATTTAAGTCCTTGAAGTTTACTAGTGATTGTTATGGCGCTTGACATTCCCCTATTTTTGAGCCTTATTTTTTGGAGAAAAGCCCATTGTGAATTCTAGGCTAGAAAATAAAGTCTGAGGCAAAATTTTTGGAGGCTAGGCCTTATATTTTAGGATTTTTTGATTATACATCTTTCTTGAAATTTCAATTTCCCAGGGAGCACACACCTCCTGATCTGCTGATTATCAAGATTCTTTAATGTAAAGTGTCTAAGCTTACCCGTTTCAATCTACCATCTTTACATCACTGGGAACGCAATGCCTTACATTATCTAAAACAAGAAAAAAATCAATTCTTTTTTTAGAAATATTACATCTAAGTTGGCCAGTTCTGTGTCGTGTTAGAAAAATTATTAAAGCAAGAGGATTGTAAGAGTGCTTATCCACGGCTTCATTCAACAGTGTAGCTGAATGTTTTAACCAAAAACAAACCATTAAACCAGGATAAAAATCAAAACAAAAGTCTAAACCAACATTGTTCCTAAATGATTTTTTGCTTGCTCAAGCAGTTGTCCCCCACTGGGTATTTACTTTAAGAGATTTCAAAGTTAGAATGCTTCCTTAATGCAAGTGGCCATCTTATACACACCATGGCCACCTTGATGTCACAGGTCACACGTGATGTGCCTCGTATGCCTAGCAACCACATAGCATCATGAAGAGAAGACACAAAATAGCAGTGCCCATGAAAACCAGAAACACCAAGCTGAGGCACCAATGAACAAACAATTACATAAAATGACGAAGTAACAATAAACATATAAACAAATGAAAGAAAAATTTAATAGCACATGCAAACAAAAACAAACACAAACAAATAAATGATGTGCTCCTGTCAATGAGGAATGGCGCAATGCCTCCTCATCATTTGGCAATAATTCATTAATGGTGTTCAACAGCAGCCTGCTGTGTGTCTGCCTCAGCATCTGTTTTATTATCTTTTGACGTTTCAGTATACAAGAGAAACTCTCTCATGATGGGTTTTGGTCTCTGTCACTCTCTGAACTGGACAGAAGTGTTGTGTGAGTTTTCAGTGAACGTTAATTTTGTGGAATGTTGTACTTTACACTTTGATTGCCTTGTGTTTTTACTTACTGTAAAACAGAACTCTTTCTCCAGGGAAACTTTAGCCAAAATCAAGGCAAACAAGAACATTTCAGTTTTTCTTTGTAAAAAGACAGGTAATCAGGAACCTTACTGGCCTATCTGCTGATGGGTGGACTATTGCAACATGATGGGATGAATGTCCCATAATTGCTTTGCTTGTCAATAAACACAAGGATGTCATTGAACCACCATCCTCACAGGACTGACTTTATAGACATGAGTGGCCATCTATAGTGCTATAGCTCAATTTGATCTGACAAGGAAGGTGGGGGGGTGTGATGAAGAGAGAATGATGATGGAGCACTCCTCTGTTCCCAAAGAGTCTTAAAATGCCTTTTCTTGCCACCTGAAAAGTAATTAAGAACAGGCCAAAGGTCAGCTCTTGACAACAGCAGGCTGATTCAATCGCTCTCCTGAGGCCATGTCTTATTTTCTTTTGGCTAAAAAGGTCCTGGTCGAGGATGTACTGCTGACTAGTGTGTGCCGCGATGCGTGCAGACACTTTCTGTGATCATCAAAGATCAGGGTGCATTTGCAGTGCCACATGAACATCACTTTACCATGCTGGAGTCATAGTCTGTGACAGAGTCTGTTGAGGGAGCTTCAAACTATGAGGATGTGATTTGCTAACGAGCAGTGCTGCCGTCTTTTGATGTCAAACTTGGTTTCATTTAGTAGTCTTCACAGTTAGCAACATAAGGCGCAGGCTACATTAGGGTTCCAGCTCATTAACAAACTAAACATCCTGCTTGTTGTTATCAGAAAACAATATGCAAAGGGAACAAAATGCCCCCTCATGTGTCACTCAAATTTTTCAAGCCAGCAAGTCACCATACCAGTCCTGTTTACAGGCCCGTCGGCCTTGTGCCAGGGTGTCAACTAGACTGCAATGTTGAATGTGCATCTCAGTCTGCTATTTAGCTGATAAGAAAGATAAATTATGTATTGGAAAATATTTTGGGATTCTTAAAAAGTACTCTGAGTACAGGGACTGCAAGCTTCATTCCTTTTCCAAGGATGCCATGACATACCCTCAGACATGCCCATTCCCTTTGACCACACCTCACATTTTAAGCCCTACTCTGTCCTGTCCTCCCAATATCTCCAGCCAGTTTTCTTTGGTCATACCCACAACTTGCCACTTAGTTACACATAATTGCCAAGTACTGTTTGGCTCTGGTCAGGCCCACCATGTACCCTTTTGCACTGTAGTCTTATCCAGCATGTACCATTTGTGTATGGCCCTGCCCACCATGCACATTTTTCTCACTACAGTGGTGTGAAAAACTATTTGCCCCCTTCCTGATTTCTTATTCTTTTGCATGTTTGTCACACAAAATGTTTCTGATCATCAAACACATGTAACCATTAGTCAAATATAACACAAGTAAACACAAAATGCAGTTTTTAAATGATGGTTTTTATTATTTAGGGAGAAAAAAAATCCAAACCTACATGGCCCTGTGTGAAAAAGTAATTGCCCCCTTGTTAAAAAATAACCTAACTGTGGTGTATCACACCTGAGTTCAATTTCCGTAGCCACCCCCAGGCCTGATTACTGCCACACCTGTTTCAATCAAGAAATCACTTAAATAGGAGCTGCCTGACACAGAGAAGTAGACCAAAAGCACCTCAAAAGCTAGACATCATGCCAAGATCCAAAGAAATTCAGGAACAAATGAGAACAGAAGTAATTGAGATCTATCAGTCTGGTAAAGGTTATAAAGCCATTTCTAAAGCTTTGGGACTCCAGCGAACCACAGTGAGAGCCATTATCCACAAATGGCAAAAACATGGAACAGTGGTGAACCTTCCCAGGAGTGGCCGGCCGACCAAAATTACCCCAAGAGCGCAGAGACGACTCATCCGAGAGGTCACAAAAGACCCCAGGACAACGTCTAAAGAACTGCAGGCCTCACTTGCCTCAATTAAGGTCAGTGTTCACGACTCCACCATAAGAAAGAGACTGGGCAAAAACGGCCTGCATGGCAGATTTCCAAGACGCAAACCACTGTTAAGCAAAAAGAACATTAGGGCTCGTCTCAATTTTGCTAAGAAACATCTCAATGATTGCCAAGACTTTTGGGAAAATACCTTGTAGACTGATGAGACAAAAGTTGAACTTTTTGGAAGGCAAATGTCCCGTTACATCTGGCGTAAAAGGAACACAGCATTTCAGAAAAAGAACATCATACCAACAGTAAAATATGGTGGTGGTAGTGTGATGGTCTGGGGTTGTTTTGCTGCTTCAGGACCTGGAAGGCTTGCTGTGATAGATGGAACCATGAATTCTACTGTCTACCAAAAAATCCTGAAGGAGAATGTCCGGCCACCTGTTCGTCAACTCAAGCTGAAGCGATCTTGGGTGCTGCAACAGGACAATGACCCAAAACACACCAGCAAATCCACCTCTGAATGGCTGAAGAAAAACAAAATGAAGACTTTGGAGTGGCCTAGTCAAAGTCCTGACCTGAATCCAATTGAGATGCTATGGCATGACCTTAAAAAGGCGGTTCATGCTAGAAAACCCTCAAATAAAGCTGAATTACAACAATTCTGCAAAGATGAGTGGGCCAAAATTCCTCCAGAGTGCAGTAAAAGACTCATTGCAAGTTATCGCAAACGCTTGATTGCAGTTATTGCTGCTAAGGGTGGCCCAACCAGTTATTAGGTTCAGGGGGCAATTACTTTTTCACACAGGGCCATGTAGGTTTGGATTTTTTTTCTCCCTAAATAATAAAAACCATCATTTAAAAACTGCATTTTGTGTTTACTTGTGTTATATTTGACTAATGGTTACATGTGTTTGATGATCAGAAACATTTTGTGTGACAAACATGCAAAAGAATAAGAAATCAGGAAGGGGGCAAATAGTTTTTCACACCACTGTACATGTCAGTAGCCTATGGCCACAGCCAAGATGGGTTATCTTTTTTCTTTGTTAGTGAGTCTTAAAAACAACTCTAATATGCATTTTTTGTTCATTCCCACCATATGCATTTTATCTCTACTGATTCCTCCCATTTTCAGTTATACAGCAGTTGCAATGATCTGGTTGTAACCTTAGCCATTTTGTCTGTTATACTAACTCGTGACTTTTAGTCTTTGCTCAGTTGCTCAGATCCTTGTGCTGATTGTTGCTGATTTTTTGGGTATGATTTCTGTGAATCATTCTGACTGTTTCTAGAAATGTGTTTGCTGGCTCTTTCCCTTTCTTGTTACATTACAAACCTACTGACCCTTTTCTGTTTCCGCAATATCTATTCATCTTTATATTCGTAAGTTTGTTATTTTTGTATCCATATTTTAAAATTATTCTCAGCTTCTCTCACCCTTTCAAGCATTTGATCATGTTCTTAAAAGAGGGCAAATGCACACTTTTGTAGAGTTATGTGACAGTTCCACAGAGTACAGCAAAATGTTTCACTTCAGTCTTGTCTGCAAAATGTTGGTACTGCCAGTAGCAATGCTTTGTTATACTGGCTTGCCTTAGCTCAAGTAATAAAAGTTCCTGGTATCTAATCCCCTAGGAGACTGAATGCCTAAAGCCTGGATTGTTGTGTCCAGTCCTTAAAAACAGTCAGTGATCCAGGATGCAGCGTTTCTAAATGATGCCCAGGACGAAGTGTTTTCTCATAGGCATAGACCTTCCAGGAAGGTAACCACAGCACAAGATATAATGGCTACTGCCCAAAAATGTGGGGATGCAAAAGTGATAGTGGTCTGATCTTAAATTAAGGAAAAGAAAAAACAAAACAGAAGTCAACTTACTAGCAAGGAGATTTGGATAAACACCTAGTTCTAATTTGGGCAATCCTGTTATCAGTCTTCATAGCCATAATGTACATTGAATATGTGGCAATTAAAACATAAAGATATATCCTACCACAAAACAATTTTAAAAATTCAAAAATCAATAGTAATACAGACATTTTTGGTATATAACGGTTAGCACTTCCTGGAAAACATTATTAATAGAAACATCAATAAGAAGCGCTCTCTCTTCCAAAGCTTGGCATAGTATCCAGAAAATCAAAGACAAAACACTTCACAGATGGTCATATCAAATGGCTAAAGCACAGCTCTAAGTAACAATGAAACAGAAAGTCTGCGCTGGATATATCACCTTCTAGAATGGTAAGTATTAACAAAACAGTCAATACATTTTAATGAACATGAGAATGATACAAATAACATGTGGTGAACAGCGTTTGTAAATCTCCCTTGAGTGCACTTCCCTGATTTGGTATGCTTTATGCTGCAGTGTCTTACAGTAGGCCTATATGTGGTGGGATGCCCTTGACTATGCCTCCAATTTACCAATCTTGACTGAAGATGTCAATCACTCAGCCGTCACCTGTGCTTTATCGGAGCTATTCTACTTCAAGGTTTAAGGTGGCTCTTTGCAGGAATTTACAAAGATTGTACAGCAGCGGGCCACAGCCTCTTTTTTTTTGTTTTGTAACTAACGCTGACAATTTTCTTTAGCCTGTTGATCTATCTGTGCTCCTATGTTTTGTCCATGGTGCCCATTTTTGACTGCCCAATCTTACCTCTGTGCCCTCCTATACAGTTATGGTTATAAAGGTATTGGTAGTGTGCCAGCGCCTCTACATCATGTGCCCTGGAGGGATAAAATGATCATTTTGGAAGTGCAGGCACTATACTAAAAAGCAAGCTGCGGTCTGCCTAGGTCACTAGTTTTTTTGCTCAGATGGACTGTGATGACCTGTACATGCACTCTTTGGGATGGTTTAACACAAAATAGTGCTGTTGTATATTATCTACATCTATGCGTAACTTCTTTAATTTTTATCTAAGCATATCATAACAGTAGTTTAGAATGACCAAACAGTTTACAACATAACAGAAAAGGGAATTGGACACGGCAGGTCCAGAACTCCATGTAGCTCCTGGCATACAGTACAACCTGTGTGAGGGACATTAGAGAAAGAGGGGTTCTATCCATCCGGACGCTGAAGAACACACTTCATGCTTCAGCCCAACTGCTGAATTTAAATAACAGATGTCACCCTCTTTTGACATTGTTGTTTTCTTTGTTATTAATCATCAGTGTCCATGTCTTTACACAGAGTAGTAGTTTAGTTTCTTCTTTGAAGCACGGGTGCATTTTTATTTAATACTATACGTCTAGACATTACTATCCATTTACATTTTCTATTATACTTTATTCTGTTGCTATTACTCTTATCTTAATAAATGTTACTTTGCTGTTACACACTTGCATGTCTTGAGTTACTGAAGTATTAAAGTAGATACAAGGCACCAGGAAATTTGCCACTTTCTTTATCATAGGGTTAGCTGGCTGAGAGAGATGTTCCCAACAGAGAACAGCAGTTGAAAGTAACGCAGCTTTGATTAGTACGTTATGTGGCATAAATCACGACGTGTTAGCCTCTGTGTGCCCGTGTAAGGTATATCATGTTTAAGGTCTAGGTTAGATCCGGTTGACTAGTACCCAAGTGTCTAGGTTATTCTTGGGGACCGAGGCAGCCTTTGGGTCTAGGTTATACCTGGAGACACCGGTGTGTAGTGAGTCCCTGTGTGGAGTACTGAGGAATGATAAGTTGTCCAGGCACCACTCTTAATCAGTACTTAAGTGGATAGGCTCTCAGTAGTGAGTGTCTTTGTGTGTGTGTGTTAAAATTAGAGTGCAAAAGGCACTCGTTTGTAGGCCAACTGAAAATTAACTTGGTGAGTTTCACTCACTCATGATAATACCCTACTTAAACCGAGGGTCCGAACAGAAGAGACAAAATATGTACACAAGTTGTACTAATAGCGCAATTTTGATCACTCATGTAAAGTACACTGGAACGATGCTCTCATGGGAACACCTGAAGGGGAACTTGAGACACCTCATGGTAAATTATTTAAAGTAATTAATAAAGATGATGATTCTCTAATTTAGCTTATTCCTAAGGGCAGTGAAGTGTGAACATGAACTTTTATATTTGCCCACTTCCTTCTCTGAAACTATTAGCATTTACAGTGGTAGTTCCAAATGGAATGTCTCTCCTGCACCAAAGTAAGTCAAATTTTGGTTAAACTGGAGCCAATAACTCTTCAGGACTCCCCCCCTTGGCACATTCCTGACAAATAGTGGTCTCTATTTTTTGTGATTTTTTTTAGGTGTATTGGTTAACATGATAGTAAGGCTTGTGATTGCTTCTTCTTAGAGCTGACATTTATCTGGGTCTTTTCCACATTAATTAGGCATGCCTTGTTGGTGGACAGGATTTCCATCTAGGGCTGCCTCCCATCTCTGAAAGAGGTCCCGGAAACAAGCAGACGTCCTTGTCACTAATGTGATCTTTCCTTCTTTATGTCCTTGGCTGTAATCAACGTTTAGGAATCCCATAGACAGCCAGCTCATTTGCTTTGGTTTCTAACATCATGCTGACTGACCCTTCAGTTGTGTTCATTCTGTAAAAGGGGATCTGCGTTTGCGTTGTTTTTTGTGTATTTGCTCACTAATCTAACCAAACCGGTTCATTCTTAATATCTTATTCTAAGAGCTTTGCACTTATTTTTGGTGTTGGTTTTGTACATTTGACTGGCCTACCAGCTAACACAAGACTCTCAAGAATGTGTGTCACTCTGGGCCACACGGAGATGCATTCGGTTTTTTTCATTTTTAACGTCAAGCATCAGTTGCAAAGGAGTAGAACATTTTTCTTTTAAATTGGAAAAACAAAAAGGTTTCTTGTTTTCCCTTTCCACCACATGCAATGGATTAATTCAACTTTTTCCTTTTTTTCCACAATTCCCCATTCAATTTAGTAAAATATTTATGAAACTCTAGTTCATTAATCTCATATTTTGATGTGACTCTAATCAAATTATATGCAGTGTGTGCAATATGTTGGACAGTAAATTGGATTTGAATTGACTAAATTATGATACATTACTGATAGGGTAGCACGTCTCAAAAACTCAGTCATTGTGTACAAAACAAAAAAAAATCCCCATAGCTCGATTAACACACACTGTGAGAGTCTTGCAGAAAAGACAGAAACTGCAAACACTGAACTTCAACAAGACAACCAGGCTTGCATATTTATGGATACCACAGAACCAGCAGCGAGGATGGCAGCTCAACTCACCTGCCAATCAATAATTTAGTGTTTTATATGGTGCCTTTTTTAGCATGCCAGTCAGCAATAAAGAAACAATTTAATAATAAAGTACGCAATCAGAGAAATGGTTAATTTCTTAGTAAAAATTGAATGAATGACCTTATATAGTCCCTTTTATCTGACAAGTTTCAAATCAATTCAAGCTGTTATTTTGTGCAGTGCCTTTCCTATGATAAAGTAAAGCTGTTTTTTATAATAATATTCATGTTTAGCAAATTACAAAGGAATCAAAATAAAATTGTAATTATTTATTTTACTTTTAGCTGAATTGACAATCACTGTTTTAAAAGCACTGCATTTATTGGCTTCCATTTATATAACTAGGACAACAAATATTGAAAACTACTAACAAATGGGCTTTAAAAAGTTTATCTTTGCACTTTCTTCCCGGTTCCCATTATTAGTGAAATATGAATTAACTGCTACAGCAAAACCCAGCTTTGAAATCCCGAGACTCTAGGATTTGATTTACAAACGAGTGAATAAATAAGTAAATGGCTAAATAAACAACATTAATCATTACAGGTCTGTAACAAAGCAAGACCCCTCCGACTGCTGAGCTTATTTTATTACCGTGGCTAATTAGGCAAACCTCTAATTAAGAGCTGCTGAGCCGACTGCGGCGGGGATATCGACTGCCTGGCTCAGTGCTGCTTCTCCACTTGCTGGGACTGTAATCTCCTCTCACTGGTGTGCCGACGCTGCACTTTTGCTTGTTAAAAAGCAATTGTGACATATTTGTGCAAATTGCTTGGGAAACAAAACAGTCCGAAAATAAAAGTCTGTCCAAAGAAAAAAGTTCAAATGCTGCATACTGAGTCAACCGTCGAGTGGGCATACACGAGAGGTACAAAACTGTTGGATATACAGTGAAAACTGTCCTATGAACATTGATGCTCAAGAGCTTTGGACACATAAACATGGGCGGACTCGAGAGCTACTCTTTCCATTTAGGCTCCCCAAAATCTGTTTTTCAAGGAGTGGCAAATTTGGAGATTCTTAAGTTCTATTCACACAATACAGGCTTGTAAGAGAAAAAATATACTTCAGTTCTCCAGTTATCAAAAATCCCAAAACCACCTTCATAAACCTGATGAAAAATGAAACTAAAGAGATACAGTAGGAAGGGCTGCAAATACCAAAAAGCAGCAAAACAGGGAGATGGCCTTGTTAAGACCTTTCAGTGGTCTCAGCAGTGTGCAGCCTGCCATTACTGAAGTTTCCAGGAAGACAGTATTATGGGGTATAGATATAAAACAAGGTTAATAAGCTAAGGTACAGCATTGGGGCACTTCATCTTGTTCACCCATAACAAAGAACCCAGAAGGTTAGTACAGTGATTTTTATGGACAATTTTTAAAATCAAATTATAAGGTAATTGTCCAATACACAATTGTAAACACCAGAGCCCCAAAACTTCCTATCCTCTGAAAGGCAAGAAATAAAAGCTGTAAATACAGTGATCAGTAGTAGTTGCCTGTCCAACACACAGAAGGCTTCTTAAAGGTAACGGTTTATGGATGTGCATTTTAAAAGACCTTGTTCGATTTAGGAAAGTCTTAAAAGATTATAAAATAAACAATGGCGCAAGTAATACGTCACCTTTATACTTCTTCAATACCATTTGCAATTTGCCTGTGAAGACAGGAATATCACTATGTCATGCCATGAGTAGTGCTGGCCATTGCAGAAGTTGTATTCTCCTGAAATGTCATCTACCTGGTGCCAGGCACTGTACAAGGTTTTGGTTTGTTTACAAGATGGGTCCTTAGGATTGATTTTAGAAAAGTAGGCAGCTGGCTAAAAATCAAGATAAATAATTAAATAAACTATAATAAAAAACACAAGACACTCAGAAAACTAGCAGTCACTGACCCCATAAACCCAGGAACAAGAAACAAAAGAAGCTTATGCATCTGGCAAAATTGATAAATGGATTGTCTGGTGAATACGTCATAACTAGTATCACTAAGAATAAGAGTAAGCTGTTTTAGTGATAGTGGCATGGTACATGTGGCGGCAGTACACTCTCCATCTTCCATTAAGGCATTATATCAGGGAATGGCTACAGGCACTGCATACCATCAATAGCGTCGGGTTATTTTGCAAGAGATATTGTCTGTTGAGCTTCAGAAAATGAAACAAGCACAACAAAATATGAAAGTAATACAGCTTATAGAGAAGGAACCTGGAAGGACTGTAGACATGACTGGAATAGCTAGAGAACACAGATCAGGCGAGAACCTATATAAGGAAGGCGAGGCCGATATTATCATAAAAGTAAAACGATAAAAGCAGGAGGAACATAAGTAATTTGAAAGACACAGGTCAGTTGGCTACATGAGCAAGTGAAAGATGACTTATTTACAGTGGGTACGGAAAGTATTCAGACCCCCTTCAATTTTTCACTCTTTGTTATATTGCAGCCATTTGCTAAAATCATTTAAATTAATTTTTTCCCTCATTAATGTACACACAGCACCCCATATTGACAGACAGAGAATCTTATTTCTCACAACCTCAGAGTCCTTCAGGTGTCTGATGAGACCAAGATAGAACTTTTTGGCCTTAATTCTAAACGGTATGTGTGGAGACAACCAGGCACTGCTCATCACTTGTCCAATACAGTCCCCACAGTGAAGCATGGCGGTGGCAGCATCATGCTGTGGGGGTGTTTTTCAGCTGCTGTGACTGTTCTTGAATGGCCCAGCCAGAGCCCTGACTTAAACCTAATTGGGCATCTCTGGAGAGACCTAAAAATGGCTGTCCACCAACGTTTACCATCCAACCTGACAGAACTGGAGAGGATCTGCAAGGAGGAATGGCAGAGGATCCCCAAATCCAGGTGGGAATAACTGCAGCCCAGCCAGTCAAGACCTGGATATGAAGACAACATGGCGGATCTTTGAAACATTGTTCTTTGTAAATGAGTACTGAACACTGCAAGACTTTAAAACAAGAAGTTCCTTCAATGACAGGACAGTGCACTCTTTTGGAATGAGAGCTGGACAGCTGCAGCCCACTCACTGTCTAGCGAATTTCTTTCTTTTCTTCACTGGTATATTGATGATGTCAGCGTGCTCCAGCCCAGTGTGCACTCCTCCATCTCGCTCTCTCTGAAGGATGAGTGTTTTAGATTTGTTACACAGCGAGGCAGTCACCCGGGTCTCTAGGGAGTCTGGACCACGACTGTAGGCAGGCTGCTAGATCCTGTATTGCTTTTCCCACCTGGGAGCAGCTGCTTTTATTTAGACATAAAACGGTCTGCATCGTGAAACACAAAACAGAGAAGTGTGTAATGGCGAGAATATAAATGAGTCGGATGGAAAGCAGTGATAACAGTGAAAGAAGTCCCTGCCCCTTCATCTATATCTCTCTCTTTATATATATGTGTGTGTGTGTTCCCTGTGTGCTGCTGTCCACCTGACCTTTGACCAGTAGTCAGCATCTGGGAAAACCCATGGGACATGAAGAGTATGTACAAACTTCATACACAGAAACAAGGACTAGGCCAGGAAGTGAAACAGGTTCCTGTATGTGTGTTTCAATATCAGTGTCACAAATACTGCATTCACTATAAATTCTTCACAGTAAATATCACAAGAAAACAATGAAATCATAAACCACAGAACCTATCCACAATATTACAGGTCGTGAGATTCATAATAAGGAGAGGTAGCAAGAGAACACAAAAAAAATCAAAACTCCAGCGACATCTGGGGCTGAATATATCCAGACTGTGGTCACTGGGCCAGAGCTTATTCCAACAGCAGCATCGGGCTACAGCAAGAAGTACCCTGGGATACTCCACTGCCTAACATGCTCACACAATGGGCTGATTTAGAGGGGCTATTTAATCTGACACAAATGTTTTTTCTGGTTGGAAAGTCAGAGCCCACAGAGTAAAATACATGCAGACTTGAGGAACATTTGCTGAGACTCAACCCCACAACTCTGGAGCTGCGAGACAGCAGTGCCATCTACAATTATTCATTACTTTTACCTTTATTTATTCATTTGAAATTCATGAGTTTGATTATGAGTTTGAAGGTTGTGTCCTCTACCTATTAAAGCACTGTGTTCCAATTGCTTCATAAAAAGAGGAGAAGGTAATTATTTATAGCAAGATGTTCTGAAGTGAGGAAGACAACGAATGACCACATTAAGAGAAAGCCCTACTAGCAGGGCTGACCCCTGGTGGCAACAAGAGGAACTTCCAACAGCAAAACATTTACTGCCAACAAGAATAAAGTAGTACTGTAGTAGTAACAGTTGCCTTGTCACTTTGGTTTGTCAGAAAAACACACACACACCTAAATGAAAGCCTTAAAACACACTTAAAACAGTGCTGGTCTCTTTCACGCTCCTTGTGCAGCTTGATTTCCATGGCCTGTTCGGAAAGCGACATTACAACCAGCAATTCTGAGTGTGCCACAGCTTTTCTGATCCAGGGTGCATCATAAATGTCCATACGCTCTCAATTTACTGGGTCCCTGTCCCGTTTCCTATTAATTCATATTTCACTACAAATCAGTGAGTTCAGGTAATCTCTCAGGACAGAAAAAAATACTCAAACTCACCTTTCTAAAAGGTTAAAAAAAGGTGAAATTCTTCCCAGTATAAAAAGGCATTGGAAACAGTTGGCAATAACATGCACATTCTACCCAAAATAATGTAAGGGGATATAAAAAAAAACTGAAACTTAATAAAAGGAAAAAACTAAATTTATTCCTGTTAAAAGGCATAATAGTGACTTCCTGAGATGTTCAGGGAAATATTGAAATCTAGAAAGAAAGATATTTGCCCTTTAGTACGGACTTTTTAAAAAGAAGACTATGAAATGTATGCCTTAGCCCTGATGCCACATGATGCAATGAATGGTGTGAAATAATTTCTTTTTTCTCTATAGGGTTGATTGAAATTTTCAAAAATCCATACAAAATTAACCATTTTCTGGCACATTGTGGTGTAGAAGCTAAGTCATTAGACATTAAGCCACAGGGCCGCAGTTCAATACTCACCTTGGACTCACTGTGTGACCCTGATCAAGTCAATTAACCCTCCTGGTCTCCAAAAAAAAAAAAGCATGCAGCCAACTGTGCTAAAATATTTGTAAAATACATTGGGATTGTGTTCACTATAGAAAAAAGTTGGTATATTATAATATGTTTTCAAAGAATCAGATATTTTTTTCCAGTAAGGACTTTTGGCACACTTTAAGATCTCTTTAAGGTGAATATGAGCACCAGCCATTGCCCAGATGCAGCCAGCCAATCCAGTGCAACCAGCATATAAGGGCTAAAAACAGCAGTCAAACGGTGTCACTTTGATGCGCAGGAGGCAAATGACAATGCAGAGAACACCCACACTAGGAGTAGCTTCTTTAACTTGTAAGTTAAGTGAAATCAAAAAAGGACATTAGCTCAGAGGAGCTGCATTTTTCAACATTCAAGTGCCTGTGTGAGATGACACTGCAGCATGAATGCAATACAGACGCCATCCCATGCCAACCCAGAATCAAAAACAAACAGCTGTGATGATTCATGTTTAAATAAATCCATGCGTTTTCTGAAGCTGCTTTATCCAATGTAGAATCTGTGATAGTAATTTAACATCTTATTAAAGAAAGAAACGTCCCCTAACAGGACAAATCAGTTATCTTGTGTCTTTTATTTACTCCTCAGCAAAATGTCTTGGAGAAAGCGTTCCTCAAAAGCAGAATAATCAGAATGGTCTGAGAAAACAAAGAATAGAGGTCCATTTTATAAATTACTGAGTTTACATACACTGTCAATCAATGCATACATTTTACTCTGATTGGTTAATTGGTTTACACCCAAATGATTTATATAAAATAAAAGTCTATTATATTATATTCTGGTCCTTCTTATACCTTTGAGTTGCACCACAACCCTTGAAATTTCTGTGCATATAACAACTGTCCATTCTCCTTTATAGGACATCTGCTGATTTTTTAGTCATCCCTTAGTCCTCCTTCAGTACATTTTGTATATTACATCAGCCTTTCTTCTGGTACATTCTTTATTTACTTGACCATCTCAGTATTTTCCTAAACCAAATCTTATATTTTAGTGTACATTTTGTTGTTCACTTGACCTTCATCTGGTTTCCTGGTGTGCCTGATCAGGTTTCTGACATGTATTAAGCCTTTATGCTATTACTTTAAAATGAATGAATACAATTGTTACCCTAAAATTATTCTTCAACAAATCATGTGGATTACTCTGGCAATAATTATAACTAATGTTGACATTTTATAACTGCATGAACACCTTAACATACCGTTTGTGGCTGATTACCAGTTTTCCTGGATTTCACAGCCAAAGCAGCTGACTAGAACTTCATGATTCTCTTTGTTACTGATGGAGTGTATCATTGTATAAATCATCACCAGTTTTTGGTACACGTCCTTTCCTCCTCATAAAACTAAAGAGAAGTAAGCTACTCTGCTTCATATTTTGGGTAAACTGAGGAATATATCAAGTAGAATGCATGCCTGATGGATACATAGACATAACATACTATTCTCAGCAGCTGACTTTTCCTTCTTCTTGTCCTGTCCCAAATACTGAGAAATCAGAGTATGTCAATCCATCCATTTTCTAACCCTGTTATCCGGTTTAGGGTCATGGGAAGGTGGTGCCAATGTTAACATCATCAGGCATAATACAGGCAACCACCCTCACCAGTCCATCACATGGCACACCCACAGTTCCACCCACACAGGGTAACCTGCATTTCCCTTGGATGTAGGAAGATGACCAGAGTCAATTGAAACTAAATGCAAAATGGCAACATGAAGACATCATATTAATAACAAAAACTGTACCAATTGATACAAATGTTTGTCAAAACCTTAAAATCATAACAATGACGCGCCTCAAGTGATTTTATATACTGTGGTGTATGGACGGCCGTTTA
The DNA here is from genome assembly GCA_026402145.1 of Polypterus bichir lapradei. Lineage (NCBI taxonomy): Eukaryota > Metazoa > Chordata > Cladistia > Polypteriformes > Polypteridae > Polypterus > Polypterus bichir. The sequence goes on along the minus strand of JANRMT010062838.1, from coordinate 18,221,294 downwards.
TCCCGGCCAATACCCCCAAGCCGCCAGGTGGAGTCCTCCCTGCAGTATAGAGGTCCCCCGAAGACCAGCAGGGCATCATGGACATTGCAGTTTTTATATGCAGCCCTGCTGGATGCCATGGGGGCCGCTAGGGGACGATGCAGGGGGGAACAACGGTTATTTACCCTATGCCCCGGAAAGTACGTCCAAGTTACGTGGACAAGGGGAATGACGTGCTTCCGGGGTAAAGAAACGAACTTTTTACCTGACCCGGAAGTGATACAAGATCACATGGACTGGGGATTGGGAACACTTCCGGGTAAGGGAATATAAAAGGACTGTGAGAGCACCCAGATGGCGAGCTGAGCTGGGTGGAAGGGTGGCAACGCGTCTGGGAGTTGGAGGATTGGATTATTGTGTTTATTGTTATTGATTTGTATGAGTATAGTGGAGGAGAGGGTGCTTTGTGCACTGTGGCGATTTAATAAAGTCAACTATTGGACTTTTATCTGGTGTCTGGAGTCTTGGACAGGGGTTCAAGGGAGTGATAGCGCCCCCAATCTGTCACAATACACATTGATATTTACTGTAAAAAATTGACAAAGACAACTTGACATGTTTCAAAATATAAAGTGTGGTTACTGCGCATCATAATTGGGATTTGTTTTTCTTTATTATAAAGTGTAATGTCTAAAAAAGAGATGGGACCATTGGAATGCAGAGTTTGGACATACTGGAAAGTTTTGCCATTTATTTCCATTGCAAGCACATTTTTTAGCACCTTGTCAACATATACTTTACATCTTGCTAAAGTATGTACTTAATGTATTTACTGTGCATGGCTGGTTGCTACCAATACCATCACGTCCAGGGCAGGCTCATACACCCTGTGTCCTTGAACAGGAAAAACAATTCTAGAAAGTGTCTAAATGGATGCAGTTTTATTTTCAACTGTATGATTTTTTTCAGCGTGCACATGTAACAAGCTGGGCACAGTAAATGTGATTGTTTTGTTATTAAACCGAAGACGCTGCAGTATAATTCATGTCAAAAGTGCCTTTTACTTTTAAAAAGACAATAAGGCTACCTAGGTTGGCAGACCTAACCATTAATTAAAATAACAAATATGCCATCACACTTTATATGATAAGGGCACTGAACCAACCTGGTGTGTGTGGCGCTATACAGACTATATCACTTATTCATTTTCTGAACTCACTCATTTCAATTTCAGGGTCACAATGAACTGGACCCTCCATAAGCTAGACATTAAAACTAAATGAGATGCTAGTTCACCAGAGTGTATGGTCCAGTTTGGTGAGCAATCACTCCCATTTAAATTTTGGGAAAACATGTCCTTGTTCATCTAAACATTTGAGAGTTAACTAGAAGGCCAAATTAAACCCACCAGATCATGTCCTAAACCCCTCTCGCCCAGTGGTCACTCCTTCCAAAAATTCAATTCTATCCATCATTTTTCATCAGTGCAGTCTCAATTGAATAAAGCCTCTCAAATTAAGGGACTCCTTCTTCTGAACTTCATAAATGCAACATTCATTGATTGTAAGATGAGTATGATTATTCTCTTACTGATTTTTAGAAAAGAAGGAAGGTTGTGTAGCAGTTGGCACAAAAATTTGTCATGTTCAATATTAATTTAAATGTAAGCAGCAGACACGCAGTTAAGTTGTCTGTAAATGACAAGATAATAGGCATATATAAAAAGGACTGATACACACAAAGACAGACTGCCCAAAACACTAAAGCCAATTCATTAGTAACTTGTATGCTCAGGTATAATCTCTTTGTTTGACTTATTTTCAGACATCCGCCATCGTTTCCGGGAGTGTGTGATGACATAGCAGGTAGCAAAACTGTCAGCACCACATGACTATGCAAACCAACACAAAAAAGACACACAGTGTTTTGTGTGGTGCTTGTATGCTCTCCCTGTGTCCCCATGGGCCACACTCCAAAGACAAACACATGTTTAAATACACTGGCCCAGTGTACACAGTTGTTGCCTTGGAGAGGAACTGCCATCCCATGCTGGATGGGCTCCCTCATTGGGTCTATTGCTGTCTGAAAGGCTCCAGTATCATACAGCCCTGTACTGGTGTGGACAATTCAATAAAACAAAATGATTTTTTCTAATAGAGTCTCCTCTGTTAAACATAAAGCAAATGTTTGTTGATCCTCAGGGGCCAAAGAAGACAAGGCTGACCCCCTATTTGTGTACATGTGTTGAATCTTGTTCAGTTCTGTCTGATTACTAGAACTGTGATTAAGCTGTATTTTCCCAAATAAAACTTAAAACAGGACCATATAATATAGTGCCACCCCCACCCCCCCCCCCCAAAAGTGACACACTCTGTAAGCATGTTGCAAAATTGGCAATACAATATCTTTACTTAAATAGATGTGTGTTAATTTTGCCAACCTAGCAGAACTGATTTAAACATTAGGTAATGAAAACAGCAGCAGCCCTGTGCCCCGTGGGCACTCCATCTGTGCCAGGATAGTCTTAAGGATCAAGGAATAAATTGTAGATAGTTTAAGAGATTTCTCCGAGGGCAGAGCTCATTACAAAAAGAGAGCCCGATGCGTTCACAGCCTCCTGCGTGCCCATAAAAAGCCTTCAATCAATCACGGAGATGCAAAGGCAGCTCCAAAGAGTTCCCATCCTGCTCCCAAGAGAGCTGCACTCTATAAATAAGTTGCCCTCCTCAGCTGTTTTTATTTACTATGTCTATTTTTTGTTAGGAGAAGCTGGGTACTAATTACTGGGCATCACTTTTGAAGCCACTCTTGCTTTAAAAAATAAACTAAAAGCAGTCATTAAAAACAAATCCTGCCTTACCGGGACGTTTTGTCTCTGACTCGGTGCTTTTGAATTTTAATGCCTTCACCCTCTTTTCTCAAGGGAATGCTGTTTGCATACTTTTATCAGGTTTCTGCAAAATATTTCAAACCTGCGTCGCAAAACGCATCTGAATTCAACACAGAGACAGAAAGTAGGATAGACACAGAAAGTCTTGGGACTGCGGCAGATTATTTGCTTTTTTGTCTAGTTTCTTTTGAATTTTCCCGAAAATACTTACTGCATATGCTTTTATCTACTTTATAATACACTAGATTAAAATAGCTTCACAGGTGTCCCCTTGGCTGATGGCTCTGGGGTCAGTCTATGGCATGGGAAGTCAGGAAGTCAAAAATACAAATGGTGCACAGTGCCAGCTTGTGGTACTTTCTCCCTGTGACCCTGAACATTTCCCTTTAGAAGATCCAACCATCACTTTTTTAACCCACTCATCCACCTTTGGGTTAAGGCAAGCACTTGGTGCAAAGCAGAAGCTCATCCAGGATGTGTCAGCTCACTGCATGGCACACACACACCCATATTCACTCACAATGGCCCAATGTAGACTTGTCAGTTGACTAAAGGCACATGTGTTTGTGATATGGGAGGAAGACTGGCACACGTGAAGAAAGACCTGTGCAGAGTCAAAGAGAATATGCAAACTGTACAAAGTTGGGGATTGAAACTCACGACTGAACAGCAGTAAGGCGTGAGCACTAACACCTTTGCCACCATGCTCTTAAGTACCCTAGTTGTACAAAAAGAACAATCTGTACTCTAATACAAGTCTTCAAAATGGAGCTGATCTGGTCCCTCAGTTAAACAGGAAATTCTCTATTCAAGCCTTTCATTAGAAATGAATGAAGTGCATTCAAGACAGAAACTAAGAGACACAAAGAGTCCTTGTTGAAGTAGAGACCCTGACAGTGATTAAAGGAAGGACTAGATGAGACACAGGACAATCTAGACATTAGCTAACTAAGCAAGCCTCAGCAACTCAACTGTCTTATCAGTGAACTGTATGTCTTATAGAGCAGCCATACAAGGTACCTTGATAGTCCATGTAGCACTATGCTGGCCAGTGTTTTCTTTAAAATGCAGAGCTGCTCTTCTTCTTAATTTCCATCATGGATTTAAGCTGGAAGGAAGATAAAAAATGGACTGTCAATTCACAGGATTTGTAATTATGTAAAAATCAGACAACAGTTAAAAGGAATTCTACTGTGTGCACTGAAAACATGAGTGTACATACTAGGAAATTAAAGACTGAGATGTACAACAAAGATGTTAGTGATCACACAGCAGCTTGGAGTTAGTGTCTCCTTGTCTCTAGTTCCACAACGGAAAACACAGATTTAGATGTGCAAATAAATTGAACAGCAAAGATCATATAGGTCCACATTAATGTTGGCAAAATCTAAAGTAACCACACAGCATTGTCTTTGGAGGAAAAGCATGAAGGAAGACACCGGTGGTCTCTTTGTACAGAAGGCATATCATCTGGGCACTGAACTAAGGTTGATGAGCAATGAGGTTGGGAACCCTGCCTGCTGTGCCACTGACAATACAATTACAATAAAAATCATTAAAGGTGAACTATAGTACTCATGCTTTGAATACAGTTAACTTATATGATTGCTATTTTTATTTGTTAGATTTCTGGTTAGTTAATAAGTCAATTAATCATTAATGAAATTATTTTAATGTTTCAAATATAATTACTTTAAGATGATATACTGCAGGTGGGCAGCATGTACTATTACTGCCTCAAATGCTCAGATCCCAGTTTGATACCTCCAGTATGGACTGGGGCTGTTCTCCTCCTGACCTCATGGGTTTCAGATTGATAAATAGCTTTCAGACTGGTCTGCTGTGGCTATGTGCGAGACTGGGCCCTTCAGCAGACTGGTTTGTACTAAACTTGCACTAGATATTGGGCTCCAGGCTCCACAGTACTGTGAAAAGAAAAGTGTGAGTTACAAAAATGGATGGATGGATAGACTTTGTATGAAATTATTAATGACTTTTAAATTATGCTAAATGTAAGTGCATTGTATTATTAATGACTGGTAATGGAACGCGTTGAAAACTGCATTATTTTTAATTGTAAATGGTCTTATTGTACATGTGACTTATTACTACAAGTGTACAGTATTATTCATTCATTTTACACAATCTTAATTATTCAGTAATTTAAATTTATTATAATAACCTATACGTTTTCATAATTGAATTGTGCTGTATATCTAACCAATTTTAAATTACCACACACTACCTGTACTATAAATGAATTAGTCTAAGTCCTTAATTCTTACAGTATGATATTCTTCACCATAACAATGCATTCTGAAGTTGCAGGTGGCCTTACGTAGCTACAGTGCTGCCTTAGCAGATCCCAGAGTCCACTTTCAAGATGTCTGCTCCCTCTCTCTGTCTCTCCCTTTCACTTTTTGCCTGGAACAATAGTGTTCCACTAATGCCAGGTGGGATATCTTTGTAGCCCCTGCTACTTCTCACTTTTACCTCTGTAACTGGGATACCTCAGTCACTTGGCATGCTCCTAATTTGTCATCCTGGTTCTGCTGAAACCAACCATCTTAGTCACTCAAACCAAAGAAGTTCTTTGCCATTCTGCTACACCTGGAATTTCAGACACTGCTGTCGTTTGTTTGAATGTCTGCGCCATTCTCCAGGCTACAGAATGGCCCCCTTTGGCCTAGTGGTATTTTCCTATCCAGCTGAAGTCTTTACGGACCCCTGTGGTTTCCTGGTAGTCATGTGGGACCTAAAGTATCTTTTATTCACTCCATCTGAAGTATATGGCCTGATTGACAAGACAAGGAACCTTTATTGCTGGCTTCACAGTTTCAGTGTACAACTTTGCAGGGAAAGGCTAAAGAGGAGACAGCTGTAAAAATGAAAAGCAGAAAGACAGCCCTGTCAAAAAACTGATGCCAGACAACACTAACTAAAGGAATCACTTTAGAGTGGATGAAAGGTACTTTAATGCTTATCTGAGTAGCGAGATGGCTGATGAGTACACACATGTTTCAGAATTGGATCACGCAAGTAGAAGCAGCTCTTACTTACTCAATGGCATCACGGTAAATGAGATTATCTCTACTGATGGGAGAGTTTAATTCAGTTTTACCAACACAGCCCCTCATCACCTCATCTTGCTATTACTTAAACTGTGTCTTGTATGTTACAGCTAATAATGAGATTCAAAACATGGCACTTGGTTTTAAAAATGCATCCCTAGGTGGGTGGCACAGGACATTGGTTCAATTACTTTCATTATATATGCAGAGTTCTTTGCTTCCACATTCCAAAACCCTGCTTGTAAGATTAACTGATGACTATAAATTTAGTGCAGGTGTAATGTAAGCATTAGCACACCCTGTGATGCACTGGCATTACAGCTCATCTTCTGCTGGTTTCTGCCTTACACATACCTGATAATGTCAGAACAGGCTCTACCTAACCACGACCTTGTAATAAAAATACTACCTCAAGTGATCTATTTGTCTAAAGAAGCACTTTAAGCAAACAATCTCAAGTGACACTTTGGATAAGGACGTGTAAAGATCAAGATTCATCTTGAAAGAGCCCTGACTGTGCTTTGCTGGAGAGGTTGCAGCTTGTCTAGGATGGACTAGCAGGATTTGGGCGTTCTAGTAGGATACTACTGGTGTTTCTGGAAACTGCTCTTGCCATCAATATCTCAGTTAGGAATCAAATTCCTTACAGTCTTTCTGCTACGGTGTTCCCTAACAACTTTTGCACTTCTTTATTTCTTTCCATGATTTCAAAGATTCCTCTAGGATTCTTGATACAACATCTTGATCTTGTGTTTTTGTATTCCACCTGTCTCTGCAAGACGGAACATCCTGACAATCAAGAATATTATTGGCTGCTCCTGTGAAATCAGGACTTCAGCATCTGAAAATGTCCAAAACTGAACTGCTCTTGTGGGAGCTAGATGAGTGACTCCATAACAATGACCTTCTGACAACACAGCCTATGACTGCTGGCTTCTGTTACCAACCTGGGAGGTGTCCGTAATTAACCTCATGCTGATACTGATTCTCATATCTAGTGTTAAGTTACCACCCACCGCAGCCCAATGTCTCTCATCATCTCTTGCCTTAATTACTCTGAGATCAGAGCTGTGCTGTGACCCTTCCTCCCTGTAAAGACCTCTGGTGTAGGCCCACTATTTCTCTAATTCATCTTAACCTGCCATTCTTGATCGTATTTTTGTGTCACAGAATGATTAATATTTAACTCTGAACAAGCAATCTACATATATATGACAACTTTTGTTGTATTACAACCTTTGTGTGTATTTCATGATTTATTGCTGTCTTTGTTAAATTAGATTTATTTTCCATACTCTTATGTTATTTCTGTATATTATGTTTGTCTGTGTTTCTTGTTCTTTGTAGATGGTTCCTTAGGAGGTGGGGCCACCCTGATGTCACCACTCCTGAGCTCTCCCATTGGCTATTAAAACCAGAGAAACAGCAATTTGAGCAGTTGTTCATCGACGATGGCCAAAGGAATTAAGGTAATGTTTCTGTATTTCGATTTTGCATTTTTTTTTTATCTTTTTGCTCAATTTATTAGTTTCTGAATTGTGAATTGGGACTTGTATGCTTTAGGGTATTTTTAGGCAACTCTTTTATTTGCTTTTTATGGGCTTCATTTATAAATAAATATTTTTAATATATAAAGAACTATCATTGCTTTTTGTCACAAGCCACAGCATGACGCTTTTCTCCTTCTTGTGAGGCATGTGGGAACATTTAAGGTTATTTTTGAATTTTAATCCAGTTATCACATTTTGGCCCTAGTCAGGTTGAAGCCTCCTAGAGACAGTTTTAAGTAAGCTGGTGAGTCTCCTCTGGGCTGGTCAGTAAAGTCTCCTTCACATAACGCCTTTATCTTACTTTATCTTCCCTCCGTTCTTCTGTTTTTAAAAACATTAGGCTGCAGTGTCATCCCAGCAGCACTGTGCACAAGGTGAGAACTATCCATTGATGGAGCGGCAACACTGCAGGGTCAAGATAAACACAAATCCACTCAGGCTAATTTAAATTTGCCAGTTAACCTAAGAAGTACATCTTTGGGAATCTGGAGGAACAAAGCCACACAGTCATAGGAAGAATGTGACAGCTCCACACAGATGATGCCTGGGCACAAGACTTGAATCCAGAAATGAAGTGGCAACAGTACACGTTGTCATGATGTTGGGTTTTTTAAAGCATTTTATGCACATATTTTGTATTTATATGTTCCTTTTAATTTTAAGGTTATGGTGTTTTTGCATCAGTTTATTAGTATTACATGAATGCCACCATTTTATGTATTTTCTTTATGATCACAGCCACATTATTTACAGTTACCTGAACCACTGCTACCACATGACTGGTAGTCATCATGGTGTGATATCACATACCGTTTCCCCTTTAAGATGGTTGAGTGCCATTAGCAGTGTCCAAGTATCTTGACATACTTGGATGGTTCAAAATCCAGAAAGGGAGTCAGGACTTTCTGTGTTATTTAAACTACCAGTTCTGACTTGGTTACTTGGGTTCATTTGACATTCTAGCTTTTTGACCGTGGCACATGCAGACTTGGTGCCACTCTCTCCTATTTTGCCCTTGTGGCCTATCTTTTTATCAATGACCGTACATCCGCAGTCCAACCTTAACATACGGAACCAGTCAAATGTCTGGACATATTCTCTCACTGAAGGGTTCAGCTTTATTTTTATAATCTTTTACATTTTAGAATAACAGTGAAAACATCAAAACTATGAAACAATACGCAGTGACTACAAAGCTGTAAATCAATCAAAACCACTGCACGCTCATTCGCTCATAAAAGGCTATTTTAGAGACACCAATTTCCCTAAACTGCATGTCTTGACTTCTAGGACTGTTCCATGAATGTACTCGGTGTAAAAGGAATTATATAAAATAACCATCAATTGATGAGGTAAATGTGAATTATAATGTCTTTCTATGCAGGCTGATGAGTAGAAATAATTTTTGATTTAATTTTATACAGAGCAAATTAATAGCCTCTCTCAAATGTGTTAAAATTAAAACCTTTGTGACTTTATTCCCATTATGATCTCTGTAGGAAATGCAGATCAAGTAATGTACTGGATTGTCTGCCATGGCTGGGGTCCAATTCAAAAATTATTATTTAAGAAAAGGCATGTTGTGTTGATTATTTTAATGTCGCAGTAAAAGACACTAAACAACAAAGACTTGTGTCGGTTGCTTTGTGACAATGCTTTAATATAAGACTGCTATAAAACACAATCGTTTTGTCTATCCACTCATTCATTCTCAAAACCAGTTTATTATTAACACTAAAAGCCTGTGCCTATCAAGGGTTCAAACATAGAATAAAAGCCAGTGAAGTCATAAATACAATAAAAAGGTGATTTACTGTGTTCATGTAAGCAGTTAAACTATGAGTGAAACGACGTCTTCCCCAATAGGCCTAAGTAAACACTAGCGTCCTGTCTGGCAGAGTGCCTACCCAACTTACCTGCTTAACAAGCCTCCAGATCTTCTCCCTTCTAACCCTGGTCTCACACTCTCCTGCCAGATGAACCCTCATCCACCCTCCACCTATCTTTAGCTCAAGGCTTCTCCACCCTGAACACAAGAACAACTACTGGAGCCTTCCCAGAAAATAAAAACCTCTAGGGCAGAGGTCACTAACAGGCGGACCGCGGTCCAGGTCTGGACCCAGAAGCTGTCTCATACGGACCGAGACTTACAGCCAAAACAGAAGGTTATGATTTAAAACCTGACGGGGAGCTTCTATTTTAACCAGCGCAGCTTTTGTAGTCTTTACGGTAATGTTTTAGTGGATGAGGAAATGCACAGACCAATTGTATGCGCAGGTATGAGGAAAGTAGCCTTGTACATCTTGACCATGTTTGGCTCCACACACAACTGCGAGGCAGCTTTCTCCACAATGAACATAATCAAAACTAAATATCGTTCCAGGCTCACCAATGAACACCTCAACATGTCTATGAGAATGGCTTGGAGTCCATTCAAGCCCAGGTTTAAAATCCTGGCAGGACAAGCTAGAGCTCAGTTCTCTCAGTGAGCAAAAAAGTGGGGAGATGAATATAAGAGGGGAAGAAAGTGAGCATTTAAAACTGTTTCATTGTTAAGATGTGTTGAGATTTATTATCTGTAAAATTGGTTGAGACTGTTGAGTCAAGATGTGGAACAGAAAAGGGGAAATTCAAGCTTATTTTATTTTTCTGAAGTTAAGCACTTTATTTAAACATGCACAATTTTCACATTTTACTTATTTTGTCTTATTTTGAAATGCAGCCCTACTTTTATTTAGTAAATTTAAGAACATTATATACAGTGATGGAACATTATACATATCTGCAGTCATACATACATGTTCAGTTCTGTGTTACATGACAATAAATATTGTCAAAAAGTTTTTGAATTGTACTGAACTCATTTGATCTGAAAGTCTGGTATTGATTACATGCAGATGTTGATACAACTACTAGGCTACTTAAATATATATGATACTAAAGAGCTAGACAACATGATCTGCTGGACCATTGCTTCAAGAAATCTTCTCTAATTGGACCTCTTTAGATTTTAGTTAAATATCCCTACTCTGCTCCAGGGTCAGGACTTGGCTGTTGCACCCGTGAAGTCTGTCAGGATTTATCTGTTTGTTCGAAGTGTATTTTTATTACATTTTTATTGTTTTTCCACATCTCTGTAACCAACTAGAATGTGTTCGAGATGTGTGGCCACATAGGGGAATGTGGCTATGTGTGCCATACATACTCTATTTTCAGGCATCTTATATAAGACTGCAGCAAGTTCACACCAATTGTTCTTTGTTGCAAAGTAATGACATTGGAAAGAGCAAATAAGCTTCAAAGGCAAATCTTTTTCGAGAATTTTTTTCAGGTTTTTGACTTTGATTTTGGTTTTTTCACCATCAACATTAAAATAATGTCTCTTAGTTTTGATGCTTGTTTTTGATGTTCAGTGTATCAAGCTTTACTGTATTTCAGCGCTTCTTTCCGTATTGTCCTGACTTAATCTGCCGCACTTACTGATTAAAGTACAAGTTGACTCTTACCTTTCAGGACAGGATTGTTCTTTGATTTCTGTTCTCCTTACAGTCCCTCTAGTGCCCCAAGTGGCCCAGCAATTCTGAACCACAGGCCTCCTTTAGAGGGCCAGGTAACATCCAGGTCACCTGCCCAGTAATTTAGGTAAAAGGGTGCCACATACAACATGGCAGGCTTCTCCGCTGCTGCCCAGCACATTGGGGAGCCTCTCTTCTGTTAATAATAGCCCCCCACTATGCTGACACTTAGACTGCGCCAACATATCCATGCAAGTCATCATTGCCAGTCTTTACATGGGCGTCGTCTGTCCCAGTCATCCTGAAAACACCAAACCATGTCTCAGGTCACAAAACATCTATAAACCTAACGTCTAATTGTTAAGTAACTGGGTGCAATCTCAATAATAACGATAACAATACTCGTAGCTACTGTATAAGACATTTATAAAGAGGACAAGATACAACAGTGAAAGGCTGTATGTATTTCAGACTTACTACAGTTAAATCCACACTGTGGATGCTCTCCAAGTCATTCAAACAAATGCATTTGTGTGCACCCTGGCATCCTACCCAGACAGTTTTCCAGTTTAACGTCTGCTGCCCTGCATTCAAGTAAGATGGTAATGAAAATGTGCAAATAAATTGCTTTTTTGTGAAAAACTGGTCTTGTTTTTTTAAGTTCACTGTGATGAGGAAGAGACATTTGAAGTGATATTCCATGTTTTGCTGTAATGTTAAATATTCAAAGGGTGAGTCTGTTGCCAGTTTAGAACATACATGTGCTTCTAGAATACTTACACAATATGGCTTTTACAGGCTGGTTTTCAAAGCTTAATGCTAAATCCTCCTCATCCCAGATGACAAGATGGAAGCAGGTAGGGTTGAGTATACAGTATAATGAGTGCAGATTGGGATCTGGAAGTTGGCCCATTTTTTCCAGTCACTGTGCTTTTAAAAATCTACTGACAGGATTCATCTCCCCTTGTCCCTTAGGGAGGAGTGGTGGGGGGGGGTCGGTACATCCCCCGATACGTCTGTTGACATTCCGTTTCCCTAAATACAATGTCATTTGTCTCCACTGACAGCCCCTCTCGTGACAGAGCAATCCAGCAGCTCAGCGGTACCTTGTGATTGATAGACTGTCCCAACTCTCGTGTCACCCAAACATTTGTCATTCCACACAAACAAATTTACAAGCGCATTCATTATTTTAGCCATGCTGGCAATAACAATTTGATCGGATAGGACGGCACCCTTTGTCATCAGGGGGCCAAGCTGAATGAATCCGGATTTTAATAATCGATGCTCAGTCATGGGGAGGGTGAGTCCACTTTGTGTTTGCTGGCACTTCTGATTGGGCAGTAATTAATAAAGAAAGAGGACAAAGGGCAGTTTTGAATTTTGGTATCAAGTGAGATAAACGGATCATAGTGAATTTGTGGTGTTAGTAATTAAATGTTACTTATATTTGTATATCATTTAAAGCAAGCTGAGGTGGGCTGGCGCCCTGCCCGGGGTTTGTTTCCTGCCTTGCACCCTGTGTTGGCTGGGATTGGCTCTAGCAGACCCCCGTGACCCCGTAGTTAGGATATAGTGGGTTGGATAATGGATGGATCTAAAGCAAGGGAGGGTCAAAATCATAAATTCAAAAGAAAATATTCCATCACTCATGTGCATACTGCCTGGGGCTGGCATCTTTTTTTAGTAGTTACTTCAAGGTAACCGACACGTCTCTATCAGCCAGCAGAAGGCACCAAGCTGGCAGATTCTGTCAAACCGGGTTAAAGGACTTAAGTGTGTAATTAGCTAATTAATTGTATAAATGGTTCATTTGCACAGTAGCGTGTCCCTTTGAGCGGTCAGGCTAATAGGATGCAGCAGGAGGCCTGTCTAGTTAGGCCCTGAGAAAGCTCAACATTGAGCCAGCATTCTGAGAGCGGGCAGCTGAGAGATAGAGGACCAGGAACTCAGGCCCTTGATGCCACTCTGAATTGAGCTTCCCGTTCTGAGCGTCTCTGGTCAGACCTATTGATCCATACAGAGCAGGGAAGGCAATCACTCATAGACATCTTTTCTATTTTGTGCTTTTCTTTTTAAGTTTTGCCATCACCGTTAACTCCAGATGGTCACGTCCCCCAATTATAGCAGCCCAATTTTTTTTTTTTTTCATTTTGTTCACCCCCTTTCTCAAGTGGATTAGAATCCTAATCCACTTTTCTATTACTTTCATTTTGCCAGACTATTGGTATAGCTCTTTTTCTGTTTTATGACTTTCCAGTCAAAGTTGTTGTCTCCCCGATGAATTCTTTAGCTGCCCTCTCTCTCTCTTTTGGGCTTCAGGCTGTTTTGTAATTTTTGCCCTTCTTCATAAACTTCAGTAAAAAGCAAACAGTGGTCTATTTTTTTTTTTTTTTTTGCTTTGTAAAGCTCCTTGTGGTGGTGTTACAAAAGGTACTATATACAAGAAAGATTGAATTTCTCAGCTGTTACACTCCTTTCCATTTTAAGAATATTTTGTTCAGCACTTTCATGTATTTAATTAGTATATGAAGGTATGCTCCCCCTCAAAAGTTAAACATAAGCAGCTGGAAGCCTCAAGGTAGTTTCCGTCTGTTTGTCGGCTCCCCTTTGCACATAGAGTCACTTAGTTGTGTGTTTTCTTCTCTCCTCAACTTCTTTAAGCTTTCTTTGAAATATCTTTGAGACTGGCTCATCTCTCCAACATTTTCTATAATTTTAAAGGTAAGTCTCCGCCATTTCTACAACCTACTTTTCCAGCACACTCCAACCTGCATCCAAATACAACAGGAAGATGTGAGGCGAGTCCATCTCTGGACACCTGTAACTCTCATAGCCACACTGGAGAACTCTGGAATGAATCCCACAAAAAGAGGTCAGTACCCCAGGAGGAAGCAGAACCAGGGTCCAGGAGCTGTGAGGGCGCTACTGTACAATAAATCCTACTCTAATGAAATGTGAAATTATATGTAAACATGGAATTATGTAAATTGTACTGTAGCTCTTTGTTTAGAGAGTACCTTGAGATAATGTTTTCTACAGATGGGGTGCTATATAAGACATAAGTGTTTCATTGCTTTTAAGTTATCAATTTATTGTTAATAGCTTCATATGCAATAGAACATAAATGCTATTATAGCTCTATACTTGTAAAATTGCTTTAGGTGGTGTTTCCAAAAGAAAAGGCACTATATTAACTGTTTTTTAATCTGCCAGCCAGCACTTCATGATGATGCAATGATTGCTGCTGTCATCTCACACTTCAGATATTCTTGATCTAAATTTGGTGCCCCATTTAAATGTGGTTTCCATGTTCTCCCTGTGTCTGTATGGTACTGTATGGTCCAACATCTTCAAAGTAAAGTAGTTAAAATGAAGGGAGACTGTAATTTAGTTCTACTTGAGTGTTGGAGTGTCGGTCCTTTGATAGGCATCATTCTACCTCACGATGATTCCTGCCTTATTCCGGATGCTGCTGAGGTAAGCACCGGCCCCCATTATGCTGATTAGGATTAAGTAGAGCTGAGAACATTACATTACATAAAGAAGTGTCAGTCTGTAGCATTGCCATCTCATGGACCCATCATGGTTTTGGACCCTTCTCCCAGATGCTGCCCTTGTGCAGTTAGCACATGCTCCATATGGGCACATGGAGTTCTCCCCACACCTCCAAGATGTTCTGCTTAGGTTAACTGGAGATTGTAAATTGGCCAAAGTGTATGAATGGGCCCTTCGCTGGACTGGCACTCTACACAGGGCTCTTTCCTGCTTTGTGTCCAGTGTTAATAGGATGGGCTCAGGACTTTTAGACTAAACTGGGTGAAGCAGGTTTGAGAAACGTATTCATGTATGTACAGTATGTGTGTTCTGGTAAGATGGCACTACACCAAAAGCTACAAAATATACAAGAGTTGCATCCTGGTAAGATGCCTAGGTTTTGCATAATAAGCCACCACATAACATGAGGCTTGGGATTCTGTTTTTGAGAATACAACATCCTAGAAACCATCTGTAGAATAAAAACTAGCACAGCCCTTCTATTTGCCTCTGCAGAGCTCAAGCCACATCCCCACCACTGCTGCCACGCTACACCAGCAAGCACCTAACAAAACCTGAATGGGTTTACAAGCACCAAGGCACCTAGGGAACCAATTGATTACGGCTGGGGAGCCGGGCACTTATGGATACAAAAGTCTAGTCTAGAAAGCTCCAGAATTTGCCACTTCAGTGTTTTTAACTGAAAACGAATTAAACGTTATAAAGACAGATTTTGAAAGGCCAGGATCACGCAAGCAGATGAAAGAGCCGTGGCATTTGGTTGGCGTTAACGCACATCTGCGGTAATTTGTAAATAAGGTTAATTTATTTAAGTGTCTGAAGCTTGGGAAGGCAGTGTTTAATTAACAGAGGCTTCATTACTGCTGCTGACAATTCACTGCCCTGCTTGTCAAAGTTAAATTAAACATGTCCCAGAATTAATGTGTTTTGAAAAGTATGGCAAAGCAGTCAAAGTTCTGAGGCCCACAACAGCCACGGAATTCAAAAGAGTTCACCTGAAAAAGGCATTTTGAAATTGTTCATGGCACGTATAAGGCTAATTTATAATTAATTGTTTGAGCTCCTTGATGAGGGTGACAATTCGGCCATTTAAAAAAGTGAGAGTTCAAGAAGTATGGCAGCTCACAACACTAACGCTCTGAAGGCATTCTTAGATTGCATGTTGTTCACATGGGTCTTCTCCAGGAACTCCACTTACCTCCCACAGTCTAAAGATGCAGTGTGTTGGATTAGCCACCTTTTTTGGTGTGACTAAGTGAGTAACTTCCAGCTTTTAAAGGTAGTCTCCTCACATTTCTAGTCATTGCCTAAATTAGCCTTCTCTTCAATTTCTTGGACCCTCGCTTAGTTTTTACAATTAACTATGTTTTCCTGGCCCTCCTGTCATTAGTTTTACCTTGTTCCATAACCTCTTTCCTGTATCTGACTTGACCATGACTGCTCCATTTCACTTGGTCTCAGCTAGTGGTTACACTGACCTCTGCTTCTCAACTATGCCTCGGCCTCTTCCAGGCTTCCGTCTCTCTCTATTGCTAATCCACCTATAAACAATGCCTTCAAAGGTTTGCAACTGTTGTGAATCCATTCAAATCCAGATGTCCAACCAAGGGAAAAGCATCAACATGTAATTTGGGGTCAAGGCCTGACTTGAAGTGAAATCCACTTGTGGTGTCAAAACAGGATGACTGAGTCAGACAGCACAAATTCCAGGGAGACCGAGCAGCTCATACTGGTAGTCTCTTCTGGAGTCTCACCCATTGCATTCTGACAATTTCGTTTAGCGCATCAAGCAAGCAGCAGCTGCTAAAGAGGAGCTCAGTTCTGCTGCTTCCTGTGGGTCATGGTTTAGATGTTGCATCCACATTTTTTTCTGGTCTTACTTGTTATGTTACTCCCTTACTGACTGCATCTGGACAAAGTCCACTATCCATCACCATAACTTAACTAGAAGGAATAGCTACTATTCCAGACCACCTACCTGAATCTGTCCATCTTTAGTCTGGAAACTGACATATCGCCACCAGCTCAGAGCTAATCCTTCCCTAGCTGATCCCTAATGAGTGAGTTAGATAGGCTGGTGCTATGATACTTTGACCTGAAATGCTCCTGTACACACCTCCCTCATTCCTCAGTTGTTTGAGTGATTAATGTCGATGTGAAAACATTAGAGGCTGGCTCATCAGATTTTAAAATGATGACATGGGATGTAGTAGGATGCTGAAAGGTAGACATTTAAGGTTACGAGTGTCCCAGAAACACTTGATGTACATTCCCCATCCACAATGGGCATGGCTTTTTGCAAAAATGGCCATGGAATACTTCTTATTGCTTTTCTAGAAAACACAAAGTCTATGGAGGGGGTTCTGACTTTCAAACATTATATCAGCACATTGTGACATGCTAGTACCAGTTTAGCATAAATCAAAATAAATGATGGGACGCTTGGTGGCATATTAGAAAGTACCATACTGTCACAGCTACGGAGCTCTTGCTGCGAATTCCTGGTTCAGAGGCCGTCTTTGTGAATTTTGCCCATTTTTCCCAGGCCAGCTTGTTTTTGCACCAGGTATCACAGTTTCCCTTACACATCTGAAAGATGTGCAGGTTAGGGTAGTTGGCGATAATAAATCTGTCCAGGATGAATGAGTGTAGGTGTGTGTTTTGAGTGTGCCTTGTCAGTTTCTTCAAGGATTACTTCCTGCCTTGTCCCTGATGGTTTCAGGGTAGGCACTGCTCCCCCATGGCACATTATAATAACTGTAAGCTGGATTGAGAATGGATGGATGAATACTTTAATCCCAGCCTGTGAGTTATAGCTCGCCTACCTTCATGCTTCATAACTAATTTTAATGATGAATTAATTCTGTCCCAGGAACATTTATTTGTGCTAATTCCTGTTTTATAGATTCCCCAGAGGGGAATATTTTTTCAATTCCCAGATATTTTTGATGCAATTTAATCTATGTCCCCAAATCCCCTGAATCACTGAATGGAACAAGCCTGCCAATAATGTCTTTTTCACATTCCATCATCGTAAAGTTCAAAGGTTGCCCTAAAACCCACCTCGAATAGGCCGTCTGTATGTTGATATCTTAGTAACCCGCCACAGAGGGAGAGTGGATGTCTTTCTAGTTTATACAGAATTTGGTTAAAAAGGAAAAGTGGTCTTCATGTAGAGACAGGGCTCAGGTGCTCAGGTCATGGGGCAGGAGCTCCATTTTCTTTGGAGTTTGTTTTAGAGGCTGCATGACTATGCATTTAAAGTGCAAAAAAGTCTGCTGCTGATGGAGAGCAGCAAACAGTGAGATTGTATTTTCCTTTCTTCTGTGCCCTAAAGTGTTGATTTTTAAGTATCACTGGACTTTGATACGACTCACTTTCAGGAAGAATTAGGTTTACTGAAGTATAGCAGCAGAAGTGTTACCTCTCTTGTTGTGTCCTCCGCTCTATCGGGTACATTCGTCTGCTCCTAGAGATACCTTTGTACCTTACAACCTTGTATATTAGTGGTCAATATTTAAAGAATCCTCAAAAAAGGCATCTCTTTATCCACCTTTATGATCGGTTCTCATGTTGGAAAGACTAACAGCATACTGTAGCTGGCATGAATCGTTTGACAATGTTAGTAGCCCTGTACTAGCTCAGTGATGGGCTAAACTCACAAAACTGTCAAAATCTAAGGTTAGAATAAAAAAAATACTGAAGTCGGACATTTCCATGCAGTGGATTAACAATGGAAAACCTCCAGGGTGACCAAATGTAAATGAAGCTTGCACTCTCGGACGCGGTTTGGTTTCTCACCTGTGGTTTGGCTGGTTCAGGTGAATTCTCTTAACTTAGGACCTCAAAGACGGCAGCTGAGAGACCAGAATCGTCCACGCTGCCTTTCACTGGAAGCATAATTCTGCAGTGCTGCCTTTACCATTTATTTCTTATAATATTCGGCATTTGGAGATTTCACATGCTGTTTTGTGTGCATGTGTGTGTGTGTGTGTAATAGAACAGAAGACATAAATTTCATTTTCTAAACCGCAACAATGCTATCCACTTTAATAAATGATCTGTGACCGGCGAATCAGTGACCTGCAGTAATGGAAGTTAGATTTAGCCAGTGTGCCTTTCTTATCTCGGCAGCAATCCTCTCCAGAGTTGGCTGCTCTTCGATGGAGGGAGGGGAGCAGAGCGAGCGAGGGGACCAGGAGTCTTTTTCGCACTGAATGCATTGCCTTTTCTGCCATCTAGTGCTTCCATCTTGTGAAAGCATCAAGAAAACCACAAAGTATGTAAAGAGACCTGAGGAGAGCTACAACTTGGCAGCATGTACATACAGTATATCAGCACCTTTTCCTACCACTAAAAAGCTGTCAAGCTGATTCACACGTTGGCAAGATCCAGTGATGGCTGAACTAGAATTCAGGCAATCCCTATACAAGAATGTGAGTTTTTAAATTCATGTCAGCAGCCACTCTTCCCACTTTGTAATCATTACTATGGATAACACAGGGGTGAGGTGGGTATCAAAGCTGTTTCATACTGCTGAGTGCCTACTGTGTGAAGCCTGCAAATCCCCCCCCCACATTTTCACGAGATTCTTCCATGAATTCCATTTTAATTGGTGGATCTAATCTGGACTTATTGTGGGTAAGTGTATAATTGTGCACTGCAAAGGATGCTCATCCTGTCCATGACTGGCTATAGTTTTTAGCCATATCCCTAAAATGCATTTTCATGGTATGAGTGAATGTGGGGAGCACTCATGAATGTGCCTTGTGACTACCTAGGGACCACTCCAAGGTCAGCTTCAGCTACTCCTCACACTCCATACACACGCCTATGACGGAGACATTGAACTGTAAATCGGTCCAGTTTAATTGTGAGTAATGTGCACTTACTGTCATGGCATGGGACAGCAGTAACCTCACACATGTCACCATAGCCATCCCGGCAGAGGTGAAGAGAAGCGTATGAGTGAATGTGCTTTGAAATGAATTAGCACACCACAACTCTGCAAATGAAATAAAACAGGTTCTAAAACTCAGAACAGGCATGGATCTAAGTGTGGCCTAATAATAATTATTAGCAAATGCTGATAACCAATAACAATAATTAACAACAAAAATGCTCAGCCAATAATAGAAATAATTAACAGTAACATCATTACTGACTACTAATGGTTACTATTTGGATGATTTTCCCAGTCAACTGCGGAGGACTTTAGCTCTCATTACCTCTAAACAAACACCTCTGCCAGGATGGCTTCTCCCAGCAACTGCTGGCCCAGTGAATTCTTTCTCATAAAAGAATTTTCTTGCTTAATAAGGCTTACAGACGGGATCGAGTTGTGCCCAAAACCACAGCATAATTAACGGGTTGAAGACACCTGAATGATTTTATGAAAGAACACGGGGAAGGCTTCTGTCGGGATGAGATTGAGGCCGCTGCTGCAGTGACACGCAAATCAATTATCACCTCTCCTGGAGCTTTAGGGAAGGATCACCAACGCTAATGACTTACAGAAGGAAAGAAAAAGAGATGTGGGACTTTCCCTCTTGAGTTGCACCACGTCATCCTGGCAAGTGCAAACACACTCCGGCTTGTGGCAGCATTCTCTCTGGTTGGGAAGCACTTTTAGAAAATAAGGAAGTTGGGGCGAATCTGTTAAGATTGCTTTGATGTCATTTGGGAGGAAAGTGAAAACCAAAGTAAAACACAGCAGTGAGGTTATGTGTGTTACACAATGGAATAGCATGGGCTGCTTGACAGCAAAATGAGGCGTCATTGCCACCCACCAGGTACCATCTCCTTGGTGATAAACTCCAGTGCTCAAGGGGCTGGGGCTCCTCTTTAACGGGCAGAAATTCTAAATCAGAATTACTGCGAGCACATGAGTAACACCCTGGGCTCCAAAAGGTGCCCACAGACTCCCATTCAAACTCCACATTTCTCTCTATGTCAGTTGGACACTTACTCGGGTCGTATTTGGTTCCAGCCGGGCAGCTTCTACTTCTAGCACAGGTCCCAATCACCCACAACTGTGCCTGCAGTAAAGAGAGTTTAGAAAATTCTTTTCTTCCTTTAAGTCTCCAGAGTGACGTTGAAGCTTGCCTGTGTATTTGGTTTCATAGGGGATCGTAGTAAAAAAAAAAAAAATAATAATCAATTTGGCTTATAGATCTTTCTGCATAATGCTTATCATCTAAATATGTCACCAGTATTCCTACTGAAATATCTTCGACTGGTCAGATACTCTGAGACTGAACTTGTATGATTCGAGCTCCACTCGGGTATTCACGAATTTGATGCCCATTAATCCCATCAGCGACACCATTCATGGTTTTGGGCCAGTGTGTTCCTAATGATTTAGCACAGGGTAGAATCCAGATTAACCACTGTGGTACCAGCCAGGACCTTTGTACCCGTTCATATTTCATGAGGTACAATCCTTAAGAGTACAGGATCCCTTTAAAAAATTAACTTCTCTCAGAGTGTGTTGGAAAAACAATTAAACAGAGGATGTGAGAATTAATTTCCGGTTAATTCTGGCTCTGGAGGCTCTCAGCCAGCCCCATGGCATATTGCTGCTTGTGAAGTTTATCTTTGAAACAGGTATGGGTTTGCTCCACTTGCACTTCATAATTGGATTTTGGTTGAATATAATTGATTTTTTGAAATTTTATAGCCCCTTGGTTTCACAAATGGCTCGCTAAGCCAATTAATCAAGCAGAAGGTTTCCAAACACATTTGCCACTCATTTATGACTCAATTGATGTTTTTGCTATTTTTTTTCTGCTTCACTATAGTCATATGGCAAGTGATGTTTTTTTTTATTTTAGCAGAGGCAGGGTGTCACAAAGGTTAGCAACAATTACAGCAAAATTTCATGCCACCAAAAATGAAAATTTCACTTGTCGACTTTAACGCCTAGCGATTTAAACACAGAGGCTGACCATTGAAAACTGATTGGTTTTTTTTAATAAATAAGTCAAGTATTCCATCGTGTCCGTATTCTTCTTGCATGTAAGGATGGTTGGAGAGAGTAAAGAGCGAGATGGATATGCAGGAAGAAAAAGAGAAGCTCCAGAGAAGCCTGGATGTAATTAGTGAGGACAGACTCCGCACTCACCTCATCCTCAACACTTTTATCAGTCCCTTACAGCTTGAGTGCTGCAGCTTCATTCTGATGATGTGAGCCGATTTATCCGCATATTTACTTATGTTATCAGATCGTCAGGCACTTCGGGAATCGTTTTGGGAAAAGCAATGCACCGTGACATTTACAGTCCCATACAACAGCACACTGTCCATAAAAACATTCACAAAACATGAACAGTATTTTCTGTCCTTCCAAACATATATCTATACGCTGTGGAGGACTGCCGGCTTCGTGCTCCGGTCCTCACCCCCAGGCTGCCAGGAGGAGCTCTCCCGACAGCAGGATCGTGCCCCGAGTTCCAGCAGGGCATCATGGACTATGTAGTATTTATACACAGCCCTGCTGGATACCTTGGGGGCCACCGGGAGTCGCTGTAGGGGGGCTCGTGGGCTCTTGTGTGCCCTATAACCCGGGAGTACGTCACGGTCACGTGACAGGAAGGAACGACGTGCTCCCGGGGTGAAGAAAAGGACTGTTTACCCTGACCCGGAAGGAATAAGGAACTGTGGTCTGATTGGGCAGGAACACCTCCGGGTCAGGGTGTATAAAAGGACTATGGGCCAGTCCAGACACTGAGCTGAGCTGAGCTGGCAGGTAGGAGGGCGAAGTGTCTGGGCGAGGAGGAATAGTATTGTTTGGAAATTTGTTGTACTTCATGAGTGTTATTAATTAATAAAGAGTCTTGGACTTTTACCTGGTGTCTAGTGTGGTACCTGAGGGTTCAAGGGAGCACTAGCGCCCCCTACTGCCACAACGCCCATTTCATAACCCGTCTGTCTATTATATGTTCACAGGAGGAAAACATCTACTCCTAGCAGCAGCAGCACATACAAGTCAGGAGCCTATTACTGAAGGAACAGAAGGACACTGCAGATTGCAGTCAAGCACACACTGACACACACGAGAAAAACTAAAAGTTGTCAATTAACCAACCACACACCTCTTTGACAGGAGGAAAAGGACTAAAGAAAAACCACGCCAACAGACGGAGGCTGTTTAAAGCAGACACAGTCTCTGGAGCGGTGAGGCAGCAGCATTCAGCATTACTCCCTTGTGCTGTCCCCTTATAATCTTACTTATCTCTCTCTTTCATTTTCTCTCCTCTTGTCCTGGAGAGAGTAATGATGCTAAAAGACAATAAAAACAGACTTCTTTGTTTCCAGATGCTCCCAGTCCAGATACGAAATATACTCTATCCATCTTCTCCAGCATCTGCACCTAGTTGGTACTCACTCAGTGCCCAAACTACCTAAACTGATTTCTCTTAATCTGCCAAGGAAACTAATTTGGACTGTTCACACTTGTAATCTGTTTGTTCAGTCATTACCACATCTCGTGATCATAAGTGAGTAATGGAGAGACAAAGTGACAAGCAAATCAAGAGCTCCACCCAAGTACTTATTACCTGTGTCTACGTCACCATCACCATCCAGTACAATTGCAAAACCAATCCTAATCATCTCTACTTTCACTTGTGAACAAAACCCTGAACTACGCTCCTTAACGTGCTGAGAGCAAACCGTTATTTTGGTCATTTTAGGTTATCACAATTAATATGCTCAATTACAATCTACAAGTACAGTTATTCATTTATTTATTTTCTATACAAATAATAAAAAAAACATAGCTTGTTAATCAAATGACACATAAATACATAACAAAACAAACCTACACAAATGTTACAGAAAAGCACAGTAGAAAATTCCTGGAAAGCAATGTACTGTAACAAACCAAAAAGAGGATGGGAGCAGTGAAAGTGCATAGAAGTGTAGCAAAGTAAAGTTATACTGAAGATGGATGAGTTTTAAATCAAGAATGAAAGAGAAATTAGACATTTTTACCAGTAGCATATATGTACGTTAGTCCCAATTAATACTGGATTCTTTTTTGCATTTATATGTGCTCGACTGGTTGATTCTGACAAAAATATCTGTCAAACCTAAAAGAACACAAAATAATAAGCAAAAAATTACACCTCTGCAAAGATGTCTGCCTTGTTTCAAGTCCTCACCTCCTCTGGTTTACTACATCTTATCCTTATTAACTGAGCCAAAGAAAACACAAACCTGCTTTATAATAGACCTATTCTGGCTGTTCTTATTGGATGGTGTAAGCAGTTAACATTAAAAAGAAAAAAAGATCCAAGAGAACACTGGGAAAAAGATCTTGTAATCAATATATCAAACAAGGAGTGGAAAATAGAAATGCAGAGCATTCACTCGAGCTCCATATGCACAAAGCATACAATTATTAAACTCAAAATTATATATCGAGCACATCTGTCTTGCCTAAAACTCTTCAAAATGTTCCCAGGTCAAGATCCAACCTGCGAACGCTGAAGTCAAGTCCCAGCCTCACTGGGTCAAATTTTATGGGCCTGCACCAAACTAACATCATTCTGGACCAAAATCTTTAAATGCCTTTCAGACAGCCTTGGACTCACAATCCCTCCTAACCCATTAAGAGCTGTCTTCGGTGTTCTTCCAGATGGGCTTAAAGTGGAGAAGGACAAACAAACTGTGATTGCATTCACTACATTATTGGCACGCAGACTTATTTTGCTAAATTGGAAGAATTCTAACTCTCCTCTTTTAAGTCAGTGGGAAACCCATGTGTTATACTATTTGAAACTGGAAAAAATCAAATACTCAGAGGATCTGTACATTTGTTTTTCAAAACCTGGCAGGATCTAATCAATAATATTTTAGAATAAGCTCTCAAAGCACCGAGGAAGCAATTATCTCCTCATTTCTTTTTCTTCTCCATTCATCTCTGTTGCTTATTAAACTCATCTATTTAGGTATGTTTACAAGCCTTAAGTTTTACTCCGTTGGCCATGCTCTCTCTCGGTGACTTGTTTATCAATCTCAATCCTATTTTTTGTAAAAATTGATCGATTTGTATGGAATGATTACAATACAATTATTAAAAAAAAGAAAAGAAAACTGTTATGGTTCAGCCAAGGACTTAGCCCTGGCTCAGTTGTGTTTTCTGTTTATTTAATCTTTTTTCTTCTCTTTGAAACATTATTTATTATTGATTATGTAGTGTGTTGTATTTCTTCTGTATATTGTTTTGTCTAATTCTGGTTTGTATGTTAGTTATATATTTAATTGTCTCTTGTGTCTGTGCCTTAAAGTGGAACCGAAGGGGGTGAGGCCCTCCAATCCTGCAGCTGAGGGACAAGTCAGTTAGGAGGGCACTTCAGCACTGACTTTCTTAGATAACATTCCCTGTAAGATCTGGGAGGATATTTACGGGTCTCATCTCTTTTGATTCTGTCAAATGTGGATTGGCTTTTTAGATATTTTTATGCTATATTGTTGTTGTTTTAAAATTTTTCTTAACAAAGGCTCTAAATGTAAAGAACCTTTGTTTTACTGTTTCTTAGGGCCAGAGTTTTTTACATTTCTTCTCTCCTCTGTCTCAGAATTTTGGGTATTTTGAGGATTATTTTGAACATAATTGCGCCTCTTCCATTTAGTGTTTATATAGACCAAGTCCTACTTAAAGTTGTAAGGGAAAAGCCTATTTTGATATTCAGGCTTCATTCTAAACATGGATCTACATTTTGATAATCAGGCCTCTGTTTGGCTTTATGTCAAAAAAAAAAAAAAAACCTAAGTACAAATTATGCAATTTTAAAGTCTGATTATCACTTTCTTGGTTTCTCTCCTACAATATCCACTGGAGACAGCCCAAAAAGGGACGACATCCTGAATGGACAATGTCCAAGACTCAATGATGTCTTGATTTACTGTCCATGAAGAGCACAAGCAGGATATAACATGCCGCCACGCTGGAGTACTACACCTTCTTTCAAATGACATAGCAAGTAGAAAATGAGCAAACGGCAAATACACAAACCTAATGGCATGCAGGTGCTGATATAAATCCCATATTCTCGCAGTATTTCACTTGAGTGCAGACAATCATAAGCATTTTTTGAAAGTCCATGAAGTGTGTATATACAGTAGACTTGGCAAACTGTCAGGCAACAAAATGTTCTGCCACAACAAGAAACCAGAGGAGCAGTGTGCGATAACAAAATACTATCTGCAATAAAGTTCAAATTATCATTCTGCAGGCTGGTAGGATGCTGACTAAAAGTTACTGGACCTGCATTGTGTGAGCACAAGGAAGCATCTATGTTATCACAAGGAACTAAAACAGCATTCAATATTCATTTCACAAAACAAGAATGGAATCTGTAGCGTGCCTAAAAATCACAAGAATCATGTACGAGCTTTGATTATTATAGGAAACCATAACAGTGTTCACTGTCCATATCCAAACCAAACATAGATATTAGCACAGGGTTTGTGAAGAGCATTCAAAAACCACTTCACAAGAGCAACACAGCACTTCCAGTGCATCACAAGGAGCTGAGACAGTGAAATCACTGGGGTACTGTTAACGAGCATTGATCTACCAGCGGCTTTTCACAAAACACAGCAAAACAGGCAGGGGAGAAGCAAAGCGGCAGGAACTTAACATTGAGAATTGGCAAAAACTCACATTCTCAACCTGGCAAACTTCAGGACGCCCTGTGTAAGCTGTACGGAGGTTGTATGGGTGGCGCACTTGGCTACAGAGAGTGGGAGGCATTTTGACAGATTGGTGCTTGTAGGGAGTGTGGTCTTATCAGCTGTCTGCTCTTTCACACGCTAATTATATAGGCTTTTACATTAATTAATGTGGAAGGAGCCAAAGTCATTAATCCCCAATTATGGGCTAGTAAATGGGCACTTAAGACAAAGAGGCTTTCCTGCAGACGCCGTCCATCATGCAGTGTTATCTCACGAGCTGACAGGGTGAGATCAATATCCCAGGTGTCAGCGGTCAGGGTCACGGGGTCAGGTAAGAGGCAGGCAGAGCCCAAGAGCTGCAGTGGGGTCAACGATAGAAGCAGCTAACAGGGCCACAAATCAGCCTGAAAGCATTTCCCAATGCAGTCTTCTCTGCACCTTAATAGGTGCAGTTGAGAGAAATTCAAATCTCAGGCAGCCTATTAATTTCAGCTGGAGCTGCTCCTGAAATGAATCACCAGGAAGCTGCGCCACTTTTGATTGTGACATGTAATGAGAGTTTCCTGCTAACAAGTAAAGATCATTTTTGAATACAGCCATGCGCATTGGTGGAGGGGTTGGGGGGGCATATTAAAATAGTTAAATAATCCCCAATTACACAGAATGAGAAGGTTGCCCGTAATAAGCAAGGGTCGTTGTATAATTTAATTCCGATCTGAGGAATCATTTATTGTAATGTAGAGTGTGCTTTTTATTTTATAAAAAGAGTAAATGGGAAATATTCATTAAGAGCTCCTCCTGAGGTTAACAGAATTTGATGGCAAAAAGAAATAACCAGGACCACGTACTCCGCACTAGTGAGTCTTGTGGGTGCTGTTGGTGAGAAGCCCAGAAAACACTGAGAAAGATACTAGAAACATACCTGGTACTGCCCCAGGAAGGAGCAATGGTCGCCAGTGCTTGTATTTTCAAAATATATAAAAGGTGTCATTTTGCTTGGCTCTTCTCTACAAAATATATAAAAAAAAAAGTATTTACACATCCACTCCACAGGCATTAACTATTAAACCCAAAAAGCACATGAGAAAGACACAAACGAGGTAGACAAACTGGGAAATGCCCATAACAAGAGGACAGAGAGAGCCTAGGAGGATGTGAAAAGGGCACTAAAGGAGCCTGGCAGTGCCCATAGGAAAGCCACTTTCAGTTTCATACACTGAGTCCAAGGTGGATCTCAGAAATGCATAGCAGGGGCACAAGAGGAGTCTGGCCACGTCTGCACTAAAATAAAAGAGAAGCTCCTTTCAGCTTCAGTGGAAAGTGCAATTTCTATACATTAGGTCATAAAGTTCTCCCAATAAAGGATGAGCTTGAAGAATCAATCAATAAGCCATCAAATTCTCAATGACACAGATCAATTAAGATATACAACTGAAAAAGCTTAGAAATGAACATAAAGGTGTGCTATGAGTACATCGCAACAGTATGAAGCTGAGTTTTTCCCCTTGGGATTAATAAAGTATCTATTGTGGTGTATGGCCGGCCATTCATCCCGGCCAATACCCCCAAGCCGCCAGGTGGAGCTCTCCCTGCAGCATGGAGGTGCCCCGAAGACCAGCAGGGCATCATGGACATTGCTGGATACCGTGGGGGCCACTAGATGACGCTGCAGGGAGGAACGATGGTTATTTACCCTACGCCCCGCAAGTACGTCCAAGTCACATGGACAAGGGGAATGACGTGCTTCTGGGGTGAAGAAAAAGGACTTTTCATCTGACTCGGAAGTGATAGGAGATCACATGGACTGGGGATTGGAACACTTCCGGTTCAGGGAATATAAAAGGATTGTGGGAGCTCCCAGACGGCGAGCTGAGCTGGGTGGAAGGGTGGCAACGCGTCTGGGAGCTGGTGGAGAGTTTATTGATAGTGATTTGTGATTGATTTAATGAGTATTGTGGAGGAGAGGGTGCTTTGTGCATTGTGCAGAATAAAAATAGTCTTCTTTTGGACTTTTATCTGGTGTCTGGCATCTTGGACAAGGGTTCAAGGGAGCGATAGCGCCCCCTATCTGTCACACTATCTATCTATCTGGGGTGAATCCAAAGCTAAGGCCCATTTTCTGTCCGGACAGCCCCAGTACGAATTCTAATACACTGGAGCTGAAATAAGGCAGCGTGTACCAGAGGGATACAACAGGGATATCTCGGCCCTACAAGGTACCAAACAACACCAAAGCTGCTCATACAGAGCAGATAAAGGGCACTTGTCACATGAGCCCAGCAGTGAGAGCACCACGTCCCCCTTCTTCTGCACATACATTCCTCCTAAAGAGCCTCTAAAGGAAGAGAAGACACAAGCAACTCTCCCCCACCACCTGGCACCTCACATTCAGTGGCACGGCAGGGTCGAAACCTCCAAACGGAACTCGGCTGTTTAACTCATCGGGCCAAGTTCCTGCGATCCTAGTCAAAGCCCCCCCACCTCTCTCTCTGTGAGTTCTCCACATTAATTATGAAGTGCAGAATAATTAAAATCTTATGATAATTCTGATTAAACCCTAGTTAACTGCCGGCATGTTTCCGCAGTTAATCAACCTGACGCGGCGACAAAAACAAGGCTGATAGAAAGACGACCTCTCCCCTCCAAGAGAACGCGCACAGCCTGATGAGCAGAGACACAAATAATAAAAATGGAAGAAAATGAGCTGTGAGGCAGCGCTAATTACACTTCACCTGTTAAAAGTCAAGCAGACAGGCAAGCCGCTCCTCCCGCAGGAACTGGGCCGCCGTAACCCGGGGGCAGGAGGCGAGAAGAGTCTTATTGATCTGAATTGAACTGTTACATCTAGGTGGCAGGCATGCCAGAGGAAGCCAGTCAAGGACACCCTGGCAGCCCGACCTTCGGGCATGTGGAGTTTTACAGGCTGCGTAAGCAGTATGAACGGGAGGCAGTGTTCAGTCAGCAGCATGCAATGAACTTGCAGTTCATCAGAAGTCAAAGGTGCAAGGAATGAAGTGAAAGGAAACAGTCGCATTCTCAGAGGTACAGGATGAAGCCTGTGTGACGTCGTGCAGAAACATCGTTTTGACTGCTGGAGTGTCAATTTACAGCAGCTGGAAATGGGAGAGTGAGGACTCAGGCATGATAGGAATCACTGAGAAGTTTTAGGAAACACATTTCAAGTGTCTTTTACTGCTACAGTATAACTGGCCACTTATGGCGCTTTTCCACTGCATAGTACGGCACAGCACGGTTCAGTACAGCTCACCTTGGTTCGGCTCAGTTCGGCTCGGTTTGCGTTTCGACTGCAGTTTAGTACCGCTTTAGAGTGGGCGGGATTATTCACGTGTCGTTATAGTTGCGCCGCCTCTACTGCCGTGATATTTGTTTTTAACTTGTCCCTACACTGTTTGTAAGTCCGATGGAAGCCGTGTGCGCCCAAGAGCTTAGCGACCTCCTGAAAAACTTTTTCATTCCGCGTCACCCCATCCAGCTATCGCTGGATCCACTCCTCGGCTACCAATGAGAGGAACGTCTGTACTTCCTCAATAGACCACGAAACAGCCATTTTTGGTTAAAACAAAAATGGTGCGTCCGAACCTTTGCTGGCTGTGCTAAAAATCTAGCGGGTCTGTTGTGTCTCGTGTCGCAAGTTCAGTGACGCAGTAATGACGATTTTCTCCGGCCAATCAGTGACCAGCAGAGTTTACACATCACGTTTTGGTAACAGATCTGCGCGCTTGGAACCTCGGCTGAGGTGGTACTAAAAAAAGGACCAGGTACCAGGTACTGTTCCCAGTGGAAAACCCCCCAAAAGTGAGCTGAACTGAACCGTGTCGTGCCGTACTATGCAGTGGAAAAGCGCCTTAAGAAACACCACAGCCAGGCCCACATTACCGAGTGCGGCCCTTCAGTGAAGATCAACACAATCCTGTCCAGCACTGAACCAGAACCCACTGACAAAGGACCCAGTAGGTGTACTGGGAGTAACATGACTTGAAATCCTAATTTTAACCACCATCCACCATTCAAGACTAAGATAAAATTCTTAAAGCGGCTTAATCGAATGCACCAATGTGGTAGGGTGGAGGCTACACTAGGCACAAGGTGGGAACCTGCTCTGGATAGGCACTGCTTCATCTCAGCCATTCAAAAATAACCGTTAGAGAGAAGAAGTGCCAAATGAACCCACCATTAACACAGTTAAACTAAACTACAGCAGCTGGGAGTGGAAGCCTATTCTATCAGCATCAGATGAAAGGCTGAAGCCAACGCTAGACTGGCTGTCACTCCATTTCAGGGCACAGTCGTGTCTCTCATGTAGGCCTACCTTATAGAGGCCGACTGCCTTACATACACATCTTAGGGGCTGAGACGTAAACTGGAACACCAACTAGGAAACAACAGAACCAACCCAGTGTTAGAGGCCACAAAAATCGTCCATTTGATGCTATTGTTGTGAGATTTTTAACCACAATGCATTCAACTTCCTCTTGTTGTTGGCATGTATTCTTCGATGAATCTGTCACTTGAGGATAATAAAGTCCACATACTCTCACATACTGGAGAATAGCGAGCAGCTACTTATAGTCATAATAAAACTTCATTTGATAAGCCAGTCTGCAAAAGATGTGAGAAGATCAGACTTCCACTGAACAAACTGACACAGTGGTCCAATAACAAGGTCCACCAAAACTGAAACAGGAAACGTGGTGACTGACTAAAAAATCCACTCATTGATCCAATTCTCACCACCATCATCCCCTTGAATCTCTCTCTCTCGGAGTTCTTTTACTAACTTGACCTGACACCCTCGTTTGTCAAGACATGTCCAGAATTGATCCAGAACCCAACAAAAATAAATCTCTCCAGCCCACCTGCCACAGTTTGTGCAGGACATGTGGAGCAACTCGAATGGAGACATAGTCAAGAGACTGAGAGAGTCTGAGGTCAGCTTGATGAATGGCATGTACCGTGACTCAGTCGGCCAAAGCTATGGCAGTCCTGCTGGAGCAAGGGAGAGCAGCAGAGATCTCAAAAGTTTCATTCAATTCAATCCATTCCAAAGTTCTTGCACTGTATATCTGAAGGTAGCCCATGACAGAACTGTGTGTAAAATATCGACTTTTGTTTGGTATGTAGTGGGGACAGTGGGCATAGTTTTGTTTTGTCTGTTATCCAGTTCAGATACTTTTTCTAAACAAAATCAGCATGCACTTAATATTTCCAGTCTGAAGTTGGAGCTGTCACCTGATTTGAAAATCAATGTCAAGTATCGGCTCTCAGAGGGACATGGCAGCAAAGGAGGAGAAGGCTGCAAACCACAAGCTGAGCTTCTTAAATAAGCCAATCAGTGTGGAATCGACCAACAAGATAGGACTCAGTGGGTGGACTGGTGAGGGGAGGGGGAGCCGCAAATCATCCAGAGGCTTATCTCATTTAAACCTGATATGGCTGAGCCTTGCTTTTTAAATGGCCCCAGGTGGGGGGTTTTAGGGGGGTGTTTTACCAGGTACTCACAAAGAGAGAAACCTGAAGTACATCACTTTCACTGGAGTCGAGGACTGTCAACTACTGCGCTGTCCCCCTGATGGTGCCAAAGGTGTGGCCCCTGCTGTCCCATGCAAACAATGACATGCTTGCCAAAGCTTGTCAAAATGTAATTTATTACATTTAATTTAAAATCTCACAATGAAACCCCAGCACTAAGAAAGGTCAACTTCAAACCTATTTAAGACTCTGTGATGTAAGAGGGATGCTCTGCTAATGAAGTGTCATGCATGGACCAATCAGGACAAACTGTGTGAGCCCAAATGTCTGGAGAGTTAGCAACAGTGTGCTAGTCTATGAATGACATCAGGCCTGATCTGTGACTGCTGTCTCCCTTTGGATGATGGCAGCTATGGGCACTGAAACACAACGACAAATAACTAAATGAACGAAGGGCCAGTGTAGAAGGCAGGAAGAGTCCTGACTAACAATTCTGTGCCGTGAACTTGACAGGACAATATTTTACAACTAAATTTGACTTTGCAAGACACACAAAGCACAAACTCATAACCAGGTTGTAAACTGTAATGTCGTGCATGATTATTTTGTTTTGGGGGGGGGACGCAGGTCCTCTAATTAAAAATTGTGACATCAGCATGGGAGAAAAGAATTCCTTCCAGTTGTTGCTTCTACTGACATTTCTTTAAACAATTTAAGTTTTCTTCTCAAAATCTCAAACATGTCAGGAAATACAGGCTTGAAATCTGTACATCACAGAGCAGCAAGATGTTCTGTTTCAGCTGGGCTCTAATTCCTGTTATTCATTTTTGATTCATTTCTATATGTTAATAATTGCTACTTTGTTGTTTATTTAGATTATTCTGTGTTTTTATTAGTTATGTGTTATTCACTTCTTTAATGCCTCTGCTTGTTCTGTTATCTTCCTTGCATTGTGTGGATGCTTCCCCAAGTGGCGGGACCACCTGTCCATCTCTGTCAAGGGCCTGCCCTCAACCCTATAAAGGCTGAGAAAACAAGCAGTCCATAGGTGTACACTGCAGAGGCCACTGTCAGGGCTTCGTTTAAATCTTTGTGAGAGTTATGATCTTCTGACAGCAGACGGTGATGGCCCACTCTTATTATTCATTATCACAAAATTCACATCAAGTTGAAATGTCAGGCCTACCCGAGTCGTAAACGAACCTGTTGTGAAGCAGACAAACAGGTGGGTAAAAAAGTTTATGAAAAACTTTATCACAAATTATACCTAGAAACAGAAGGAACTATATACCTAAATAGAACATAATATAATATACTGTAGAAAACACCCAGCAGTGACAAAACCTGCCACAAAAAAAAAATCTTTACCTTTTTATCTCTTGGCCAAGACTAACAAGTCGCCTGAGCGGCTGCGAAACTCTCAGTTCTGGTGACGTCTTTATCCCTGTGGCGTTTTTTTAGCTGCAAAGAGCCCTTATATTTTGGAAACGCTGTGGGGAGAGCCTCACACCTTACCCTTGCTCGGTGGGGCCAGCCATGAGAATGACCATATGCACATATTAGCTGATATTCCACGCTTACGGCAAGTGTGCACCACTGTACACCTGTGTGGCTCAGATTCCCTCTTGATCCCCGCGGCCATATGTGCCCTTTCATAACACACTCTTGGCTCTGTGGGCACCTGCCCCTCCTCCCTCATTCTCTTCATATGTCAGCTACTTCATATTAAACACTCAAAAGCTTCCACTTTTGCTCCTTAATTGTCCTACTCCACTGAAAAATAAGTAGCATTTCAAATTAAATGTGAGTGGCTCTTCAACAATAGAATAAATCAAATTTAAAAAATCTGCCTTTAGTGTAAGAGGTGACATGCCAGTGTGGGCTATGCGTATCCTGAGCAGAAAATCTTTAAAGGGCGAGTAGCTGCGTGTTTGAACATTCCTGAATGTCAGTGCCAGGCCTTAGCAGACCACTCTACAGCAATCCCGCATGACCCAAAAAGTTCAGCAGCAGTTCACTTGAACACGAGACACAAAGCTGCTCCTTCATCTTATAACACCTGCTTATCCGCTGACCTCTATTACAGTGCCCCCTATAGTCAACACCCTGGCATCAAACTGAAACAACCACAGACACCTTTTTACCACACTTTATTTTAATTTCGCCTGTCTGTTGTCTGGTACAAATCTCGTTATCGATATTTAACCAACTTCCTATTGTCCACATGACTTGATATTTTGCACACTTACTCACTTCCAATGACAATACATGAATCAATAATCAGTTTCACTAATTGATCAATTAATCCAAGTTAATTAAGGAATGAAATTTTCATATGAAGAATAGTTCAAGATTTCACCAATAGATGGCGCTAGAAATGCATAGAAATATTAAAGGAAGAGTTAAAATATCGATCACAAAATTATACTAAAACAAACCCAAGACTAAAAAGTTGAAAATAATATATATATATATATAAATATTTTTTAAAAACCACGCTTACAGTACAGGCCAAAGGTTTGGACACACCTCCTCATTCAATGTGTTTTCTTTATTTTCATGACCATTTACAGCACTCCATCACTCAACTTCTTGGTCAAATAGCCCTTAAACAGCCTGGAGGTGTGTTTGGGGTCATTGTCCTGTTGAAAAATAAATCATCGTCCAACTAACCTGACTTCTGCACAACACAACTGCTGGTCCCAACCCCATTGATAAAGCAAGAAATTCCACTAAATAACCCTGATAAGGCACACCTGTGAAGTGAAAACCATTTCAGGTGACTACCTGTTGAAGCTCATCGAGAGAATGCCAAGAGTGTGCAAAGCAGTAATCAGAGCAAAGGGTGGCTATTTTGAAGAAACTAGAATAGAAAACATGTTTTCAGTTATTTCACCTTTTTTTGTTAAGTACATAACTCCACATGTGTTCATTCATAGTTTTGATGCCTTCAGTCATGAAAATAAAGAAAACACATTGAATGAGGAGGTGTGTCCAAACTTTTGGCCTGTACTGTAGATTAAGTTAAAAAGTGTACTAACAAGTAAAAAATAATAAGTCTCTCATCCATCCATCCATCTTCCAACCCGCTGAATCCGAACACAGGGTCACGGGGGTCTGCTGGAGCCAATCCCAGCCAACACAGGGCACAAGGCAGGAACCAATCCCAGGCAGGGTGCCAACCCACCGCAGTCTCTCATACATCACTCGTAAAATAATAGTGTGGACGCTTTCATCAATCAACATTCAAAAAACACTTCTTAAAATCTTAGCAAACGCGCCCACCTTTTATTTTACAAGTGATGTATGAGAGACTTGTTTTTTACTTTTTAGTACACTTTTTGACTTAATATAGGCGTGTTTATTAAAAAGTCTTTTTAGATATACTGTATATATATATATATTATTTTGGATTTTTACATGATGTGTAGGAGGGAGTGATCAGCTCACAAGGGAATATGAACAAAACAATTCAAGAACAAATTAACACAAAATCATAAACAACGAGACAGCTTTTATTGGTATATCTGGAAAAAAGTAGCCCCTCAATTATTAATCCACTAATCGGCTCTCTTCATAATTATCCTGCCTGTCATCTTTCAACTGTAAGCCCGTCACGCTCAGCCATACGCTGGTTATTTATACCTCTGTTCAACGGTCACTTACGGGGAGGCCACTTAAAACACCACTTGGCGAAGTCTGTTGTGCAAAAGACCAAGACATGGCGGGCCAGACAGCTAACAGCCACCTCTTAGTGTAAATTGGACTTTACTGTTAACAATTGTATTTCACTAAGTGTGTTTCGATGAAAAATACCAACATTCAAATTGAATTTTGTTAATTTACATTTCGAAGTCCAGTAATTAATAATAACCCCCTAGCCTTGAAGATGGTGTAACAACAGGCAGAATGACACCCATGATGCCTACGACCCAGTAGTGGGGCAGTAATTACGTTATGTCTGCATTATGCTTGTTGTTTTAGAGGCACCATCTCCGGCTGGAACAGCAGGGAAGTTCAAAGTTGGGGTGTAGTTTTAAGGAAGGGATGAAATGTCAACTCTGTGTTTGTCCCCATTTTCTATCTGAATACTCATTTCACAGTAAGTACAGTATGAAAACCATACCAAATAATAATACAAGAGAAGGAGTGATGAATAAGTAGTTCAGGTATACAATGCTCATGCGATGACATGGCTAGTAACTGAGAGTTTAACGGGAGCCAACAACAGGCAATTCTAAGTTTTAAAACCATGTAATCACATGATGGCGTGGTATATCTGTGAGATTTAGATATGATGACTATCACCTTGCAGATCATTTGATTCAGCCGAGCCTACACTGATACCCATTGTTCTTGATGATCCTGAGGATGCTATGGTGCCCTATAGGCAGTCCGTGAAAAGAATTATGCTGTATCCCTTTTGAGCTGGGACGCTGGAATTTCCACGTTCCTAGTTGAAATTCTCCACTGCAATGTCCCCACAAGTTGTATTTCCTACTCGGAAACTTGGACCTGGTCTGTCAACTCCAAGATTGTCTGACTTCAGGTTATGACGTCAACCCAAAATGGTGACAGTCACCATGGACTGTAGTGAAAGCTGTTGTATTTTACTGCTTATTAGCAGTTCTGTCTATTTGTGTCTCATTAAATCAGTCATACACACGGAACTGTCAAACTTCTATCTGTGGACATGTTACTGTGGTGTATGGATGTGCAAAACACTGAATAATGCACTGTTATCAACTGGTATTTTCTCAGAAAAAGCAAGCACAACAAAGGTTTTCCTGGAGATGTCCATATTAGTTTTCCGAATGTTCTACTGGAACAGAGACATCTCAGATGTCACGTCATTCCCATTCATTAAATGAAACGCAGCAATAGTCACAGTCCCAGCACCCCCTAACTGAGACAGAAGATATCGCCGCAGTGCTGAACATACTGCATGTTAGTCTCGCCACAAACTTCCCCTGCCCTAGCGACTTCTGTATACGAGTCAAATTGTTCCCTAGTAAGACTTTGGCATCTTTCAATGAAGGGCCCTCCACTCACCTGCAAGACTTCATCAAACCTATGGACGCCTTTGTAGTGTGGTGAAGAATCCATATTATCTTTGCATGCCCTTTCTTTTCCAGTAGTCTGTAACCTCCTCTCTGGTAATTGACAACAGCAACCGTCTATGACCAGAGGCCTGCGGAAACGTTGAAAAAAAAAATTAGGGCAAAAAACAAAAATCACACCAAGAGCAACGCCCTAGTGGCTTGCTCTAAAGAGACTCTTTAGTGGACAAATGGCAAAGTCATGAAGCCAATCTACTGTGAAAAATGGAGAAGAAATACATAACTCACATCACTCTGCAAAGGATCAAGAACATACGTATTTAAAAAGAGTTCGTTTACTCAGGTACTATCCACCAAAGGAAAAAAAACGAAAAAAAAGCCTTGTCGTGTTTTGCTGCTGAAATGCTAATTATGTTTCATTAGACAAATGAGAGCAAAAATGAAAGAAGACTGTGAGTGCTTAGCAGCACGAAGCCCAGAAACGGCAAAGGTGTGGGCTTAATGTTGTCGGTGGGCGCGTTAATGATGCCGCTCGTTAATTTAATGGCTTTTATCATGTGAATGCACCTGCCAGTCCTACTTTAGGAATTGCTTCTTTACGACAGGAGAGTCCATACGTTGAGGCTAACGCACATGCCAGACCCTGACCTAGGAGGTATGGCTTACTAAATGGGAGTCTTGCTCAGAAGTGTTTCCTAACTGGTTACAGTGTTACAGCATGTTCTCAAAAAGACCATGAAAACGAAGAAGCAGCCATTACGTAAAAGTCCAAGCAAGCTGTGGTACCCAAGAGCGGCAAGAAGTGTAAAAAAAGACCAGGCAGTCAAAAGTTAACAAGGTAGGTGATATTCCATTACATTCCTTCTCAAACAGAGCCTAGGCCACCACTCCAGGGAACCTACAGTTGAGTGACTGGCAAGCCTGAAATCCACTTTTCTCATTTGGAAGGTGAAGAGATTTTTCAGATTAAAATTTTAAAGTGAAAATTTCTGCTAATTCCACCTGATCCAGCATATGGGGCTAAAGTACCTTACACATCATCATCATCACTGGTTTTATGTCCCTTTTTAAAGGTTTACCTGCCCAGCAAATCTATTACCGTTACTGTGAAAGGTCCCCAGCCTCTTCTGGAGTAAGACCCATGTCCTTTCTGACACCAGCTTCACTCTTGTATTCTTTCTCTTTGCTCTCAACATACAAGAGCTCTCCTTGGCAGCCTTTCGTCCACTTCTCTAGTCATCACGCCCATCACTATCATGAAAAGAGGGTGAATCAGAACAGATCCCTGGTACAGCCCTAGCATCACCTCAGAGCTCTCACTATCACCATCACCTGTCCTGGACAACATCCACGCTTCTTCATTCACCGACAGGACGGCAGACAGTAACCATTCATCAGTGGCCATCTCACCACAACTCACAACACTCCTGTTAAATGCCTTCCCAGAGCTATAAGTGCATACTGTAGTTCATATCTCTTCACCAGAAACTTTTCCTGAATTTGCTTGACAACAAAGACTGCATCAGTTGTTCCCTTCGCTGGCGTAAAACCAAACAACTTTTTGTTAACTTTCACTTAAACCTGACTCTTTTCTCTAGCCCTCTCTCAGCCCTTTTCACTAGTTGCTCCCAAACGTTTCACTGCTCAGTATGGCCCACAGTCCAGTGAATGCCTCTTTCCTTTGGATACAGGACTGAGCACACGTCCTCCCTTCACACACTATCATGTTGCAGAGGTCTACCACCTTCCACTATCAACATTCCCAACATCACTCCAGCTCGGCCCACCGATTTACCTATCTTCAGCTTTTTCTGTGCTTTTGTGAGATCCTCTTTCAAAAACCTACAGTTTGGTCATTTTATTTCCTAACTATGAACATCATTATCTTATTCGCTCTCTTCATTCAGCAACTTCTTAATGTACTTCTGCTAGGTATCCTTAATCCCATCAATATCAATCATGATGTTCCCTTCAACATTATTCAAGTAAATCATGTCTACTACATCCTATTTATTTTGCCATCGCTTTTGTGGCCCTAATCACATTCCACTTTCCTTACCTCACTCAGTAGTTCACTGGCAAACTCCCCTCTCTTGGTTTCTTGGCCCTCCCAGCTGCACTTCTTCAACTTTGCATGACTTCCTCCTAGACTGCCCTGATCTCCCTGTCACCTTCTAGTTGTGCTTTTTGCCATTCCTTACAGCATCTCCTCTGTTTCTCTGAAAATATATTTCTCTAATCCATAATTCTAGAAAATACAAGCAGTTTCCCATGATGCCAGGCTGCCTTCTGGAAGGGCATCCGACCCTGAAGATATTTGCTCCCATACCATCATGATGATGTAAAATGATGAGAGCTGCAGTACTAAAGCATCTTAGACCTTGTTACTCAAGCGTGCCAGGGGGTCGCCTTCCAAGCTCACCCAAGGTTTGTATTTATACCCCAGGACAAGACCGGGTGCTGTCACTAACAGTCTTGTCTCCGTTTTCCTTCACAGTGCTAAGAAGTCACCTTTTGAGGGCAACGGTGCAAGAGAAGCCCCATGCTTTCCAGTCCAGCCGATATAAAAAGGAGACGTTCCTGGAAGGTGGTGTCTCACTCAGACCTGAAAGCCCAACTGTCAAGAGCATGGGAAAGGCGCTATATAAATCAAATGTATTATTATTATTATTATTCGGGCCCCAATCCTGAGTTGGCTCGTCATGTGGTGGGTGCAGTAATGTGCTAACAGCGCGTGCTCCTAACCTCTAACTTATTATTAAGAGTGACTCTGGACCAGTTCTATCCAGAAGTGGTGCAAGAAGCCAGTAAGAGGCGAATGTCTGCTTTTTTTTCTTAGCGCCTGTTATGTTACTTTTGTTTAATATTAAACCAGGTTTGGCACCCCAATTATTTTGGGGCACACTCTGCCTTTTCACTTGCCCCCCTAAAACATATTATTATGCCTGTCCATTTTTTGCCGTTGTTCACTAATAGCAGAGAAATGGCTTGGCTAGTTGTTGAGTTGGGGTTCTTAGGTGGTTCTCTTGCTAGTAAAGTTGAGTGTTGAGTTGAGTATTATAATAATGAACGGAATACAGCATTACACCCAATAAATGATACATAGTGGAGGTGGCCTAGTAATTCAGTCTAAAGGACATCCTCACTTTCCTCCAAATATGTTTACGGGAAGAGCAGAGCATTGAATTCATGTCTAAAACGAATGTACTGTGCTTTCATCCTCAAATATTCAAAGGGGAGACCTAATTGTGAATCAGCATGACAAAGATATGAAACCTGGCTCTAAATCACACTCATTTTCTCTGAAGGGAGACTCCTGTGGAGGAGCCGCATACAAGACATTGTGCTTGGTGGTAAAACCTCCCCTGAAATCGGGGTACAGCTAAATCCTCAGATCGAGGGTCACACACCCACACACCCACTTCTTTCTTCTTTCAGAATGACTGTCATGTCAGCCTGAACTTTTCCAGTTCAATCAGTAAGTTAAGGGGAGCAGTGCAAACAGTTTACAAGCCAAGGAAGCAGCAACACATGACATGTTTTCCAACAGAGGTGGCCATTAAATATCAATTTATCAAGGAGAAATAAAACAGAGTTATGAGCGGCTCAGCTAAATGAGATCAGTATCAGTGTTATAAAAGCGAGAACAACACAAGATAAAGAGTTGGAGCACTAGATGATGAACTCCATAGAAAAGGCAGACACTTTGGCCAAAAAGAAAAAGACTTCATAAATGAAAAGAAGAACAATCATCAGCCAGTGCTGTGGAATAACATCTCCTTCAGATGGGAGTCACAGATCGGCTGACTGACTGACTCCTTGCAGTTGTGTCGTTCTTAAAAGAGACTGTTGAAGGAAGCAAAGGTGATGCCACTCTTCCTCTTGCCTTTGATCTTTCATTCTGAGGGCAGAAAGAGGATAAAATGTGAAAGACAGCACCATCCCCTGACTTGGAGTGGAATTACATTAGCGAATAAGCCCTAAAGATGTCCACTATTCACGTGTGTGAGTAAACACGGCCTGTGGTGGACTGGCAACCTGAATCAAGTTGGTTTCTGCCAGGTGGGTGAGGCTGCACATA
This sequence comes from Polypterus bichir lapradei, assembly GCA_026402145.1. Lineage (NCBI taxonomy): Eukaryota > Metazoa > Chordata > Cladistia > Polypteriformes > Polypteridae > Polypterus > Polypterus bichir. Next base: position 18,180,418 of record JANRMT010062838.1, on the reverse strand, counting down.
GAGACACTGGTCTCCTGAACTGGGTGAAGCAGATTTGAAAATAAATGGATTGATGGCATAGGAATATTTAGGAAAACTGTCCTTTTGGCTACAGAGGAGGCTGGCGAAGTCCTTGCCTCAGTGTCTGACAGAGAGCAACTCACTCAAGCTAAAGGGCTTACATTGTAAAAAAGCAAGCAACTGATAGAGATCATGCTAAGTGCCATATGATGTCTATAAAGGCACTATAAAAAATAAAGCAAAGTCATGATTTCTTTTACCTGTCATCACTAGAAAGGATTTTTGGGTTACTTTGTTAGTTTGGAGGCGCTCAGTAGTACAGAATATTTAATGAGAATGAATTATCATGATTGTCAGGATAGTTAACCTCAATTAGCATTTACAGAGTGAGGGTGTCGGCGGCGGCGGTGGCGGCGGGATGCCTTCTTGTTATTACATTAGAGAACTTGGTATTCAATTTTCACATCGCTCTTCTATGAACGGGAATAAAGGCAAGGTGCCTGGGGGTATGAACAAAAGACTGGAAGAAAAACAAATGTTCTCAGCCTGCCGACACAATAAGTACCTGAACGCAGAGAACAAGTCCGCTAGGAGGCCTGCATGGTTAGGCACACTCTAAATTCTGCACACCCAGCGACCAGGAGAGCTCTGATTTGATGAATGGCAGCGTAACAACAACGTTATTGGATTAAGTAGGAAGAAACAAATCGCTGGCTTGCATAATCTCGACATTTCTGTCAGTGTGGAGGACTGAAACATCTCCCGAAATGGTGTGATTTATCACTTTGGGATGAGCAGTCTGTCAGCGGCAGGGTTTTCTGATTTCATTTGCACATACAGTACAGGCCTCAAGGAAAATAGCTTAATAAGTCTGACAGGCTCTACATGGGACTTAAGGTTCAAGAGGCACGTTAACTACACAACATCTGCCTCATCACAGCACCCTATCACTCAGTGCCCACGATGGCCATCAAAGGCTGTTGAGGCAACCTCAGTAGAGGAGGGCCTGCCTTTTATTGCTTTACAACCAGGAAAAAGGGTCTCAGCTATTTTCACACTGGTTGCATGATAATCTTCAGGGCAAAAACCATGGGTTCACTCTGTCATAACACTAGAGAGAAAGGCAGCTGTGCAGTTAAATAATGTCAGGAAAGTTATAGTGAGGCAAAGAGCACTGGGCCAGTGTACGATGCCCTACTAAAATACAGGTGAGAAGGCCGATGCATGCACTTGCAAAGGGGCATTCTGGCAAACAAATAATTGGGCAGTTGATGCAGATGCACCCTGGCATTTTGCTCTAGAGGTAGACATTTGCAGATACGGGTCATAACCGGCATTCTGCTCATGAAACAGAGGGGAGGTTGGTAACAGTGCAACAAGACACACTGAGAAAGAGAGAGGGCAAATGACATTGAACAGGGGACTAAGTCACAGGGCAGGGGTGGAACACGGCACTACTATACAGACATGAAGGGGTTAAGGAATAAGGATATGAGAAAAGAGGCATTGGAGAAAGATGGAGCACGGCGTCACGATTTCAAATGAAGAAGACAATGCATTTGGTTCAGGTTGGCCTTCTGATATAGACATGGCTGGGTAATTGACGCAAGTGCATCACTTCATTCAAACTGAGAAGCAAAGGGTAAAGGACACTGGTTCAAACTGATACGCTAACAGTGGCATGAGAGCAGCCGATTATGGTGTCTAGAAATCAAAACTGTAATTTATGAACATGGTAGTGGTACTTCCTGGTATCCTGGAAGAGGAGTAACTGATAACAAGGGTGCATCCTGGTATTCTCAAATGGACAAAGAGGGCAGTAGATTTGGACTCTCTCGGCCTTGTTATACACATGTAGAAGGCAACGGAGGACAGAAAAACCTGCCATTCATTCTGCAAGACAGTTACAGGGGTAGTGGATTCTACGTGGACCTAGACATTGCTAGAGATCAGCCAACATTTTTCACGTGACTACCTTCAGAGCAAGAAAAAAGGGAGTGTACAGAATGATGTCCTGAACGTTGGGCAGACGAAACTGCATGGAATATGCCTATCCAAGTAGATAGATGTTTGTCATAACGAAACAATGCCTAGTTGTACATTTTTGTTGCAGTTATAATTAAAGGATCCATACCCTAGCACAACTTCAGTAACAGAAGAATGAAGAGAAGTCAGTCAAGGGGGCAGCATTTCCAGTAACCTGATTACTTTTGTACCTACTGACTAGGTGAGCACATCACAGGACTAACTGGTCATCTGTGACTCTTGGACATCTGCACCACTGACCTCAGCACAATACGCCTATCATGAGTCGAGAAACCTCTGGATTACTTGCTACAAGAACCTAAACATTTAGGCACCAACTGAGCAAGGGTTGCTCGTGGCTTTGCTGACATCTAATGGCCAGTCTGTTCCCAGGCTTGAAGTGAGAAAAAGCCAACTTGGAGTGGGCTGGAAATATCAACATCTTTGCGCTTTCTAAAGAGCCACCAGTCTATGATTCATGTTCATCCTGGAGTGACGATCTGCTAATCGGGGACTCCCATTTTTTCCCATACAGTAGCTACTGAAGGTTTCCTCTGATCTTGGGGTAGTAGTATCTCATCCTAGAAAGAACAGCACTGCAAACCAGAATAGCTGTGCATTAATAGCAATGGGTATGACAGCCGCTCCAGTGGGATATGGTCACAGCAGCAGGGACTCTTTAGTGGCGAAAGGGAACTGCTGAACTCTGGTGTTGTCAGTGGAGTATTCAACTCGTAAATTTGAAGCCAGCACATTCACCCAATCCACCCAAAAGTCTAAAAATTCAATACAAATTAAAAAACTAAAACAAATATGAGATCTTAGGAGCAAACTTGTATACAGCATTCTTCTATTCTGAACACCACCTCAACCCACTTTACATATTCACCATAATGCAATGGGTGTAGGCAGGCACTAAACCAGCCAGTCCACGGCCGTGTCCACTACGCCATGCTGCCACAGCAGGTTTATTAGGCCAAATCAGCTCAGGAACTTTCACAAATGTGGGAAAATGTCGAGAGTTTAGTCATTTAGTGGATGACATGCGCCATTTTCCAGACCCAATGGCCTAGTCGGATTCCACAAGGAGCAGCGTGTATGAGAAATAATTGCTCATTTTTTGCAGGGTGTCAGATAGAAAACGAAGCTCTTTAAATGCTTTCAATTAGTCCACCACACCACTGTGGCCTTCATGGAGCAGAGATCTACTCAAGCTGCACTGTTTACTTACAGCCGTGGCAGTCCGGTGAAGAACCACTCGCTCAAACAGAGCGCTTACAGAGAGAAGCTGCAGACGGGACAAACTGGACGCTCTGTTTTCACTTACGGTGTGTTTGGCAGTTTCACTTTTTAAAGAGACGTGGTGGGTAGCACTGCCATTTCAAACCATGTGCCTCAGTGTGTCAGAGGGTGTGAACTGTAAAGGACAGACGTCCATTACAGAATAGCCTTGTACCTTGCACCGGTTTATTTATTATTTATTTAATTGGCTGACGCTCTTATCCGGGGCAGCTTACAGTATCTGACATGTAATTGGCTACAACTGGCTCCTGTTGCTGTCAGGTCAGACTCTCTGGATAACCAATAAAAAAAGGACTGACGTCGATACGATAAAACAGGACCAATGTGTTTGCTAATTATATGGGACATTTCCTGAAAAAATAAAACGTTTATTTTAACCTGGAAGCATTTTAGTTTAATCTTTATACAGCACGGCAAGAAAATGAAAATTATTATTTATTTATCTATCCATCCATTATCTAACCCGCTGTATCCTAACTACAGGGTCATGGGGGTCTGCTGGAGCCACCGGGCAGGGCGCCCACCCACCGCAGTACTATTTATTTATTTATATGCGGGGGGGGGGATTACTATTTATGAAATTTTAGGGGGTGTTTGATTTATAAATTAAGGGGTTAGTTTTTATAGATTTTATGGTATTATTAATTTTATTAATATTGATTTTATCTGTATTGATATTACTAATTTTTCTATTTATTGATTTAGTTTAAAGAATTATTGTATTCATTTAAAAATCTATTTATCCAATTTTAGTGGGGGGTGGAATTGAACAGAGTAAAACTACATCTTTAAATTGCCAGTAATGGCCATATCCCCTACCCTATCCCCCCTTATACATTAGCTGTCATTGCTGAGGCGCCTTTTCAAATGGCTCATTTTAGATTATATTTACAATTTCTACAGTAAAATGGTATTGTCACAATGTTTGCTCACAGGAGCAGTCACTAGATTATATTTTTATATTCATGCAGTGCTTTTGAAAAGGGATCATTTTAAATCAGTTAAAGAACTGCTGTACACTCGTACATATTGTCACACACGTGCGCATGGGAGGCAGCTAAAGGGCTTGAGTAAGGACAGTTCTGAGACATACCAGGAGGTGGCAGAGGGCACTGACTCTTTTTCTCCCTTGCCTGCAGGCCATTCACGGGAGATTCCACCTGGTCCTCTTGACGTCACTTCCGGGACCGAGCCAATGGAAGGAGACCTTGCCGGCTCCGGCCCCTGTGATGTCACGTCCGGACTCGCACCAATGGCAGAAGACCTTCATGCGCCTTTGACTTCACTTCCTGTCTTCCCCGTTAAAAGCCTCCACCTTTTCCCTGTTCCCTCAGTTCTGTTTTGGACTCGGTTTTGTGCACAGCAGTGCTGTTTAACGTATTACGACTTTGCAGCCAGGAAACCAATTATACGGGTGGCTGCCCCGAACCTTTCCATGACTCTGTCGAGTTTGTGACAATATATTCATGTAGTGCCTTTCAAAGATTTAGAGTTGTCACAGAATAAACGTGCGTGTTTACCATCAGCGGCCGCCATTCAAAGCTCTGGGCCGAGGAGTCCATATCTTGGGACAGTGGGGCAGGAGCAGCGTTCTACAGAGTTAGCGTTTCCTCTGCCTCACTTGTGTGCTATGATAGCATGTTTCACTTTAGAGCTGCTAAAGAGTTAGAGTGTGTATATAAATATACTGGAAAAAGACCAGTATATATCGAGCACTGGCTAAATGTGCTTCTATTAAAGGCTTCATTTGATTTCCTGTAAACTTTCACCTCAGCTTCAGGTGGGCATTCCTGTATAGCGCCTTTCAAAATGGCCACAATCTTGCGTTAAGCACTTTACTTGACGAAATGAAGCATTACACAGCAGTGCAGCTAGTGAGGGGGCTGCTTGAAGCTCATCGGATGAGTGCACAACAGCCAGAGTGCCATGTTCATTTTTATAGGCGGGAGCGACTGAGCAGATAAAACACGCTCTGGTACAAATCACAGCAGCTGTTTACAAGGCGCGATAAATAAAGCTGCTGGAAACAGATAATGTGCAGAAATGAAGAATCATTTGCCTAAACAGTTTATAGGCAAAGCACAATTACTACGCTAAAGGCTGTGATAAATTTAAAGGGGGAACATGCGAGTCCCCCGATGCCAGAATCACATCAAGACACAGGGGTTCTTGAAATGACAGGTTGTAGACATACTGTACTTAGGATCTCCCGATATGTTAGTTAGGTTTATTAACAATGTTATTACATTTGGGTTATTCCAAACACATAACGAGCACGTGCTGCTGTTACATTAAAAAAGCACACCTATACATATACCGCATACGTTATACAAATACGCACAGACGTGTGCCTTCTCAGTTCACTCTGTCCATTCAGATGACCAAACCTTCAGCGCAGGGGAAGCCACTAAAAAGGCATGGAGGACCCCACATGCCTTACAGCCTCTTTTGCTTGCTCTTCGGTAGACAAGATACTCCTAAAGGGATCTCTAGATGTTCCAGGAAGCTGGCCCACCCAAGAAAGTAAAAAGGGTGGACATGTCGCTTCAGGTTGCATGGCCCTAAAGAGTAATAAAAGGGAATGGTATAAGGAGAGTCTGCAGCTTGTCGCTGCAAAGGCCAGACCTCTACGTGGCACACTGTCCATGGCAGCACATTCCACAGGGCTCTCCATGTTTAAATGACAACTGCTACTTGTTATCAACTGCCCTCCTTTGAGATTCCCATGTTTCCTACAACAGTCACAAAACATGTATCAGTTTTCTATTTTTGAAACTCTGAATTTGTTTCACCTAGTTCCACAAATCTATTCTTGCCCTCACAATGAACATTACCAGAATCTTCCAAATGACCATAAGTTTAGAATTCAAAATCTGTCCTAACTGTGCACACTGCACATTAATAATTACCAAACTGACCATCACCAGGGAATGCCACAGTCATCCATGTCTTAGCCACTTCTCTGCCAGAGGAAACAACCACTGAAAGCTGGGTTGACAAAAACAACGCTTGCCTTGCCTTACTAGAGCTGCAGTCACAACCTGAAAAGGCTTCACTTGTAACGTTATAAACTTCTTTCAATGAGCTATTCTGACTCGAATCTGTGGTTTTTCAATGCTACACACACACTTTCATTTCAAAATATCAATATATATTTCCCGGTACAATTAGGACTTCCCCAAACCCAGGCACTCCACGTGTGGTCCATCAAACCCCACAGTACTGTTCACTAGAAAGTGGCCTTCATCAAACATCAGCATCCTGATTTCTCCAAACTGACTACATCAACACATTCTCACCTGGTCAGTAAAATTAGTTTTTAATCGAGTCTCACTGGGATGGTTAAAGCAATGTGGACTTCTTTATATAATAGCATTCTGGACAAACCATCCCAAAGGTCCTCAAACCTAACACACCAGAATGTGAGCTACATGAAGGCTCGACTCCCCGATCACTACAAGTCACACTTCAGTAAATCTGGCGGACTGTGGTCATCATTACGTTTCCTAAAACCTCACTGTCTGGGTCATGAAAAGTGTCATCAAGCCTCACTGCCCCATTCAAACCAGTGTGCACATCCTCAGCCCCACTGCTCATGTCGTTCTGGACATTTTATAAACTGCACTGTCACAGCCCCTGTACTGGTCCAGGGTTGGCAGACCACAGTTTCATGAAAACACATCAGATATCAAAGGGGAAAAAATCCTGCTTGCTATCTCTACTGATGTGGACTGATATGGTGATGTGTTAGGAATGAAAGGATGCCACATCGTTTGATGGAAATGAAGATGATCAAACTACAGAGGGCTGAATTCAAAGACACCCTGAAAATCAAAGTGAGAAAATGATGCGGCAGGCAGGCTAGTCCATTTTGCTGAAATTTCACTGCAGCAACTCAAAGTCGTACTTAGTAGTTTGTATGGCCCCCACGTGCTTGTATGCATGCCTGACAACATTGGGGCATGGTCCTGATGAGATGACGGATGGTGTCCTGGGGAATCTCCTCCCAGATGTGGACCAGGGCATCACTGAGCTCCTGGACAGTCTGAGGTGCAACCTGGCAGCGTCGGATGGACTGAAACATAATGTCCCAGAGGTGTTCTATTGGATTTTGGTCAGGCAAGCAGAGCATGGGGGCCAGTCAGTGGTATCAGTTCCTTCATCCTCCAGGAACTGCCTGGAGACTCTCACCACATAATGCCGGGCATTGTCGTGCACCAGGAGGAACCCAGGACCCACTGCACCAGCATAGGGTCTGACAACGGGTCCAAGAATTAAATCCCGATACCTAATGGCAGTCAAGATGCTATTGTCTAGCCTGTATAGGTCTGTGCGTCCCTCCATGGATATGCCTCCCCAGACCATCACTGACCCACCACCAAACCGGTCATGCTGAACGATGTTACGGGCAGCATAACGTTCTCCACGGCTTCTCCAGACCCTTTCACGTCTGCCGCATGTGCTCAGAGTAAACCTGCTCTCATCTGTGAAAAGTGCAGGGTGCCAGTGATGGACTTGCCAGTTCTGGTATTCTATGGCAAATGCCAATCAAGCTCCACAGTGCTGGGCATTGAGCTCAGGGCTCACTAGAGGATGTCGGGCCCTCAGACCACCCTCATGAAGTCTGTTTGTGATTGTTTGGTCAGAGACATTCACACCAGTGGCCTGCTGGAGGTCATTTTGTAGGCTCTGGCAGTGCTTATCCTGTTCCTCCTTGGCTTAAGAAGCTGATACTGGTGGGTCCTGCTGATGGGTTAAGGACTTTTTATGGCCCTGTCCAGCTCTCCTAGAGTAACTGCCTGTCTGTCTCCTGGAATCTCCTCCATGTTCTTGAGACTGTGCTGGGAGACACAGCAAACCTTCTGGGCAATGGCATGTATTGATGTGCCATCCTGGAGAAGTTGGACTACCTGTGCCACCTCTGTATGGTCCAGGTATCGCCTCATGCTACCAGTAGTGATACTGACCGTAGCCAAAAGTAAAACTAGTGAAAAAAACAGATGAGGTGGGAAAAATGTCAGTGGCCTCCTCCCACCTGTTAAACCATTCATTCCTGTTTTGGGGGTCGTCTCATTGTTGCCTCTCTAGTGCACCAGAGCAGCGGAAACTGATTAACAAGCCCCTCTGCTACTTAGCTGACCAGATCAATAGCCCAGACGTTTCATTGACTTGATGCTATACTCTGATGAAAAAGTGTTCCTTTAATTTTTTTAAATATATATATATATAAAATAGACAAACACACACAAACTACGGTCTAATCACACACCTGAATAACTAAAAAGGAAGAAAATTAAAAAGAAAATCTTCCGACTTAGCAGTTACAGTCAAGGAGGCGTTATGCAGGCATACTGCCACTGGTATAGAGGAGCCCCAGTAGCATTTCTTGACCCACTTCTGCTAAATAACCGCTGAAGATGTAAGGCGTTCAGGTCATGTGGAGGAAAAATATTACAAAAGTTATTTTGTTACATGTTGTTCGTACCTCACTATGCGCCTACAGAAGGGCTGTGGTGACTTTCTCACAACTCCTGTGCGTATCAGCACATTGGCTACTGAGAGGGCAACCTCTAGTGGGAAATTGGAGGAGGGCATCTTCGTAAAAAGCAACCAAACAGAGCTGCCTCTGTGTCCTTAGTAATGTTGTTCTCCACTAGCTAACTGTGACCACTGCCCAAGGTTTTACAAGATGGCTATCTTATCCTCTCAGATTTTGCTATTCTGTAAATGTCTCTACTAGATGTCTTATCCCTTGACTGCTGCTGTATTGTGATGACAGCTGATAATTTGGCCAGCATCTTTTCCCCATTTGGATGTGAGCTTTTCAAATCTGTTTAGCACAGGTAGCATGATCTGTGTGACTGCACTAGCATGCGGCTTTATCTAACGAAGACCGACCTAATAAGAGTCTCTCCCTTACGAGCGTCACATCTCTCTGTTCTGTTACTCAAACTCTGTGATGTCTGATCTTGTCAGCCCCTGGTATGCGTGAGTTTTACTTTTTATAAGGTTTGCCAGACTGACATGTGATGATGTCAGAGATCTCTCTTTCAGTTGATAAGAGGTGTGCCCTTTACCTCATTTAAGGTCTCTGGCCAGTCTTATCAGACAGGTACCTGATCCTGTCCCGTCAACACGGCACTTGGAAGTGTGATTTGGTTAACTGCCTGGGTCCTGTGGCCTTGACTCCTGACAGGACGGTCCACTCAGGTCTCTCTTTACCCAGAACATTTACCTTGTTATCTGACACCTCTGACACGTCCTTACCTCGTGGGCCCCTGGTCCTCTTAAACTTTTCTACCCTGTAGTTTTATCTCATGGATGTCAGATTTCTGTACCTTTAGCTTTCCCCTCCCCACAGTTTGATTCTGTCATAACACAATAAGTTGCAGTTTCATTTGCTTGAAGGCCGATCCTGCCTGTTCTCAGAATGTCTCCGGTTTACTTGCTGCTCGCTTTTTTGAACAGTGCAGTTTTATTTGCCCGATGTCTCATGCCAGCAAATGTCTCTGCTGTCTGCTGGCAGATTTCTTTCTCCCGTTGTGCTAGAAGACAGATCCTGCCAAATCTTAGCGCCTTGTGAGTTTTAGTTAGAGGCAGACTGACCCTTCCTTGCCCTTCTACACCATGGCTTTACCTGAGGTCAGGGTTCTGTAAATCCCGCCAGCTGACGTACAGCACGGTACTTCAAGTGCCATCCTGTGATCTTGGACACCTGCAGCTCTGCTATCATAATCCTACTTTACTTTTCCAGTTCGCTGTCTAACAGTGGGAGATCATTTCGTGTCGAGTACATGAAGACGCCATATGTCTGCCTATATCAAGAAAGATGCTGATTCATCTGAAGCAGACACATATGACAGCCGCCAGCCCCCTTAAGTGTGTAGCGCAATTCTGACAATTGGCTGTCTTCGAACTCAAAAACAAAACTGTGGCCACACTAAGTTATGGCAAAAATGAAAGTCAACTTTTGTGTGCTTTTACAACACACTGAGCCGTGCTGTACAATGTGCACAAAAGGAGGTGCTGCACGTATCTGTCATTTCATTGTAGCTAATACCGTGTTTTCATGTCAAGGATTAATGATCATATCCTTTAACTTGCATGTTTTTAAGAAATGGAGGCTGCTGTCATTGAGAGCCGTCGGCAGCTTAAGTCTTAATTAGCGACAAAGGAAAAGTCCTTCAGTCTCCCAGGGCTGCGTGACAACCTGCTGCCGAGTTGTGACGCTTCTGTCAGCAGGGCCGGGGGTGGGCCGGGGGGCTCCAACGCTGTCTTCTGCTGCCACCTTGTGGCCACACTCTGACATGCAGTGGTCCTCCGATATAGAAAGACTACTGCATTTTTTTCATACTTTCCAGTCTTGGCTCATACTGTATAATGTCTGCTTCTGATGACTGCTGATTTAGTGTGTGTGGTCTGATTTCAGGTAGTGCCCTCCAGAGTCACGTGTCTTTACACACACACACCCCGAGTTAAGTCAACTTTATCTTTGTGTCTTCAGAATGTCACAGGGCGTCACCAAATGTGCCAACTCCTCACCCTGCTGGAAGACAAACGTTATTATAGGCTTTTCAAGATGGACACATCTCTCAGGCAATTATAGGGAAACAAAGACGACGGTGTGGAGCAGACATGCAATGAAAAAGGCTCCGAGACGGCTGCGTGTGAGCTCTGCGTCTGCTCAAGCACTCGGACCTCGTCATCTGTCACCACTGCCCTGCTACAGGCAGGGTCAACGCATTCTCAACCACCACGATTTACAGTAAACCTTCCAGTGCGTATTGCTTATTTTTTAAAACAATCCCCTCAAGATTTTGGCACTTTTCTGTACCACGGACTCCTCTTTTGAGCTGCTGTTCAATGTTTTTCCTGTCCAACCTGCACGGCTCAGCTAAAGCTCACTGGAAAACTCAATGGTGTCGTTTTAATGGTATGGTTAAAGTTAACAAAAGTACGAGTTTGTTAAGTTCATGAAGTGGAACTAAATTGGAAGTGCGTTTAAGAGTGAAGCCAGGAAACACGTCTTTACACAAAGAGTCGTGGGACTCGGGAACAAATCACTGAGACGGGCAGCAGAAGCAGAAACCGTCACAACCTTTAAGAAGAATCTGGACGAGATGTTGGGACAGCTTAGTTGTTAGCTAAACAAAAAACTGAATGGTCTCCTCTCCTTTGTCAAATGTCTTCAGTTTCTACTCTGCATTTTTTTTTTTACTTCTTTTGATTATTAAAGCACAATGAAGGACTTGGAGTAACAATTCATTTTTTATACTGAAATACACATGCATGGGTACTACTTGTATTTATAAACTGACCTGATACATGAGACGGCAAATCCCAGAAGTGGTCGAGCTTGTTGAAGGGGGACACACATCTTCAGTTAATTACAAAGAAACTCCTGCTTAGAAACAAAACAAAATGGTGGTTATTCAAACAGGGGTCCCAAACGTAACACATTAACCTCACTCTCTTTGAATCGTCTTCCATCCATCCATTATCCAACCCGCCATATGCTAACTACAGGGTCACGGGGGTCTGCTGGAGCCAATCCCAGCCAGCACAGGGCGCAAGGCAGGAAATAAAACTCGGGCAGGGTGCCAGCCCACCGCAGGGCACACACACACACCAAGCACAATTTAGGACCGCCAATGCACCTAACCTGCATGTCTTTGGACGGTGGGAGGAAACCCACGCAGACACAGGGAGAACATGCAAACTCCACGCAGGGATGACCCGGGAAGTGAACCCAGGTCTCCTTACTGCGAGGCAGCTGCGCTACCCACTGCGCCACTGTGCCGCCTTGAATCGTCGTATTTCGTAAAATCAAATCAGTTATATTATGGGGGTCTAAACTCATTCATTAGGTTAATAAAATGACGGAGCTGAGAGGACATCTTGAGCCGAGCAGTTTGATGGCAGAAGCAAACACCCACTCACCAGACGCCTTTCAAACCTGCTCTTTTCAATTCGGGATATTCGGCCATTCTTCCCCCTCAGTGATTCTTGTGACTCTTGTGCAGGTTTAATAACTTTAGCATCATGAAGGCTACAACTTTTGTTAAATCTCTCTCTGTGTCGAATAACACAAAGTCATGTTTGTGAAAAGAAGGCCACTTGAAATGCGAGTTCCCAGTCACTTGACCCACCGTGATATGAAGCAGAGTTCCCATCTTCATCGGTGGCAGAGGCCTCAACGTCAAACGATTTACTTCATCAACAACTTTTTCTGTCATTTTGGCAACTTTACTTTTTTGTTTTTAAACATTTTATTGATTTTATTCAAATCAAATCACATCCCATACAAGCAAGTCAAGTGCACCTAAACTAGGTGGGCAGCTTTCTTTCTGCTTGCCGATAATCTGGCGCCTTTAAGGACTTTTAAAGGGGAACACCAAGAGCAGGTCACGCTTCACTTACAGACTCGGCCAGTCTACACTCGTTCTCATTTTCTTTCGGTGTTTTTTGAACTGCGTAATGCCGTTGTCCGACTGTCCTTCAAACACCTGCAGCTCAAGGCGTCTCCAGAAACTGGATTCAAAATACAGGGTGGTCCAGATCTAATTATGCAGTTTTCATTACGCTATAACTTATTATGTTTATTACTCCGAGCCTGTATCCAGCTGAATGGAGGACAAGTGGGACATTAAATGGAAAATCAGTGAATAAATTCAATGTTAAGTCCATTTTCATTTATTACAAGATATTTCAAACAATTCTTTTGTCTTGTATTGTTTTCCTGCTTTGCATTAAAAGTTGCATAATTAGATCTGGACCACCCGATAGGATTCGTAGCAGGCAAAGCGACCCTTACAATGAGAAGGTGTTTAAAGGGGGGGATCACAGTCTGCTGCGACTTAAAATGTGACACACCTGCACAGCAAGGCGGCCTAAAGGAATCACTAAGGCCGGTCTCCTTGCCCCAAACCACCCAACGCTAGAACGCTTTTATACTTTGGGCTGTTTTTTATGAAATTAGAGGAGAAATGACTTCTGAACTCCTAACGCCTTTGAGTAACAACACCAGTTTTTGTTTTGTTTTAAAGTACATTGCAGTGTGGTGTGGTGGTTAAGGCTTCAAACACTGAGGTTGTATTTCAAATCCCACTACTGACACTCTTTTGTTCTTCATTTTGCCTTACACGAGTATAATTTCTTGTATTAGGAATTGGTTCATTTTCACATACCCCTTGGGGTCAGAGCACAGAGACAGCCCTGGAGCAATTGCAGGTTAAGGGTCTTGCCCAAGGGCCCAGCAGAGTAGGACGGGGATTCGGACCTTCCTGATACCGGCGCAGACCCTTAGCCACTGTGTGACAAGAAGCGAGTCAGTGGGCCTGTCTGTGCGCCAAGTGCAACAAAGCCGAGCTCAGGTGGGACCTCAGTAACCCGCGCCATTCTGAGGCCTGTTAGACGACGCCCCACTCCTTGGCCTCTCTTTTGACTCCGCCCACTTTCCAGAAGCCCCTCCCCTGTTTCTCTGGTGTACTGACGACTCCATTTCAGTTCCTGCTCTCAAACCAGTTTTGAGGCCTGTGCTGTGTATTCAGCATTTGCTAAACTTCTTAACTAATGAGGTTGCTCAGTTCTACATCTGAAACAAAGCCACAGAATGAATGTGTCTTTTGTTAATGGTTTTATATATTTTATATATACTTTTTTTTTTTCAGAAGTGAACATAACTTTTTTGTGTGAAAATATAAAACACGTTAATTTCTAGGCAAAGCAACACATCACATTAAAAGAGTCTACTGAATCCAATTAGTAAATGATTTAAATGTACAGTTATAGAAGAGTAAAAATTAACGCTTGTCGTGTTTCTCACACGAGTACGAAGAAGTGCGCAGAACTGTCGGAGGCCTAAAACTGTCCTGACTGCAGCTAGATACCTTGCACCACTTGTTGGATATAAAGGGGTCTGCCACATAAATAAATGTAAACGTTACTTTGCAATTCATTGAAAAAAATTATACCCCTCTCTGTACACACGTCTTGGAAACTCTTTATTTAATTTTCCAGAACATGCCATTATGGTGGCATTCAACAGACTGAACATACTATGATAACGCAGAAGAAACAACAGTTTACTTCAAATGAAATTCTATAAAAGGAAAAGAAAAAGAAATATAAGAAGAAATAAACAACAGCATAAAAAAAAGATTGAATCCACACCCATAAAAAAGAGAAAAAGAAAGACTTGGGCAAAATGAAAAAAAGAGAAACAAAATCTTTTTTTTTTTTTAAGAATTACTAAAGCAGTTAACAGCATTACAGAGTCATTCCTAAGGCCAGCACTCTTATTCTCAAATAGCATTAATGATTTCTTGCCAATGTTTTAAAAGGCTTTGAACGTATCCTGAAAGAGAGAATTTGATTTTTTTTTTATTTTTTTTTCTAATTTGAGATGATAACGAATATGAGGTAGAGGAGGCCAGTTGGGATTCTTCCAGCTGAGCAGTTAAGTCTGGGGGCTGCTAGTGCGTCGTACAGTCGACTTACCCCACGCTCTTTAGTGCCACCTCAGGGCCCACTGATAACGGCTTTGGAGTGAATGTTAACGCCAAGCATGTCTACGATTCTGGTCCAAAACGATGTTCATTTCGAGCATTCCCTAAACATGACTTTGCAGATTCTCAACTTGTCATCACAGGTGCCTGTTTGCAGGTTGGGTCACTCCATTTTAATTCAACTCGTTTTCAAAAAGGCTTTGGCAGGAGTGCACGCTGTCAATGGCTCCTTTTCCCAGCATTCCCTAGGACCCTGGAGAGGTGGATTGTTTGAATATGTTGGTGACCTCCTCGAGATGGCCTCCAATGGCCTTTGGGCCTGATGTGGGTGGGACATGTGCAAAATGGGCAAGGTTTCTTTTAGCCAAATTTCTGTTTTGCGTATTGGAAAAAAAAAAAAATGAAGCCAAGTGGTTGAATTTGGAGCGCAGTTGCTCAGGAGATGCAAACACGCCGTCCGTATAAAGCCCTCTTGGTGTCCAAATCCCCCGCAGTACCCGTCAGCAAGTGGTGTGGCTGAATGCACGCTGCCCTCTTATTTGAAGCCTGACCTGCACGCGGGCCGTTTTGAGAAGTGATGAGCGGCTTTGCACGCACTCGTGTCCGCGCCCTCTCACACCTCCACGTCACGTCTTCGTTTATTTCGTGTTTTACACCGCCTCGTTGGCTCAACTTCTACACTAGACGGTAAGTCCCGTCCAGGGTGTGTCCCGGCTGTGCTCTGACTGGATTAAACCGGTATCACTTTGTGTCATTAGGTACGTGTCCTCCGGTAGCAAAGTCCACCCTGCGTTTCACCCCCGACACTCTCGCTTGCCCGTGCGGGCTAATGGCGGGTGTTCGGGCGGTCCCTGCCAGCTGCGAATAGCCGTTAACTTTCTAGAAATGATGCCAGGCTTTCCGAAGTGCCCTTCGGGTGCTTTAACAAACACGTCGCACTGCTCTTGGGGTTTCTGTTCGTCTTACCTGTGGAGGACCAACTTCTCGTGGCGTGACGAACCTTGTAAATATGTCGTCGATTTGGACATGCGAAACTCTATAAAAGCACACACTGTTTGTAAACGTCCTACATGGGATGAACGCTCTAGAAAACAAGTGCAGCGTGTCCCACAATGTTACTCGCGACGCGCTTTGGCCATCACATCCGGCGAGCTGGGCGGCTACTCGACACTGCCGGGACGCCGCGGGGGAGAGGATGCTGGGACAGCGCGCGCAGTTGCCATTGGCGACCGAAGAGTACAAAAGAAGGCGCTAAGACTGAAGGGACACGAGGAGGTGCGGGTGGGTCGGGGGTGTTATGGGCATGCTGTCACCGTGATACCTAAACTGGCGCCCCGTTCAGCCCGAACGATATCTGACAGACAAACTGAGGAAGGCCACTGACCCGGCCAGTGCAGCGTACATCACAAAGGCGGCAGGTTAACTTGCGAGTTTAAAGGGCTCCCCTACTTGAAGCCATCAGTAGCCCAGGCTGGCAGCGATCTATCAAGAGAGCTGAGTCACTTCTGTTGCTGAGTCCCTGGAGGATGAAACCTGCATGAATGTCAATGACTGGATTACACCATTTAGTTCAAATTGTAATCTGCGCGCTTTTACAACCATTGCTCATTGACACAGATGTTTCCCCCCTCCTGCCTTTTTTCCATTCCATCTGATCATAGCATATGAAATTTGTCCGGGGTTCAGATATCATCAGGAATTAGCAGTTTACGTAGGTTCTCTGTAATACACACAATTCCACAGTACCTGAACACATCGATCGCGACTTGCCATGAGATGTGACAGTTCTTCCAGGTAATTCGAACATTTTCACACAAACCTCATCACATTGACTCAGGCCAGATCCGAACCTTCCCCAGCTGGTTTGCATGCTCACTCTGGCTGTTCGTTCTACCATCTTGTGATAAGGTGTGGCTCAGCCCCTTAGGCGCTAGTGATTGCAGTGCTGCCAGCAGGCTACAGGCCTATTTATTATATGTCACTTCACATTCCTCAGGGTCTTGTACATTTGTAGATGTTGCAGAGCTAAGGCAGCCTTCAGGTCCTCCGCACTTGCCCTGTGACATTTGTCAAGTTCACAGCTTACGTAAAAGGCAGTTGAAACAAGCCAATGCGGTAACAGCAGCCTCCCATCCATTTAAAATCAATGTATACATTCCTAGGCAGATCACATCTAATCTTAACATTAATTGTTTTTTTAAAAAGAGAAGTTTACTGTATCTACACAAGAACAGAGCTTCTGCATGGCCCCCAGACGTTTACAGCTGGCAGTGTAACTTCGTTTCTATCAGCTTGCTCTTCAGCCCACTTTTCATGACAGTGGCTTGTGATTGTCACCGTTCAGCGCTCCTCTGCCTGACCCACTTCTCTTACTTAATTGTATCGTCTTCACAGGAAGACCTAAAACCAAACAAAAGTATTGTCTTCCTGCAGTTAAGCACACAAATGTGGAATATCAGCAGGCAGTGGCTCTGCTTCACACAATCCTCAACACAAGTCTTACAAACATTCGGTGTGATGGAGTTTAACATCTGGCTATAAATATCAAAAACAGAAACCTCTACCACTGACATTCCCTATCCATTTAATTCCTAAATCTTCCAAATCCAACTCAGAGATGATCCATACTGGATCAACGTAGTCATCATCTTCAAGAACTACCCAGCCTTGTCCCTAACTAATCCAATTACTGGGTAACAGTGGGGTAGAGCAGGAACTAAATATGGGCATAGTGCCAGTCCATTAGAGGGCATACATATCCAAATCCAGCCAAGTGCCCCCACACGTAGAGACCAGCCTTGGGATTCAAACCCCATCTCCTGACCCACCTTTGAAACACCAACCATGCCCACTGTGCCACCCAGAAGGAAGTGATGCATGTTTTGACTTGTTCACGGGAGCTGGCTGCTCCTCTCACTGCCACGCTGAATGGCACTAATAATGTCAGCCCTGTAAAACGTATTTTTGTGTTCTTTCTTGTTAGAAGTTTTCGCTTCTGGACGTCTGCTGAGGCCCACTACATTTTTGACCAAACTCCCCCTCAGTATATTGTGAATTTACGACTGACTACCTGACCTGTAATGTCAGAGGATTCTATCAGTGCTTCAAATCAAATTCAGAGGTGCTGAAGCTGGCAGTGCTTGGCCACACCACACCACAAAAAGGAGAAATGGCGTTACAACTGGCCAGGGACTTACTGCCTGCTCTTATTTCTCCCGCACTACCAACTGTGGAGCCGCTCATTCCATTACAAGCCTAACGTGAGCTGAAGCCTATCCCAGCAGTGATGAACATGAACCTTAAACTGGAAACCAGTGCACCCCAGGACAGGTTTATAAAAATGGGACCATGAGGCATGCGTCTTCTACTAGTCTCTTCATCTGTTCTCGTTTATCATGGCACCACAAAGGGGGACGGTTTGCACTTTGGTCAGACAAACTCGTGACAATGCCATGTCTACTATCTGTGCCCTAACAAAAATGCCACTGCTTTCTTTCAAACTGGCTGTCACGACCACACTGCTGGCATTTAAGAAGGCCCTTGAACAAGGAGGTTTCTCGCTGCCAAGAAACACACAATAAAATCTAATAATCTACCTCAAGCACTGCTCAATTAGTTTATTTTGTAGAAAAAAAATTAACAAAATAAAGAAAACAAAAGGAACAAAAAGGGGGTTGCTTTTACAAACATTTAAAAATTACAAATAAAAGTTTTTTTTTTTCTTTTTTTTTTACAAAATCAAAAAAAATGTCATGGCTATGTGGCTGTAGTGGACAAATGCTTGTGGTGTAAGGAAGTCTCTCACACAGGGCTTTTAAATTGTCTACCAAAAAAAACAAAACAAAAAAAGCAACAGTTCAAGTTTCAAAACCTGACATATCACCCCTTAATAACAAGAGGGACGAGAACTTGACTTCCAAAAATTATGAAACAAATCCATCGTGTGACCGGGAAGGTCCGACATCTGCTGCCTTGTGCTTAATGCAACTCACCATCAGCTTGGCTATTTTTGGTATCCGATGGAATTTTAACGCAGGACTTTAACGGCGTCCTCCATGCACCTCCTTGAAGGAGCCGTTCCTGCTTGCCAATTGACACTCCTTTGAATGGTACGCAAGTGAAAATGAGGGAAATCGGGGTATGGCCTTCTGCAGGACTGCCAGGCGCCTTCCCCTGGGGCTAGCATGTCTGTCTGTGCCTGCCTGTGTGCCCGTCAGTCAGTCAGTCTGTCTCTGTAGGAGAAATCAATCCCTTGTGGAATGACGTGAAAAGTGCTATTTGCTCTTCAGCATCTCCAGCTGATCCTGACATTCCGTGAAGAGCCTCTGGAACCGAAGGTTCTGCCCGATGACTGGGAGCACCTCTTTCAACAGCTCCCGTTTCTGCAGCCCCTGTGGCGGACCAGGAGCAAAAGAAAAACATAAAGCTCAGCCCGATTACAGAAAGCAGTTACTTTCAACTTACCTCTTCAACAAATAATTTGAAAACATGACAAGACTGCCCATAGGTATCAATCGGATACAACCAATTAAACTCCAGTTTTATAAAGGTTCAGATATACCGAGTTATTCCTTGAGGATGGCAGGTTTGTCTTCTTGACAGGAGAAGCCCAGCAGATTTCATGCCTTTCAGCATACATGCATTATAATGACAAGCTTATAGCGTGCGGGTAATTTTACTAAAACATTTGTGGATGTTTTGAGCCCATTTTGCAATCGTAGGTCACAGGTGAAGATTTGGACTGTTCCTTAAAATCAGCTCAATGCTGCGGAGAATGACATTTGAACAAAGCAGACAGGTGTCGTTCCAAAAGACTTGAAGAGAAAGAACTTCAAGAAAAACAACCCAGTGAACTGGCTAGCCCTGGCCAGGCTTTAGTGGAAATGGAATCTGAAAGTGCATAAATACACAAAGAGACAACTACAAACCTCTGGGGGACGAGAGACTCGACCTGCCTTTCTGTCACACTTTGTATATTTTGGCTGCTTTGTGGACTTTCTGGCACTTATCTAAGTTAGTGTCATGTTTTTCTAGGCAATAAAATGTTTTTGCTAAAACAAAAACTCACTCACTACCCAAAATATTAGTACACTCTGATATGAAAACGAGTTTTTAAAAGCCTTTGAAATGTTCAGGACTCCTGCATGGTTCCTTATACGAGTGTGGGAGTGCGTGGGCCTTAACCTGGGCTGCAAGGCCAGGCTCCAGCCTCCCAGAGATCCTTACTTGGATTCTGTGGATTAAGTACTATTAGAAAAACAGATAAACAAAACAAAGAGTACACATACCAGTTTACAATCTCTTTGTCTTAATTTAAAATACTGTTAAAATACTTAAGGTGACTGATGTAAAATGTCTGTGAACCTCCAAGAGGGCAAACAGAAGCCTCACTGCTGCAAATGAGAAAACATCCCCACAAAATCCTACAATTCTTCTTCCTGCTGTCAAAGTAGACATCTATGGCAGTGCAACATGGGCCAAAAACAACGAGTTCTCATGGAAGACACACGGAAGCCCATCAAGTTGTTAAAGGCTACAAAGGCACTACAGTCTAAATACCTGGACCCCTAACAGTCCACAGATGGGCAGACTGTGCACAGTACACTACAGGAGTGCACCACACAATAATGAAGGGCGAGACAAAAGAACCCTTAGGCTGAGGGTAAGGGACGACCAGCAGCAGAAATATCTCATTTTAACATCTGCATCCCTGAGTGTTCATAAGAGGTTACCATGCACAAAATGACTGCTCCCCACCAGAAACAGCGAGCAGTGTTTCTAAATATCAATGAAACAACGACAAGTGTTATACATTACATGGCATAACTACACAATACTCTGACGGGAGAAATCAAAGCACTGCATACCAAACCCCAGTCCATTCTGTGAAGGATGGATGGGAAGGTTCAGAAATATCAGGGTGTGGAGCTGCTTTGCTGCCTCGGGGCCAAGAGGTGTGCCGTAAATTAGGTAAGCAAATCTGGAGTTGTACATGGAAATTCTACACAAGCGTATTTGTGCATCTGCTTACAGTCTGTAGCCTCAAAGGAAGCTGGGCTCAGCCATGTGACGGTGACCCCCAAACCACAGTGGGGCTTATCTTAGAAATGCCTGCTCAGTCCTTCTGAAGTGCTATGGTATGACGTGAAGAGAGCCACCTGTGCAAAACAACCCAGCAATGAAAATGAAATGAAGCAGCTCTGTGAAGAGGAATGGGGCAAAACAAGCCTGGTCAGCCACTACTCCAGGTGCCACTAGTCATCATCACCCTTAAATATTTAAACATGTTTTATAAAAGATATGACAATTCTGAACTGTGTGTCTATCACTACTTAAAGGCAGATCAGACCGTATTAGAGGATCAGAAAATTCCAAATAGTTGAAAGACTTTTTCTCACAAGTGCAATTAACCAAGTGATGAGCAGCTTTAATAACATATCCAACGTATATTGCTTTCAGATACCTGACATGCTCTTACCAGTATCGCCGTTTCCCACATGCTTCCTGCCGATTTGTGCACAGGCCCTAGTAAGTCTTTACAAAGTTCTCGCAACCGGTACTCTGATCCTGTAGGGGAAGAGGACAACTCAGGATTACCAGGCCAAGTATCTCCAATGCAACACCACATCTGGATGTCCAGAAAGAACAAGTCATGCAGACAGCCGGGCGAATGTGGT
The DNA here is from genome assembly GCA_026402145.1 of Polypterus bichir lapradei. Classification (NCBI taxonomy): domain Eukaryota; kingdom Metazoa; phylum Chordata; class Cladistia; order Polypteriformes; family Polypteridae; genus Polypterus; species Polypterus bichir. The sequence goes on along the minus strand of JANRMT010062838.1, from coordinate 18,158,907 downwards.
TAAGGTATAAAACTGCAACTTTAAAAAGCCCATGCCAAAGACAAAACAGTACGTAAATTTCAATCTATCAGTTTATTCTCTACCATGAAATACTGCTTCTTCAGTAGGGGGACACTGGCAAAAGGGAAGCAATAGCCCTCCATAAAAAGCTGAAGTGACCATAAGGAGCTTGAAACTCTGAAATGAACGGCATGGTAATAAAAACAGCAGCAAGGCACCAACCTTCATTCACCAGAAATCTGGCATATATGAGAAGCCAGTGGCGGTATTCCTGGCTCGATTTTAAGCTAAGTGCTGATGCCATCTGGTTCTCCAGGTAAGCGAGGGTCATCCCTTGCTGTAAATGATGAGGAGTTGAGGACAGCCGGGCTGCCTGTCTTCCAGCACTGCAACAAAAATGAGTTTGTTCAGAAGAAACCGTAAAAGGTGAGTAGAAACGAAAAAACAATTCTTAAAACTTTGACAACGGAAAACAATTTCTGAATTTCTTCTAAATGCAAATGTCATACTGGAGCACTTTACCAAATATACAATAAGGAAAGAAAAATGGGTCAGCTAAACAATTCGACTGATGAGACCCAAGAGTGACCCCAGCGGTCTGTGAAACTGGCTGGGGTGAAAGGCTGCAGCCACAGCGGGCTGAACTTGGGAGCCCCCGACTACTTCAAGTTCCCCGTCCAAACACACCTCAACTGGCTCTGGGTGTTCAAGTGTTCAGACATACATTCTGGCATTAACTTTGGGAAATCAAACGTACGCTTTCATTTTTAAAGCAAACCAAAATCTACTGTTTTTCTTTCTAAGACCAACAGTCACAAGGAGTGAACAGCTCTAAATTCTGCAGTCATCCTTGGGAGTTTCCATTTTGACTAATAAAAGGTTCAAACGTGCTTACTTGAGCGTCCGGCCCTGTACAATTGCTAAAGGACCAGAAGTCATCAAAGCGTCTTGAGAAATAACACAGCTCCTGTAGTCTGCACACAGTGCTAAGGAGTCCTGCTTGTCTGCTATGATATTCCTGTGAAGACAGCAAGACGGTCAGAAAAACAAAACCGAGATTCTGAAAAATGGACATTCTCACCAATCACACTCAAAACAGGTAAGAAACAGGAATGATAGATTCTATTATAGCAGAGGTGCAGCTGCCAACAAATTCTACAAGTTCAGGTTGCATTTTACAGTTTGGCTCCCATCTTATTTCACAAAGAGTGAAGAATCAATAGCTGAATTGCTTTGAACCAATGTTTTCAACTTGTTATAAAACAAATCAAATGAAGCGGTTCTTGGGGACTAAATTCTAAATAGCCAAAGTTTGACATATTTAGGTTTAAGCAAAGTCCAGCAAAAACTACTTTACACTGGGGGAGTGGGACTGGGGTTAAAGTCCCCAAACTAGCAAACGTTTCTGGAAGCCAAGCCATGCAAGACTACAGAGGTGGCACAGTGGTCAGTGTCTAGGGATTCAAGAGTGGGCTTTCTGCTGGATACTCCGATTTTCCTGTCAAGCAGATAATCACATGAAAAAAAATTAATTAATTAAAACAAATTGTAGCTACGGTAGCATGTTACTGGGTAGCCGAGACAGACCCCAAAACACTCCCTATTTCTGCTACACAGTTATAGGAAATGCCTACTTAAGGGGGCAAAACCAGCTATTGGAGCCAAGGAGTGACTTATCTAACACACACAGAAAGGGCATATCGACGCATTTGCCGTTATTGTAAAGTCAAACGTTAAGGTCGTATGTTTATGTTCTTTGTGACAGTGAGAAAGTAAAGTGGGAAATAGGCAGGATAAAACTTTCAACATCTATACACTAATGTAAATTAACACTAACTTCTAGGTGTGGCATTATGAAAAGTGAGAAGAAAAAGTACAAACGTAATCACTACACAAACAAACTGTGCTATATTAAGGACAGGATCCATGACCTAGAGAAACTCAAGATGTAGAAACTGAATGTTGTTTCACCAAACAAAGGAAAAATGAAGGGGGTGACCCCAAAAAAAAATTCACTTCTCCAACACAACGGCTCTAATCACATAGCAAAATTCAACCCTGTTGGAAAAAGCAGTTATATAAGGCAAACAGAAAAGAAAATCGGCAAAGGAAATTCGTGCAGCAGCATGCAGTGGTCAGAACAAACATGAAATAGAATTCTCCCTACAGCCATTACCAGGTTCCAAGGGAGGAATTGAAACAGTAAGACTTTCCATCAGAGAGGTTGACCACTGGTACTCCATGTTGTGTCAGCAAGGACTGAGTGACAGTAGTGTCTGTGCCTGTGGAAAACGACAAAGTTCACAGGTCATTTCAGCTTCCCTCCAAATGTATTTATTTCACAGCTAATGATTACACTTCGCCAGATTTCATTCTCACTCGGATATCTCTGTTTGATGATCTGTTCAGACAGAGAAGGCAAAAAAGAAACCCAATGCAAGTTACATAGTTATATGAATGCATAATTAAATAATAAACCATGAAAATCTTAACATAAGTCTTAGTTCAGTTCAAATTCCACACATCACTTTTTAAATGCATATCCATATTTGACATATCAGAAATGCAAATTGTACCCTAGTATACTTGTACGACCTGAGGGGGGGCTTGGGTTTTCTATAAATGTTTTGCCACAATTCTTATGTTCATCATTTCTACTTGTGGAATACAAGAATTCTCAAAAAACAAACCCCCCAAGTCAAATACAGCCTCTCATCTTCAGCATCCTTCTACCATTGGCATTTAGGTGTTCCTTTTAATAAATGGTACGGACACCCTGGGGCTAAGCTGATAAAGAGTCATGTAGAGATGACCACAGCTGAAGGAGCTGCTCGCTTCAGGACTATGGCCATTACCTGACAGTATCATCTGCAGGGACTCGTCCTTCACCAAAACAGCTTGCTTCTGAACATCCCTGCGGTAAACAAAAAATCCAATGAGGTAAGACTGTAAGAACAGCATATAAAATGTGGTGAAAATAAGAAAATACACAGATGTGAGTACTGGCACGTCGTTATTACCTTTTCATTACTGGAACACAAGCAGACACCTACCAGACAGAGAGAGTAGCACATGCTGTCAGGACCATGACGAAGAACCCAGTACAGTGTACAGTAGAGACAGGGGCCTGTAGGAGGATTGCTGGCAGAAGACGGCGACCATATGCAGAAAACACTGACAGTGTTCGGTCCTCACAAGCCACACTGACAATGTCACTGTGAGAGAAAACATACAAATTCGACAGAGAAACAGAAATGAAGTCTCTTTGCTCACAGTCAAAAGGGATCTTTTTTTTTTTATCATTTCAAATTATTAGTACAAAGCTAACTTCTTAAGTTAAAAATAATGCCCTGCTGCACACTGGTTACTCAGTCCAAATGTAAATTTACAATGTTTCTTCCCAATAAAGAAGCAAGCAAAGCCAGAACCAGTAGAGCCATTTTTATGCATACATTCACACTCGGTCGTAATGGGCCAGTTTAGAGAAGCCCCTGTAAAAGCCATTCAAGTCTTTCAGTTTCCTCCCAAATCTCAATTACCCAGAACATGCATACTCTGCACAGAAAGGTTAAAATTCTGGCTGAAGCCACACCTGGGTACTTAGACCCAGGAACTGTGAGGCATCAGCACTAAGCACTGCACCGCTGTGCTGCCCCTCCATTCATTATTAAGAATCTACTGACAAATGTTACAACAGTGCTAGTGTAATTTTTTTAAACATTTTCTGTAAAAAAAAGTAAAATATTTATTTATTTAACCAAGAACCAACATGAGAAAAGCCTATGAAACAATCTGTGTAAAACTGACCTGCTTCCAGCTGCTGCCAATATCCGACTTGTAACTACCGTCTCCCAGTCTCTGCCTTCTCGGTTGCATTTTAATCGACTCAGTTTCAACCCCGCATAAGTAGAAACTTCGTTTTCAACTTCAATGAACACAGATGGATCTGAACTAATCTGAAATCACAAAACCCACGCATATTGTCACCTGAAACGACTGACACAGGCATGACCAAATGTGACCACGTTAACAGAAGCACTAGCAGTACACCATTTCAGAGGCTAAGGACATGTGTGAAAATTACAAAGATCATGTTTAGCTTTGCACTATATATCGTTGGGGAGTTTTCACAAAAGGTGCTGCTGTGGCTTTGGAAACAACAGATGCAAAAAGAAATTACCTGCAATGTGAAACACTTCTGAAGAGTCTGGGCAGGAAGCTTCAACGTTACCACTGGAGAAACAATTCGAGAAAGGTCCTTGTCTGCCCCAGTAGCATTCTACAGAAACACATTCAATACCATAAGGATACATCAAGTACACTTCAGGATTGTATTCTATTATTTGAACTGCTAGGCAAAATTTTAAAAACAAATCTGAACATTTTTAAGTGAAAACTCAATAGGTGGTATAGTGAGGCCATTGGAGGACAGAAAACCTTCACATAAAAAAAAAAAAGTAAGCAGCACGTGATTTGCTTTGCAGAAACGTCTTGTGTATTAAATAAACCCAGGATCGCAAAATACAAGGATGGTGGAGATCTTCCTTTTAAATTAGGATGATTTCAGAGAGATGGCAGACATTTTCAAAGGACATTAATCAAACTGGCGCGCCACACAGGCCTTAGTGAATGGACCATCATTTCAGTTATGACAAAGTGAGATTGACATGGCAGCTATTGTGATGCAGATAGGATCAGCAAGAAGACAACTGCATCTTGGTCACAGGTTGGCATTTCTTGTTTTGTTGTTTCCCGTGGCTTATAAAAAATGTAAATAAAAGTCACCAGTCACTGGGTTTATACTGTACAGTGTTGCTGTTTACTGTTACTCAATTAAAAAACAAACAAAAACACTTTACTGGTGTGAGCCTCTGTCAGTTGTACCGAAAGGGCTTATTTCCCAGCAGTCAGTAGGAATCTGCATTGGCCAAAATGAGGAGGCCTTAAGCAGAGCAGACAGGAGCTACAGCAGACTTGCACACACAGCATATAGCTAACTGTGTATGCATTATTAAAACAGAATACTAGTCAAAGGTATTAGTTGGCATACTTTTTGCTAGCAGAGTGTCTATCCATGTATGATGTGATTTGTCTGCTGAAGATCGGTATATTCTAACGACCGTGTTCTCCAAGACAACTATTGCATATTCCATAATACAAGAGAAAGATTTCAGTGTTCAGCCAGGACTAAACTCACTGTTACCTGTTGCACTGCCACTGAGACAGATATGGTTTTGGTGTCTTTCCGCGGCCTACCCTTTTTCCTCTTTTCAACCACCTCAGCACCTTCAACTTCAGCTTTTCTCTTGGATAACGACAGAGACTTCATTATTGGAGTCTTGTCTTCACTGTCACTGCTGCTCTCCAGTATCTCTTTTGGCCTGGACTCTTTAACAACACCTACATCCTTTATTCTGCAAGTAAAAGTAAAACAAAAAAATGCTTTAGTAGGATTTCACTCAACAGGAAGCATTTTGAGAATACTTGCTGGACTAGTCTGTTTTACACAGGGCTTCTTACAGTGTAACTGCAGCAAGTCAAGAGTTGTGGAAGGCATGTGTTCTTGACTGCAGTTGTCTTGATACAATGAGACAAGCAGATGAGTTGGTATTCAAACAAGTAAGCAAGGGTTACTGCAAAGGTTATTGCTTTCTTTTTAAATAGACTCGTTTACTATACAATAACATCTTTAAAACCATCTATTCCAATTTAAGGCCATGGGGATTTGGACAGTGAGTGAAATCTATCCTGGCTATATGGACCACAGGACAGAAATCACTCCGAAATGAAATATCCGAGTATAAAAAAATAAAGTTTCTAAACTTTAAAAGACAAAACACACCATCCTGAGACAAAATCTAGTGAATTAGAGCAAACGCCTCTTCTTACCTGTCAACAGGAGTCAGGCTCACAACAGGAGAGGATATGGCAACTCCAGGGGTGGTCTTTGACCTCTCCGTGAACCTTGAATCAAGTGCTTTCATGGGCTCAATCTTGGAAGACGATGAGTGGAGATTGTTAGCTTTTACTGCAGTGGAATTGACAACCACCACTGAATTTGACACACCAGAGTTGACCCTTAGAAACAAAATTAAACAGAAGTCATGAAGTTAATGTGAAATATCTGCAGTCTGTCCCCCCCCCCCCCCCCATGACTTCACATAATTAAAACTTTGATAAAACTGCATCGTATTTCATTTAAAAAGTATAGAAATAATAGAGTCTGAATATTTCTACACTAAGCAAAATATTGGATGCCTAACAGAGACTTTTTTGTTTGTTTGTTTTAGGATACAACACTCTTTGAGAAAATGACAACTCCAATACCGTAGTAGGGTCTGGTTCTGCATTCTCTTCAGTATACAGTAGTGATCTGGAGCACAGAGAGCACACTTACAAGACACTCGTTCTGTATGAACATGTGCTACATAAACAGTGTTGCAATAAGTGTATAAACTGTGGAAGTGGAAGTGTATAGAATAAACAGTAAGTAAACAACTCCCAGACTGAGGTCTAACCCATTTCTCTGCTGGGCATCTTCAAGGGGCTTTTGAGGAGCAGCAGTAGATGCAGACGCCAAGGGCTCGTGCTGTGGCTTCATGCTCACAGAATTGGCAGTGTTGGAGTCAGAGGAGGTCAGGTGCTGCGTCAGCTGTGAGGACACTGAAGACCCCGGCATGATGGGAACGCTGTTGAACAGGGCTGGGGAGAAATCTCTGTATGGAAGACATTAAACATAACATTTTTAGTGACACTATTAATTCTAAATATCATAAGAATATCAAACTTTACATTAATGTTTTATTATAGAGGTAACTAAAACACCCAAAGGTTATGAAACATCAGATGAACAGAATAATTCAGCAGTGGTAATACTGGCATATCCATCATGTAGATAGGCAACTGCCATTTAAGTAAACTAGTACTGGCATTTGTAAATATAACAATACAATTTGTGGATTTAAACTTAATGTGTGATAGACATGGGGATTCCCACCAAGTGTAACAACAAGTGGAGGAGGGGTTATAATCATGGGGGCATTTTAGAAAAGATGAAATTATCATGGACTACCTGATGGATCTTGCTGTAAGCACATACAAATTTTATTATCCACCATTTTCTCTCTCTAACTGAAAAACACTGTTTAAATACTAAAAATAAAACTTCAAACATTATTGGTGTGCTGTTTCTCCATTATTGTGCTCTCAAAAGCACACACAGATCTACTTCTACCCTCCATAAAATGAGCTAATGGTGGCAATAACAAAAGCTTGTGTGTATGTATTTATGTGTGTGTGTTTTTTCCATTATAAGTACAATTCCCGCTAGAACGTGCTGAAATTCTTCAAACACAAAGCCTTTCCAGACATGACTTTTGTGATTTTTTCTTTTCAAACTGTGTTGATGTGGTGATGGTATAATATAGAATAGTGGCTACGGTTCAGAGCAGTTTGCACAAAGAACATCTATATGGCAGGGTGATGAGAAAGAAGCCCTTTCTGCACACACAAACCACAAACAGAGTTGCTTGTTGTATGCAAATGCTCATTTACACAAACCAGATTAATTTTGGAACAAAGTGCTTTAGACTGATTAGACAAAAATTGAGAAAAATTGAGAAAAAAACAGATGATAGGGACACATTCCTCAGGGAGCCAAGAACATGTCAGAGGGGGCAGAGACACAAGGAGAAGCCAGCTAAAGCACATCAGCCTGGGTGTGTGGCCACCAGCAAGATTCAGATATGGACCCTGGCCTTGGGTTGGCTCAAGGAGCCGGAAGACACATCACTTGTCTCTGACTCAAGGTGAGTGGGGTGAGGCGGAGCTGGGTGACATACATGTGCAGACAAAGCAGCTGGGAGCATGTGTGCCACCTGAGAGAGGTGGGCACTGAAGAATCCAAGGGTCAACACTTCTTTCTTTTGTGGGCCTGGCCACAAGACTGAACTTACCCAGTATCAAGCTGAGCAATGCAGAGAGGGGTAATTCTGCGCCGACCATCTGCCGTCCTTGTTTCAACCTGCTTCTTTAACAAATTCTATTAGAGAACACAAAATGATATATAAAATTATGAACTATTATACCTATTTTCTTTCTGAGGGCAAGAGAGAACATCATGCAACGGACTCAAGACGAACGCACCTTCCGAATGTCCTCCAGGCTCTCACCATTGACCACACTGTTGAGTTTAGGTGTGGAAGACTCCCTGTTCGCAGTGCTTGTTTGCTCTACTACTTCTTTCTGCTGCTGGTACTTAAGCATCTCTGGATTTTCAATGATGGTGGTGCCCATCTGAGTTTCTGTTGTAATTGCCAAGCTTTTCCCATAAATCTTTTGATGAATTGAATTCTGTCAAGAAAGTAAAGCATAAAGATGCTTATGAGTTAAATCTCAGTTCTCGAGGGTGAAAATTTTCCAAAGTCAATAAAAAGACAACTTGTACTGCCAAACACGTCCGTTTCAAAGAGCAGATCAAAGAAATGAGCAGAACTGCTTTCAGCCATACTGAAATTGTTCAAAAACGTATGCAGCAAATAAACAGAGTTAAATATTTTTTTCTGTACTTAACAATTTAAGTCAAGAGTACAGACTGGTGGGAACTTAAGCTGTACCTTTTCTTCCTCATTGAGTGGATCTCCGAGCTCATCCTGTGAGAAATCCAGATATGCTACAGTGCCATCCATGGAGCACACCAAAATCCCCAGGCCGTTTAAGGTCCTGAAAAAGGACACAAGAGGAGAAAAGATTTCCATTACAGTTACATTTTCATTCAATGCAATGTTTCTAACATTTGGTACAAACGCGGACAGGACCAAAATCTTCTTATATAATACGCTACTGTGGTCGGTCTGTTTGTATGTCCAGGATTTTACATCACTTGTAGCTCACAAACCGTTTGACTTATTGATCTGAAACTTGGTACACATACACTATGTGACGTCTACTATCCGCTTTCGGGGTGATCCAAGGTTATTCCTCTTTTTATTTTACTTTACTTAAGACTTAAGTGCCAGTTTATGTGAAAATGAAGGAAAACGTACTAAGTAATTGCAACACAAGCACTGACTGAATCAGTTTTAACGTGAAAAGATGCCAACAGAAGCAGTGGGCCGATAGGGTGGAGAAAAGAAGAGCTGCTCAGGAAGCAGCAAGCGCATCAACCTCTGAGCAAATGAATGCTAAACGTAAAGAGATAGAGCATGAAAACTAGGAATGCTCAAGTCAATTGTATTCACTGCACGTTATCGTGCAGTGTGCCGTTACTGGTTTTCCTGATAATTTCTGTAATGAGCAGAGCTCTCACACCGATTTAACTAGTAGCTCTACATGGGAACTTGATACAAAAATACTAAAATAATTTATAACACTATATAAATATTTCCATGCTGGAATCACTCAAAGCTGGGTTAATTATGGAGCTCTTAGCAATTTGGTTCAAAAGAAAATTGCTGGAAAAATAGACAGCTGGGGTTGAGAAACAATGAGGGGAAAAGGTAATTTTTTTAAAGCTAAAATACCCATTACAAATGTTAAAACACCACATATGTAAGGTAGAAGACAGCCAAATAACACCAATGCTCAAGTGCAAAACTGCTTTTATTATCACTTGTAAACAGGATGATCAGACAGAAGGAAACCATGCAAATACATGATTTAGTTAAGCTTTTAAAATGACTCCACCCTAACTTATTTTAAAATATAAAAAGGATATTGAATTGTAACATAGTAAAAAAGAAAATGAAAAACCCAGTTTAACATGAAAGTGAAACTTGCAGAGGTACTAATCACAAATGCAGTGAGATTGTGCTAAACGTGTTCTTGTACGGCTTGTGCGGGTCTGTTTTTCAAATGACAAAACTTCTAGCATTATTCTATCATCAAGCTGATGGAGCTGCCCAATTTGGAGAGTGACTGAAATTACTTTTAAAATGCATTTTCATATGCACACCCATCATAATGGATTCATTAAACAGGTTTAGATATTCATCGCTACAAGATGGCCCTGCAACATGAATCCGACATGCCTCATTATACAATATTCACAGCGTTGGTTGTTCACTTGAAGGTCATGCAGCCATTTTGTTAAACTTTGTCTTTTCTGTTATGGGAAGTCAGGAGGAACAGCCTGTCCAGCAGGAACTGCAGACTGAATGCCGGGCCCTCACAGTCTGTATGGACTCTCCCTCAAGGCCAGCGGACAGTTTCTAGGATTGCTCTTTTAACATGCCATGGAGAGGAAGGAGGTCACTGACACAAATCAAAAATCTGAGCTGGTGGTCATTCATCAGAAATATGGATTGTAATAAAACATCAGGAAAACCAACAATGCACAGCAGAGGTGTGTATGTGATAACGTAGACTGTATCAGCTAAGGTATGTGCTACTGCTACTCAACACCATGTCAGCAAACACTGTGAGCACGCGTCACACACACCCATCGTCTTGTTGAATGTAAAAGCTGAATCCCCAACCTTACAAAGAGGAATTTAAATCTAAAAAGCCCAACACGTCTGAGAACTGCTCAGAAGATTAAAACACATATATCATCATTTACTTATTAAATCATTAACACCCATAACCATGTAAAGATGTTCTTTTATTATTTTATACATTTGTTTAATACATCAAGGGCAGCAGAGTTTCATATTAAACACCAGGCAAGCTTGTGTGGCAACACTTCACTCTAAAACCCACAATGAAAAGTCATTTTCATTTCAAGCTTTATGTCCACAGAGAGTAAGACATAAACAGGCAGGCAGCGTAGTGCAGTGTTTAAGACTTTGGACCACAAACCCTGAGACTGGGGGTTCAAATCCTGCTACTGATGCTGGGCAACAACACAGCGTGACCCTGAGAAAGTCACTTCACCTGCCTGTGCTACAAATGGAAAAAGAAAAGAAATGGAACCAATCAGATCTCTCAAATGTTGAACGTCGCCTTGGATAAAAGCGTCAGTGAGATAAGTAAATGATCAGATATGGCTCAGTGAATGAATAAACTGGCTCAAAAGCCATTCAGAGACATTTCCCTATCACTAGATACACTCAGCTGGGTAGGTGAGGACAGTCTTACCATGTTATGTCCATAATGGACTTGTCAAACAGCTCATGGATAACCACCAGAGGCCGCTTCAGGCATGTCAGCTGAAAAAGACAACATTGCGTAAATTTGCAGCACACAAAAGTGCAGACATTTCTATTTGCATACAATGTTAATGCATTTACATTTAGAAGTAAAATAACAAAATACTCGTGTTTTAACTCCTTTTTAGTTAACCAAACCTCCCATACGGTAACTGGACTGTGCCTGAAAACAAGAGTTTTCAATCTGTGCTACCAATCCACATACTGACAGACTACTGAAACTGCCCATTGATTAAGCAGTTAGCAAATCAGGCAAACGTTCAGTTGTGTAGATCTTCTGAAGAGACACACAGACCACTGTTACAAGCACTTCACTAGTTACTGCTGCAGCGTAAAGGCAAGGCGATCATAAACAGCACTGCACCAGCAGTTCAGCTCGCTGTGCTTACATGTAGGACCCCTGAGTAAGCAACATGCCATGACCACTATTAAGAGTGTAAAGGAAATTGGCTTTTGTATTATTATTATTATTTAAACTCCATGTGAACAGAATAAGTCTGTGCTATGTTTGGCAGCAATGGTGGGGATCAGCACACTGGACAAACACACACACACACACAAAAATACATTCAGTTTTTTACATCAGATGCCTTATTCTTCTTTACATAACCTGAATGTTTCAGCACTGGAAATAAAAAATAAATAATTCAGAAGAAATAAAAACTGACTGAGATTTATGGATATGTCATAATTAACAACTGCATAAACCAAGCTACAAGCAGGAATATTGTGTGAAAGCCCCTGCCCTGCACTGAAGGTTTAACGCGTGCGCCTCCACTCACTCACCCAAACAGATACAGAACGGTCTTTACTGCCTACAGCACAACAGCAGTACGGGCAACTTGGCTTCTGGGAACTGCCATTTTTTTGTTTCTTCTTGAAAATCTTAGGATTGAATTTCTGCAGAAAAGGAATTAAATACTTTTAGGCACACACGTTAAATGAAGACTTGGACATGTGGACAACATTTCAACTACTCCATCACCTGAGCCATTCCCATCTCCCCAAGGATTACGCTAATTGCTAGGCTGAAGGTGCCTAAATGATCCATGTTACTGAATAGATTAATACAGCCCAGGGATGGCAACTCTTTCAAACTACACCTTAAAAATTCTTTATAAAACACACACCACAATGAGATTTACTACCATTTTACAGCAATTTAAACTTTTTTCAGTCGTGAAGTAATGCTCACCACAACAGTAACAGCCTTCCTATGACCCACGAAGTCCATGTTAGTTTTCCAGCCATCCCTCTCAATAATCTGCGCAGTGGGACCAGAATTGTTCATGGCGTGAGCAGAAACAAGGTACTGACCATCAGGGGCCCAACTGAGTCGCAACACATGAGTTGTTCCTCCGCACTGTCAACACACAACACAAACTTTCATAGAAGATCAGAGCAGACGTGCAAGGGTGAAGACAACCATCCAGGATGCTTAACTTAACGGCAGGTACAGTGACACACAGGAAAGCCAATTCAGGTTCTCAAAAGCCTTTTTCAGATCTAACTGGAATCTGCCCTTGCTGAGCAGAAAGCCTTGAATTAAACAATATATTTAAAATGTTTTTTCTCCAAAGACAGGGATTTTTGAAACACTAATGAGTTCTACAATAAAAAAGGAACACTGGTCATTCATTGAACTCAACTCGATACAAATAGAAAAATGCTATTACTTCAGAGTATTTATACAAAGGGCAAACATACTCGCACAGTTTATAAACACAACAGTATTTTTTTGCATTATATTTAGTATTACTCTTTCAAGTTTGTTTATCCACCTTTTTTAACGCTGTATAATTTATAGCACTATAAAAATGGCTGACATATGGGACGCGTAGAGCTGATTAAAAGGATGCCAGTTACTAAATATTGGTACGGGCTTTATTTAGAGGTGGGAACACTGAGACGACCACCTTTTATTTCGTCCACGTCTAACACATTGTGTAGTTACTAGCACCGTGTCGGTCAACGCTCACGCGTTCCATACACTACATACAGTACGCGAGTGCTTTCATCTGACATGTCACTGCACAAGACAAGTTGCTGACATGCTGCTACTGCACTCTAACATCAAAATTGGGTATAATCTGCAATTTTTCAGAAAGAATGCCAATTACTTACATTAATCCTTTTGGTTCAAAACATTTTTATGTATGAATATGGATGTACAACGTCAAGTCCATATTGGCAGTCTGTATTGCTTACCCCCTACAACAGATTAAGTATTGCCCTACACTCTGTTTTTTACCCGTGACAGATCCAGTTTACATACAGTACTGGCCAAAAGTTTGGCCACACCTCCTCATTCAATGTGTTTTCTTTATTTTCATGACTGAAGGCATCAGAACTATGAATGAACACGTGGAGTTATGTACTTAACAAAAAAAGGTGAAATAACTGAAAACATGTTTTCTATTCTAGTTTCTTCAAAATAGCCACCCTTTGCTCCGATTACTGCTTTGCACACTCTTGGCATTCTCTCGATGAGCTTCAACAGGTAGTCACCTGAAATGGTTTTCACTTCACAGGTGTGCCTTATCAGGGTTATTTAGTGGAATTTCTTGCTTTATCAATGGGGTTGGGACCAGCAGTTGTGTTGTGCAGAAGTCAGGTTAGTTGGACGATCATTTATTTTTCAACAGGACAATGACCCCAAACACACCTCCAGGCTGTTTAAGGGCTATTTGACCAAGAAGGAGAGTGATGCCTTTCCGTGAGAACCCTAAATCCAAAGAGGACTGTTTCATTTATGTTAGGTAGAATGCCCAGTGGGGACTGGGCAGTCTCATGGTCTGGAATCCCTACAGATTTTATTTTTTTTTTCTCCAGCCGTCTGGAGTTTTTATTTTGTTTTTTCTGTCCCCCCTGGCCATTGGACCTTACTCTTATTCGATGTTAATTAATGCTGATTTATTTTGTTTTCATATTGTGTTTATTTTTCTATTCTTTATTATGTAAAGCACTTTGAGCTACTGTTTGTATGAATATGTGCTATATAAATAAATGTTGTTGTTGTTGTTGTTGTTGTTGATGGAGTGCTGTAAATGGTCATGAAAATAAAGAAAACACATTGAATGAGGAGGTGTGTCCAAACTTTTGGCCTGTACTGTATACTGCATATACACAATCACGAAAATCTTATTTATTTCCTTCCTTGCTTTGTCCATTCATTTTTTGTTTTTTTGGCACAACTGTGCAAACCAAAACATGAAAAGTAGAATATCTGGCCAACATTAAAAATCAACCATAAAGAGGAAATCCCTAAGGCTCTAACATTCTGCCACCTGTTACTGAACACTACATTTCGAGGAGACTGTCACAGTGGAGCAGACGTCAGCACTGCCTCCTCATAGATGGAGTTGTGCAGAGGCTGCATGTTCTTCAATTGTCTTGGCAGGTTTGCCACCCACATCCCAAACAGAGAGTGTCTTTGGTCAACGAGATGCAACTCCAAACCAGCCCTGTATTAGTGAGTGTGCTCCTTGATGGACCGACTGTGTCCAGGGTTGGATGCTGCTGAGAGGGGCTCCAGTCCGGTCCCGTGACGTTCAGTTGAACTAACAGGGCTATGGAAAGGGCTGAATGCAACACATTAGGGAAAATTTAAATATGTCTTGGTCACGAAGAGGAGACTTTAATGTCAGAAGTGTTATAAATGAAATATAGATTGTTTTAATTTAACTACTCAGAAATATGCAAGAGATCCTCAAAAATCAAAGAGACTGTTGGGCACATTGCAGAATAAAAGAAAGAGAGAGAGATAAATAGGTGTGAGCTTCCAAAACCACAGGCTTCCCGGCCAAACCACGGTAAACTGGATGGTTTGAAATACATTTTCCTCAGTAAACCACACAGTGATCTTTAGACAACCTAAAGCACCTACCTCATCAAAGGGTTTGGTGATGCTCGTTTCCAACTGCCAGTCCACAGTTCTCCACACCTTCAAGCTACGGTCATCAGCCTGGGAGGCAATGTACTTTCCAACTGGGTCCCAGGTTAAACCTTTCACTAGGCCTGTGTGACCCTTTAGAGTGGCAATGATCTCTAAATAAACAGACAGAAGGCCCTCAGGAATCCTTCAGTTTACCTCCTCACAGACACTACAAACAGTATGCTATACCTCATGGGCATTATGACAAGGGCTTATTCACCTGGGAATTTGCGGGCATTCCAGATCACGATTGTATTATCCACACTGCAGGAAGCCAACCAGGCATCATGAGGGGACCAGGCTACATCCATCACATCTAAGGGTACAAAAAACCTGGTTAGAATACAAACTGAGCCATGGGATTTATAATTAAAGTGCTTAATATCTTATGGCTAAGAAGTAGTAGTTTATTAAAGCAAGTGATAATACAACAACGTTTGAGTAAAAGTGATATTTTCCTTTAAATATGACATGAAAAACATACCCCACTTAAAAAGATACCACTGCTCTTGTGATTAAAGTCGGAGTCTGTCTGGCTAATGCTTGACCAATGGCCTCCTGGCACTAACCATATTAGCGAGTAGTTACTGCTCGACTAAACTGTTATAGTCTCAGTCAAAGACTATGTTGCGAATATCGCAGTAATATACTTTACCACTACTGTTAACTGCAGTCAAAAAAGCAAATCAAATCAAATGTTTCCCTCCATTAAATTCATCTGCAGTTCACTTCTGACATGAGTAAGGTAACAAAGCCCTTGAGAGACGTGTTGAGTTTCTCACCAGACTTGCTCGTCTGTGCCAAGTGATTCACCAGGGGCCCACAGAAATGGAGTGCAAGAAGTTGCACATCACTTTAGCTGCTTAGAAGGTGCGCTGGCACTCCTTTAATGTAAGCCACGGCACCAGCATCACATTTAGTGAGCATTAATCCTGCTAACACCCTAGTGTATAAAAAGCTTGATTGTCAAATAAAGATTTCTAGGATTGGTAAAATAATATTCGTTATTTTCTTTATTTATTCTGCCTTTGAAGCAATTAAAAAGCTAGAAATATTAAGAGGAATTATGTCTTGCAGCGATATAATCACGTCATGAAAACAGCACTACTAGAGGCGAGAATTTAACATTTTTGGTAGCCAGCAGGACTAAGTGAATTAAAAAATGGACTAGCCCGAATTCGTAAAATACACCAGACTGATATAAGGACGAACAAAAAGCTAATTTTGTAGTTTACGTTTCACATTACATTTGCAGGAATTACTATCAAAAAGAGTCCTTCAATAAATTACGGGTACATTTCTTAACGTGGATCAATGCGTTTAAAATTGAAACGGCCCAGGCACCCATACATTACCTCATAACAACTCCCATCTTTGATATCTACAATTATGTTTCAAAAAGTCCAAACATATCTGTTATTACATTGAGACTGGTAAGCACTCTGAACCCCAAAGGTCTTGTGAAATGACAGTCCCCCCCCAGATATTAACAAAGTATATCAAATCAAAAAATGTGAACATAAATATTTTAAATCACACATATTTTTTTCTGCCTTACGTGTTGGCTGGGATTGGCTCCAGCAGACCCCCATGACCCTGTGTTAGGATATAGTGGGTTGGATAATGACTGACTGACTGTATATTTATATGTACATTCTGACCAGCTGATAAGAATCAAGGAGATGTAGCTTAATAAAACGGTTGGTTTGAGAAAGTCTTACAAAAACTCTTCAAACCTTTTTAAAACAAAGTTATAAGAGCACACTTTGCAAAAAAGAAGCATTCACAGAAGAGGAACATTCAAAGGCATTCGAGCAAGCCTGCAGGCCGGACAAGACACAAGTGGTGGCTGCAACAGCGGAGGGACATCCAGGGCCACAACGTCAGACTAGAACAAGGAACAACAAAGCACAAGTGCCATCCTCTACCCTGCATGCCTTTGCACACGCGCACCGAACCAATTAATCTGCCCCTCTTTGGAGAAGCCCAGACAAGGCCCACACTTATTACAGCACGGGGACGGTCACAGAGTTTTACAGCTAAAAACTGCTCTGAACTTAACACTCCAATGTGATATCATGAAGCCTTGTGGGCCTCCACCAGTTTCAACTAGAGTAAACTTTCTTAATATTTTACTAGAAATTGTGACACATCAGTGAAAAATCTGAATCCTGAAATTGTAAAATAAACAAAAAAGTACAAAAACACCATAAACAACCAGACACTCAAAGATGCAGGGCACTGACCTCCTGTGTGGTTTCTCAGGATGGTTGCACATCTCCATTGCTCCACGTTGGCTAGTTTACTGCTTGAACCAAACACTGTACTTGGGCCAATGTACCTTGAAAGGATCAGAAGAACAATTTCTTTTAGATATAGAGATCATTGAAGAATTCTCAGCAATTAAAATTGAATCAGAAGGAGGGGAAAACAATCCAGTCCAAGTGGGTATCTAAAGGCCAGTTTCTCCTTTTTTAGCAAATAATCAGAAAGTACCCACGTTAAAGGAAGGACAATAACACGCGACACACTAAGTGCAGCGAGAGAGACATTTCTTCCGACTGCTGCCAATGGAAAGTAAATAAGCTTTAAGATTTCCAAATGAGACCGGAGTTTCCCTTTAATCTGCACGAGGCCATTGTAGGATGTTAGTTATGCTCTACTGCTGTGACTGCTGCCCGCCGCTGGCACCACAACACCCATTTGCTGTAATGACGTCTACGGGGGTTTGTCTCTTAGAGATTCCAGCCAGCCCATGCAACGTCATCTACAAATCTTTAAAGGAAACCACTAGGAACACACTGCTAAATGATATAATAGCCAATTAAATTGTGTTTCTTTTTCACATCTTCACAGATCAATAAAATCACTAAATAAAAGACATAATACTGGAGAGAGTTTGTTCTGTTTTGACATCACTCTGCAAACCCCCAATGGAATTGTTGGCCATTAGTTTGGTCAGCTGGCCACCCCCACTGATTAGAGAGACACATATCACTAGTAACTATCTGATGCACACATTGTAAATTTATTCGTTGACATTTTCTCTCCTGATACTAACTTGTTATCCCTCATAGTATAATGTGGGGAGGTATGCAGGCAGAATTTGACTTGCGTTTTACTGACGCTCACAGGCAATGACGCGGACTTTCGATTTGAACAGACTTTTCTTTCCCAGTCTGCCAGAGCCTGATGAGCTTAGAACAGTATACATTTACAGTGGTGTGCAAGAGTATTCAATCCCCTTGGAAGTCATCCTCATTTTCTGTATGACAAAAGACTTACAAACATATTTAGCCATATTTAAACATATTTAACTCTAATGCTGCAACAACACATTTCCAAAGCCAAAATAAACCATTTTCTGTAGATATTTATCTGAAGAAGAAAAACTCCAAAGTTAGTTTGCCTAAATATTTAAACCACTGTGCTTTGGAAGCTCCGGGATTACACAGATGACAAAAAGGTGACAGTCCTAATTAAACATAATTAGATCCTTCTTGAGATTGTTGGACTAACCTTTGCAAAACTGAAGACAAAGGAGCCTTCTGCTGATGTGACAAACAATGTCACTGAAACAACCAAGGCAAGAAATGGCTACAAAAAAAAAAAAAAATCAAAGAGATCTGGATGTCCCATGGTGCACTGCTGGATCCATCGTTAGAAAGTGAAAGGCTGATCACAGCACCCAAATTCTTACTGGAACAGGCCATCCTGAAAAACGTCGACTGGTGTGAGGTTCCTGAAAATCCAACTGTCACTCTCAGACGTCTGCAGTGCTCAGTGACTGAAATGGAGTCAAGTTGCAGGGGTGCACAATTTCAAGAGCTCTCCATAAAACAGGCCTCTATGGGAGGGTAGCAAGTAAGAAGCCATTCCTTAAGAAGGTCCACATATGGCATTTGCTGCCAAGCATGAGAAAGGCCCACTTACGATGTGGGAGAAGGTTATATGGTCAGAACAGACCAAAAGAGAACTTTTTGGCCAGGCTTTAAAGAGATATGCATGGCAAAAAACTAACACTGCCTAGGCCTCAAGAAACACCAAACCTATGTTGAAATATTGTGGTGACAGCATTAGGCTATGGAGATGTTTTCATGTACTGGGACTGGGAATCTTGTCAGAAATGAAGGGACAATGGATGGACGCAAATCCCACACAATAGTGCAGTAGAACTTGTTCCAGAGTGCTATGAACTTACAGGTCAGGAGAAGATTCATCGTTCAACATGACAATGAGCCTAAGCATAAGGCCCAAGTAACACTGAAACTGAAAGGTGAATGATGTGGAATGGTCAAGCCAAAGCTGTACTCTTAACCCTGTTGAGAATCTGTGGCACGACTGGAAAACTGCTGTCCGGAGGCGCATCCCACCAACCGGGAGGATCTCGGTCAATTCTGCCAAGAAGAATGGCGAAGAATCACTCGTGAACAGCATGCAGAACTGGGACCAACTCAGCCCAAAGGAAAGAGTTCTCAACAAAGGATGAACCTGTAAGGGCGTGGACACTTAGACACTCACTCACTTTGGAGTTGCTGTTCTTCAGTTAAATATCTACAGAGAATGGTTTATTTTGACTTTGGAAATGTGTTGTTACAGCGTAAGAGTTCACATTAAAAATACCGAATGGATAAATATGTGGACAAATCTTTTGTCATGCAGAAAATTAGGATGTCTTCCAAGCGAATGGAATACTTTTGCACACCCCTGAAAATAACCATTTATTTACCTTACTCAATAATTAATTTTAAGAAGCTAAAAAAAAAAATGCTTGTACACCATGTGTATTTATATTTGTTATGTAGTCTTGTGCTTTGGTATAAATAAATTTAGAAATCTGAGGTGGAGTCACAGCCTGAAAAAGTTCAGCGAGTCTAAATAATAAATAAGAGACTGCAATGACCTTCCTCAAAAACAAGATGTGACTGAATAATGCTGCAGTACAAATGAAACATACAACGTGCAACTCCTTGTGCTTTGAAGGTAGCAACACGGCAGCTGGTTTGGTATTAAACTCAAACTCGGGGACAGACGGCAGCCCCTGAAGACCTATCTTAAGATTTTAGTACGCTGTTAACAACAGATTAGGTGCATTAGCACAATACAGGTAACAAAAACATGCTTAGACCTTACCGTCCAGTCCTCTTCATACTGATAAAGGTCGACAGTGAAAGTGAACTACTCGGCTTATGCTAAATAATGGATGCAACTGTGTTTTGGAGTAGCTTAAGTTGAGATGCCTGTATTTACAAGGATAAGTCAAGGTTCCCAGGCCATGTGAGCACACCCTCAATACTCACGCAGCTCGCCTCCACACCATGATCAGCTTGTCGTCACCGCCTGAAGCCAAGTACACTCCATTGTTTGACCAGCGGACGCAGTTTACACAAGCTAAGAGATAAGCAAAGGAGGACTGGTTAAGGGTAACAGCTGCAAAAAGAAACGTCAGCCTTAGGATCTGTGGCTTTCGTTTGTCAGGTATCTTTAAGATCTAAAATATGATATTACTGCATAATGAAATAAATTATAACTAAAAGGAAATCCCATCAAAAAGTAATCACAATTAGAAGGAAAGTGGAAATTGAAACATTACATAGTGATAAAAAAAAAAATTTCCACCCCCAAGAAAGGCGCTATTGCTGGGAAAATGTCAACATAGAAATGACATTAAAGGACATATCCAAGTTAAATTTAAAAAAAAAAAACAGTTTGCTCAAGGAATCGTCCATATTTTTCAAGTTGCTAACACCATGTAGTTTGTAGTGACGGTGGAGAAAAAATTTTAATTGCATAATTTTATGCAGAATGAAGAGAAAAACGTCTGATTTTGAACTGAAGATCTGCCTCTCCCCCTCTCTCACTGGTCAAGAGTCCTGTCTTCAGTTCAAAATGTGTTTTCCCCATTTATGATGTGCTCTGATAATTCAGGAACATTTTTTCTCCGATAGTAATTTACTTTGAGCTTACGACTGCATAGTGAACATGTGGATTGTATGAGTAGCATGAGAAGCCGTTTTTCTTTTTCCCATGGACATTTTTCCCACCATTTCCCATAATACAGCATTGGTCACTATTGGGTCCTATTACATCGTAAACATTTTTCTCTTCATTCTGAATGAAAACAAGAGATGAAAAATTTGTTCTCAGCCACTACTACAAACTACATGGGGTAAGTAACATATAAAATCATTCTTTTAAGAGCCTGCAATTCTGCAACTTAACCATAATAAACTTAACAAGAGAGAGGCATACCTAAGTGGTTATCCATCTGACACAGCATTCTGGGAATGTTCTCATTTTTCTCATCCTCTTCCCGGAGGACGGGTGCCATATTCCAGATGACAACCTTCCCAGAATCTTCCCCTGGAAAATAAGCAGCAAAAAGAGAGTCTTCCCAAATCTATAGGCTCAAAACTGCACATGCAATTACATGGTCTCTGCTAGGCAAGATGAACCTGGCGTTCACTTTAGGAGAAGGCATCATGGCTCTAAGCCCAGCCCAATTGTAAGCCTGAACCAATGCAGAACGAGTGGCTGCCTCAACATGAGCGACAACTGCGCCGTGTGAGATCTGTGCCTCACAAAACTGAAATGCAAAGATTTAGAACACTGCAACTCGTGAGGATTGCTGGGTGGGAGTCTCACCCACCACGTGACGAACCTCCTGGATCGGGACCCGAGTGCAGTGGGCGACACCTCAGCACCACACTGGAGGAGGGTGAGGGTTTTATGGTGGCTGGAGTGCCAATCTTACCACCAACCCCTTCTAGTGTAAATGCATTAAATACTAAAATAAAATTAAAGAGCAGAAATCTAATAATTCGCTGTCAAAGGCTGAAATTTTAAAACTAAAAATAAAAAAGTATCTGGTTCGACCATCTACACGGCCAAAGCAGGCGTTGCCCCCCGTCTTCTTAGTAAATCGGCCCACCAAAGTGAGGTCTCAGGTGAGAGTTTAACCAGGTGTGTTGGAAAAATCGGACTTTCTTTGCTGAAGAGGCTGGAGATAACATAGCACTAATGAACACAAATGATTATTTAAATTGAACAACGCATTTAAAAGGCTCAAAAACGGGGCTGCACAATGAAGGAGAAAATGAAACCACATTGATTTCTTCATCTTTTCATATTTATTTTTTCTCAGTCTGCCTAGTTGATAAGTCGGTCACAGACGTACCACAATGAAATGAGCCAAATCAGAAATGAATGAATATTAATATTGACTTCTCTTTAAACATTTACAATGACTTTTTTTGGTCTACAGATATAAATACATTTATATAAGAGGCATTTAAAATGAGCGTGTATAATGAAAGGAGACGTTGGTTCTGCACTTCTCAGTAAGTTTTAAGGCTTTATTTTCCAGAATGGGACCCCAGTACGCATGAGGTCCATTATACAATGCAAGAGTGGGCTAGTTATTTCTTAAAAATTACTTAATAAAAATACTTGCCTTTAGAATGCAGTTTCATTGAGTAAAGTAACATAACTGTGAAGAAATAACTTTTGGTTTGAGAAAGAGTGAACTTGTCCTGTAAATGATTTCTCATGAATCTGCCAAGAACTCCAACCCAAATCAGTTTGGTTTTATTCTCTAATCTCACTCATGGAAGTCATCACAGAACTGAATAAAGAAAAGAAAGCAAGGAGTGGGATGATGGGTAGTGGCACTGCCTTGCGAGAGTGTACCATGATGGGCCCTGCAATACACGGTCATCCAGCCCAGGGCTGCTCCCCGACGCGCACACACCGCTGCCCGGACAGGCGCTAGTCCCCCACAGCCACAACGTGGATTAGCGCTGAAGGACATCATGGTTACAAGGGGCTACCTGCTAGTTCTGAACCCTCTAATCATGAGCACAGTTAAGGTGCCTCAGAAGAGCAAACTCAGGAGTCTAATAAGCCATTTAAAAACCTTCCACTGGCCAGTCCCCTCAAAGTAACAAACCAAGGTCTTCATATTCAGTACCCGGCCTCAAAACCTACAAGTCAGTCTAATGCACTACTAATACAGGAGCACAAATAAACACCAATCCAGTCGCTCGACAGGGCCCGTCTTCACACCAACGACATTCTCCACTCCCGCTTCAGTGTCCGTAAGGGGCCTGCAGGTCTTCCTCCCACAAGCCAAAGACAGGCAGGCGGGTTCAGCTAACTGGCAACTCCAAACTAGCCCAGTGTGGGTAACGGGCTGGCGCACCTCCGGAGCTTCTCCTGCCATGCGCTCCATTTTGTCAGGATAGGCCTGAGCCTCACGGTGACCCTCAATTTGATGACGTGAGCTTGAGAAAGTGGTGAACGCAACAATAAAACAACACTTTCAAGCAAATTCTTACCTTGTCCACCAGTTGCAAATTTTGTTCCCTCTGGATGGATGTCAACGGAAAAAATTGGCTTCCCTGAAAAATACCAAATGATAACACACATTTTACACAAATTACTTTTCAAACTATCATCCATGTGGCGTATTAAGAGACGTTAAGGTCTGTGCACATGAAACAAACTAAACTCAACTTAGAGAATGTCAAATAAAATAAGTAATTAAATAAATACACTTCTGAACTCTTCAAATACCCTGGCGTGGTGTTCAAAATGAAGGCACACACAATGATCCAAATGTCAACGTTTTTACACATAAAGAGTGACGTTTTCACAGAAGATGCCAACTGCCCTCCTACTTCAAACCCTCCTGGCCTAAACTTTTTAACATTTCATGTTGATTTACCAACAGATGTAATCAATGCACAACTACACTCAAGGTTTCCAGTTGGCAGCTGGGTGGCACAGCGGAGCAGGGTACTGTGTCTCCTTGTTTGATTCCAAACTGAGGTGCACCCTTTGTGTGCTCTCCATGGCTGCACTGGACAGAGCTGTGCCAACTGGCACACAGCACTTCTTCAGTTGACTGTGCAAGCGACTTCACCCAATGACGGACTGGCGACCTGCCCGTTTCCTGCCTTGTGTGCAGTGCTTGCTGGGAAAGGCTCCAGACTACCCACAGCACGGCTCAGGATGAAGCCGTTTACAAGTTGGGTGGCCGTTTATAACTTGTCATTTTTACTCACTCGTCTTCTGTGTGGAAGAGTAAAATAAAAATAATAACCACCACCTTCAGAAATAGCTAGTCCAGCACAGTGCAGGAGAGCCACGAGTAATGAAAAAAAGGTGAATATTACAATACAATAAAATCTGGATGTGAGCATCAGTAGGCTTTGTGCCCTCGAAAACAAGTCACCCAAACTGCTCTACGAGGTTGAGACACAAAAATAATCGGACTGGGCTTGGGGCTTTTCGACTGGACGTGAATCAGAGAACTACATCACACCCTCCTGCATGGCCTCTCAAACCGCCGACCGGCCGGCTAGGTGAATCCTGTGAAGAGCCCAGTCACCATATGCAAAACATTCGCTACACAAGTTGCTGCTATAATGACGGGTGAAAAAAAAAAATAAAAAAATCGAACAGCGAATCAACATCAAATTTCTCTCAAATTTTCTCTTTGTGCGTAAAGCAATTTTTGATTGACAAAGACATTCCTGTCCTCGATCCTCCTCCCTGTTCACCTGATTTAGCTCCCCCGTGATTTCTGTTTGTTCCCGAAAATCAAAAGTGACCTGAAGGGAACACGTTTTTCTTCAATGGATGAAGTGAAGACAGAAACGGCAAGCCTGTTGAAGAGCCTCAAGCAAGAAGACTTCCAGCACTGTCTCTATCAATGGAGGATACGTCTGGAGCGGTGTAGAGATCAGGAGGGGAGTATAGAGAAGGTGACAATGTTTAGAAGGCTCTGATACATCAATAAATATATGTATTTTTTTACCAATCCAGTTATTTTTGTGCCTCACCTTGTATAACATTGCAGTAATTATTTATTTATTCTGATGCTGACCTTTCTGAACATAAACTACATTATTATAATAGCAATTGACAAGAAGAACTCATTAATTACAGAATTATAGTATTTGACAGTTCCTCTAGAGTGCCTCTTTCTCTTGCATGATTTGGCTCAAAAATTAATCAGCACATCGGCATCTCATAACAGGTTTAAGTTTTGGGTTTTTCTGTCCAGACGATTTAGCTGTAGACCGTCCTCAAGAAACTTTGACACACACACACACATAGACAGACACAAACCCATCATTGAGATGTCGATGTTTTTGGTATCAGGGGACACTAAAACCTCGAGATCCGCTCAAAACCGGAGATTGAACTTCACTTCACAAATCTAAAGCTTTCACTCCTCAGCCATAAACGAATGATTATGTTGGGGAGGGCGCAAAGAAAAAAAGAGGGGTAGAAGGTGAGAATAAATAAAACCAGAAACAGTGGGATGAAATGTCATTCAAGACGTGTCGTCCTGGTATGAACAGCAGGTCTCAAAAGACTTGAACAAGATTAAACGAGTTAAGAATAAAGATATCAAAGGTTTCATTCTGTAACATTTGTTAGGTTTTTCGTAACCCGCCATTCACATTTGACACAGATCATAATGTGTTACAAAAAAAAAAAACCAAAACGCAGATTAAATAGGAATAATATCAAAAACACAAAGAAGTATTCATTAAACTAAAGTGTCCACCTGACCGTAACGCTGCATTCGCACACTCAGCCACCTCGGTCACACGGCAGCACGCAGGCCGGGATTTAAATCAACGCAGCACTAACCCCTGCGCCGCTGTGCCACCGGATAGACGGGTTCAAAAATGTCTGCATGTGTAACATAACTAATTTATTAAAAAGGAAAGAGAGAGAAGAGAAAACGTAAAGGAATACACCTTCACTTTTACGTATGTAGCGTCTTCTTCGCAGTTGGTAACTAAATCACACCGACCATCCTCCTTCCTTTATAGCGCCCGTCACTGCCCATCACCCGAAGGACACACACGGTGAGATGGAACGAGAAAAGTGGGGTCAGAAGGCGAAACGCCACCGGCGTGGGGGCTTCACTTATAACGTTTCAGATGAAAGAATCAGCCAAAGGCGGTCAAAGCGGAGCCCCCAGCTCAGACCGGCAGGATACTGGGGGCTCGTCCCCATGTCAGAGCGGTCACCTGTGGATCTCCTCCTCCGAGCGACATCGGTGCGGCCCGGACAAAGTTTTTGGGGCTCTTCGCGTGCCGACCAGGGGGTGGGCTTCAGTGGGGGCTCACATCCCCGATCGCAGCCCTCTCGTCCTTCTGGGCGCCGCGCAAAACTTTCGTTCCGGAGCTCGCAGGTCGGTCCCAAACTTGTGGGCCGGCGGCCGGTCCTCCCTCATGACAAATGCCCGGCACAGGTGTCCGCTCAGCACTCACCATTGTGACTGACCCAAGTCGGCTTCAAGAGCTTCATCTCCTCCTCCTCCGCCTGTGCCGCCGCTCCACTCCGCTCCCCTAGTCTCTGCGGCCCTCCGCCCGCCTGCACTCACTGCGTGGCACCGCTTCGCCGTGCTGCTCGCCCCCCAAGTCCGCGCCGCGTCCGCCACTCAGAGCAGCGCCATCGTCGCCCCGCCAATTCCTCTCATCCCTCCGGCTTCCCTGCAGCGGCGGCAACACAGGAAGTGGCCGACCTTTCCCAGCGCTCCCCCTGGAAACACGGGCCCCGGAAAGGTCAGGTCCGCCGGCGCCTAGGCCCGGGCCGCTCGAACTACGTGGCCGGCCTCATTTCTCACTTAATATAAAAAAAAAAAAAAAAAAAACGACGTGGGCTTCAAGTGAGGAACAAAAATAAAAAGAAACGGGGGGTCTAGTGGTGGGGAACTGAACTGGCCGAAAGCAGTCGGGGGCGGGGGACCCAAGGGGAGGGGCCGCAGCTCTTCGTTCTAACCAGTTTCTTAACTGGGGTCGGCCTTTGCTGCAGTTACTGGAACACAAATGCTGTTTTTTTAAGCCCTCGTCTCCTTTCAGTGTGCCAAGGCAGAGACATCAGGGAACCATTCAGCAGAAGAAGGGTTCACGATGCATGCACGGCTGGTGGTCTCCCCGTCTCTGTGTGTCCAGCTTTAACTCCCCGGGGTTGGTCCTGCCGTGTGCACCAAGCTGTCAGGATGGGCTCAGCAGCCTTGAATTGCTCCTTCTTGGCCACCCAGGTCTGGTGGTGCCACCTCTGCTTGGCAGCAAATCCCAGCCCAGGACCCTTATCCTGTCACACTTGTCCCCAAGACTGCTGTCACCTGATTATGTGTGTTTAAGGGTGGGCGAAAAAGTCCTTTTTTATTCCTTGGCATTCCACTTCTATTGAGTGTTTTTATGTCTGTTTTATTGCAAGCCCTTTGAGTCAACAGCAGTAGTTTTGAAATATGCTGTATGATAAATTGAATTGAAATTGGGTCCCCAAATAAGAGAAAACGAATGTGCATTACCACCGTCTTTTGGAAGCGTTCAAGATATAAAGCCTGCACTGTCGGGAAACTGAGGCCCAGCCATTTCATTAAAAGCGTCCTTTCAACAGTTTCAAATGAAGAAATAGGTTCAAAGAAAAATCCTGACTGGGGAGAGCTCATGTTCTGCTGCCCACTGCAATAATCCAAAACGTGCCCTCGACCCAGCTCTTCTCTTTGCGACGCTGATTCCCACCACCTCTTTCTGATCAACTCGCCTGCTGCGTCTTGCAAGCTTTTCAAGTTCCAAAGTGTTTTCACACAAGAAGCCTGAAACAAACTCCACAGTCGTGTTGCTGAGCTGAATCCGTTAAGAACGTTTACAAGTTTTGGGGCTGCTAAGATTGAGCCTGAAGCTGCGCAGAGTCGTGTAGAGCGTCACGTTGATGCACAGCCTATACTTGAGCGTTTTTTCCCTTTGAATTCAACAACAAACTCTTCACAGCACCACAGAGAACTGCATCGGGTGTAACTACTGCCATCACTAACCGGGGCCTTTCCCAGAATTCATCAACTACACCAGAGGTCTTCGTTCCCTTTTGCTTCTATTTGCTGCTTCATATGAAGAACGAGACACCGTGGAAAGGCTCGGTGTCTGAGCAATGCTCAAAACAATTAAAACAGCAAATAAAACATTGGGTTGTATTGTAAAAACTGTTGAATATAAAAGAAGGGACATTATGCTTAGATTTTATATAATGTACTTGTGAGACGACATCTGGAGTATAATAAACACAAAGCAAGCAGGCACATCTCCGAAGTTAAGGACACGTCCTACTGTGACCTGTTTAGAGTGAGCAGAGGAGACTGTGAGGGGCCTAATCCACGGCTCCCACATCCTCAAAGGCATTGATTGATAAGCTAGAAGGGTTTCAACATCATGGTGAATCACGTGTTCGAGCACACCAGTGGAGACTTAAGGAGAAATGCAATCAGGAAGCTCTTCAGTACTCAAGGAGTTGTGGGACTCTGAACAAACCACCGAGGCATGGAGTTGAAGTAGAAACCTTCACAACCTTTATGGGGACTCTGAGTCAGATTTTGGGACAGCTTAGCTATTAGCTGAACAAGACAGCCAGCCCGATGGACCAAACTGTCTCTTCTTATTTGTCATTTCTTCTGTTCTACGCTAATGAGCTTGACGGACTTCATGGCTCCTCTTGTTTGGCAAATGCCTTACATGTGTACAGGATTGGGGTGCCTGGTGGTGCAGCAGTTAGCTCTCCTGGGGTGGGTCTTCCTCCACATCCCAAGCATGTACAGGTTTGATATGACAACCCCAGATTGGCACTGCTGGATTTAGTCATGGTACATTTGTGTTTAGCAGATTCATGTTCTGTCCAGGATTGCTTTCTGCTCTAGCTACTGATTTCCCATTAGGCTACAAATATTACATGTATACATTATAACGTGTTTTACTAAGGATGAAAATTGTAAATGTTGTCATTTCTAATATTGGATATTTTCTTAGTAATAATCTGTTCAACTCTACATCATGTAATTAGAAGGACACTACAAAATGGTCGCTTGAGCAGAGGTGACTGTGGAGCGGTTAACTTGAGACTGCCGTTTGATCCTCTTTGTAGAGTTTGCATGTCCACCTCATGTCTCACCCTGCTCTTTCCATTTGGTGTACTCTGGGATGGACATGGCCTCCAGTCCACCACGCCTTGTGCTCCTGTGACACCTCACAACCCAATCTAACTAAATGTCACCTGAGAAAGTAGAGGGATGAACCAAATGGCCTTTCAACCAGCCACACCGGCCTTTCCAAGCTCGTCTTGGTGTCTGGCAATGCACAAGTTGAAGTTTAAATGTTTTCTAATGAATCTTAGTACATAAAGTCCAGATTGATCTCCCAATCACATAGTGCTATTGCTGTCATTTGGTAAGAACACAATCACCCGAGAACTATAACAAATGAAAGAAGAAGTCGAGCCCAGCAGCCTGCTTTGTCTGGCTACGTGTCACCCTGCTCCTTCTTACTGCTCCTACTCCATGCTGTGCTCCGATTCCCACAACTCTTTGAGTACAGAGCTGCTTCATTCTCTTTAGTCTCCACTGGCATCCTGGAGTTGTAATTAATTCAATGTCAAGTTGAAAGAATTCTGCTCGCTCCATTTTATCAAAGGATCTCGAGGACCTCACGCCGGCCACTCGTGTTTACCCGTCAATAAGGAAATCCACTGAGGAAAACAGATCAAGAGCCCCGGGCTCATCGTTTGCACCAGCATCATATCGTTTTGCTACATTTTTTCTTAGTCTACCATACAACATTTTTAAAATGAATGTGCGATTTGAGACCAAGTCAGTCAAAATTATGAGAAACAAGAGATAAAGTGTAGCTTTCACAGTAGTTTTACAGAGTATTTCAATACAAATAATAGGAAAGGTATGCATTGAAAAATGTACGCGTGTCTCTAACATTTCACCTTTAAAAAGAAGCCTAACAATACGATCCTCTCCTTGTTTTTCCCCCCCATCTTCACCTCTTAAAATAAAAGGTTAACTCGTAACCAGCCAGAGGTAATCTTTAAAAAACAAATCAGCATTTCTACGAGGCAACGAAGAGAAGTGTTTGAGTCAAGGGGACATTAAAGCAGCTCATCCAGGTCTCGTCGATTGAAGAAGGTCCTGCTTCTCAATGTCTGGAGAGCTGCTTCGAGCGGATTACTCGATTCTAGTTTAAAGAGCAGCCCGAGTAAGGGAGCGGAACTCCTTTCACGAGGGACTGTTTCCGCTGCGTCTCTGTTTCCAGACGGAAGCCAGCGAGCGGCGCAGCAGCAGGCTGAAGGGCGGTCGGTTGGTTTGCTTCGGATGCTCGGGGATGGCGGTCGTGTCTGCGAGCAGTGCACTGGGCACGCTGCTGCTCAGGAGGTTGAGGTACACGCAGCGTCTCGAACACGCGGATACGTGCTTGCTTTTAAGTAATTTGTGCTGTGCAGGCGTCCGTCGAATCAATCTTAGGAAGTTTCTGATGATCGCTAAGGGGCACATGCGTCTATGTTACTGGATTGGAACAAAATGCATTTCATTCCTGTCAATAACTGTTACTTACAATGGGCCAGTTCAGTAATCGCAGCAGTAGAAGCTTGTTTTTTGCTGTACACGCGTGATAAGCGACGGGACACCGAAATCAAAACCTCGCTAAATGAAGGCTGGAGCCGAGGAGATTCTTCACCTTCGACATTCTGCTCAGTTTCAGACAGTGGCTTTATCGTTGCCAGCCCAAGATGTTTTTAAACTTTAAACTACCTGAAAAAAGACTCGCCTTAAACATTACGATATGCAAATTAAACTAAGGCAAGATGCGCCACAATTTAGTTATTGGGCATCCACCTTAATAAAAGTTTGAGTGTGTGTGTGTGTCCATCCGTTTCAAATGTTTGTCATTCAAACAGATGGTGCATTACAAACACTGCTTTTACGAATTACGTACAAATGGCATGTAGAAGAGACATGTGCATTGCATTTGTCATTCCAACAGATGGTGCACTTAAAACATTACTGCAGAGGTCTACGCATACTACTTAAATTTCAACTCACTTAAGACAGGTAGCATAGCTAGTTTAATTCATAATAGAACTTCACATGTAAAACTGATATGCCCATGTTTATTGGGCGAGGGCAGCAGACCATACTGGGTGCGCTCATTTGCTCCTTCTCATAGCAGGCCAATTTAGAGTCCGCAGAGTCACCACCAGAATTGGAGAAGGAAGCTGGGTGAAAGGACAAAATGAACAGCGACACTGGGTGAAAGTATAAGATTGACACCATGCCAGGTGCTGTTCAGAAGTAGAACTAACCGCATCACAACCATACATGATAAAATCAAAAGCGTAGTATAGAAAGTGCAATTAAATAACACAAAGCCAGTCAAAACTCTGGACAAACTCAGAAATGTTCATGTTTTTGATAGAAATGTACACCTTTTTTATGAAGATACCATTAGACCAATTTATTAATATAGGCAAGAGATTGCTAATGGCAATTACTGCTTGAAATGACTGATTTTTAATTTATTATCACATATGACTGCAAAGCCCACTTTTCAGCAGCCATTCCTTCAGTGTGCTAATAGTGAGCTCCCTCCTGTAGCTCATCTTTTACAAACTGGTTGTTCAGGTAGACCTTTGTAGTTGTATTGGCACCAGTGAAACCTGTTATTCTGCTCATTTGTGTTGCACGGTACTGGCATTGCTAAAGTTCAGTTCTGGGTCCAAAAGTGGCCAAAGTAGAGCAGAAAACTGTCGGCACTGGCATGAGGCGAGGACCTGTAAGGCGTTTGTTTGTTGCTCACACCACACATTCTGATGTCCTTCTCCTCTTATGCAGTTGTGCACCTCAGCCTTCCCCTTCTTTGTCTGTCCCGGTTTGATTCAGTGAAGATTCTCCTCTCAAGACAGACAGTAGTAGGAAATCTTCAGTTTCTGGGCAGCTTGTCATATGAAATAACCTTCATTCTGCCAAAAAACAAAAAGAAGGCTGACGTGTTTCTTGAGGAAGCCGTTTCATTTTGGCCATTTTTGAAACCAGAGTGCCAGCAGCTTGCAGTGCCAGTGAACAGAGTAAGCAGTTTCAGTGGGGCTAATACAATTACAAAGGCTTCCCTGATCGCCAAATGGCATGTAAACCTGACAAATAAAAGGACCCGCTAAGGGGGTTTACCATTAGGAGCCTGAAGGAATGGCTGCTGAAAGTGGGGCTCTGCAGTCACATGTGAATAGTAAATTAAAAAGCAGTGATAGCCATTTACACACTTGTAATACCTTGGCTCTATTCTTTAAATCACTTTAATGGTATCTGAATACAAAAAGTATCAGTTTTGATTAAGAACAGTATCCATACCTTTAACTAGTAGGGCATGTTGGGTTATGAAATGGCCTAGTTAACCCAGTGTCACATCCAGATACATTTTAAAGCTTGTCAAGCTTTCTACTTCAGTTACACGATTTAAAAACAATGGGTCTCTTATGTTGGGGACCCAAGTGGCTGGACCAGGCCAAGGGGTCGCCCACGTAACACCTGGCTGCAGCAGATGGAGGGTCATTTCCGGAGGGTAGGATTGGACCGTGTGTCTGCCTGAGAGGTTGCCAACTGTGATTCCGAGTTGTCACACCATACCAGTGTGTGCTCCCCAACTTGGGCTCTTATCAGTACTTTTATGCACACACAGAAGTGCGGTTGTCTGCAGTGCACATGGCGAGGTCTTGGGAAAAACGTGTTGCTGTTGAACCCCACACATGCGCAGTGGCCTCAGCAGTGAAGCTCACAGTCCAGTCACATACCAGCGAGATTAAGTGGTCACACTTTGTGCTTATCAATGTATTTTATGTTTGCCTTCTTTGGACAGATGAGTATTTTGCTGCCATATTACTCTGTGTTTTGTCTTCTTCTGCCCTAGCTCTGTACCTGGACCAAGCATACAGGCCTGCCAGGCTCATTGGCAAACCTCTGTCTTGGCACTCCGGCTGTCTCTCCCCATGAGGTAAAGCTCAGTTTTGTATTTCTCTCCTGATGGCAGGGCACTTGCTCCGTGGAGTTTGCCTGCCTCTGTGTGAGTGTTTTGTTTCTTTCTGGGACTGTCTATGTTAACTTTATCTGTGACTATAAATTGGCCTGAATGTGGGTTTGTGCCAGAGTGTGCCCTGCAGTGAACTGGTACCCTGGTTCTCGGTTTCCTACTGTCTTATACCTGCCAGCAGGCTCTGGTTCTCCCACCCCTGAAGTGGATGAGGGGGACCGATGACAGCTTAATGGATGTGTGATCAGTTTTCTAACCTACAGACATCCAGCCAAAAATAAATGGATGAGCTTGCTTTGTTACTGTTGTTTATCACTAAATGTCAGAAAGAATTGGTTACGTTTCATCTTCTGGTTTAAAGGTCTGAACCCAAAAAGAAAAAGAAGAAAGTTGACCCTAAGAGAGACCAGATGGTCAAAGACCGGATGAGGAAGAAAATTAAGAAGCTGGAGAGAGTTCCCCCTGAACTTATACCCATTGAAGATTTGGTAGTTCCTACTAAATACTTGGATGACACAAGGTACACTCAGGAATCTGAGCTTCTGTTTAAAGTGGTTCAGTGTGGGATGAAACTGTCAAAGAGTTCAAGTGAAACTCCTGGCGTAAGGCGGACGCCGGCCTGTTGTATTGACTATGCTCGTTCTTGTCACCCTCAGGGTCCGAATTCTCCCAGAGGTGTCTGAAGTGGAAAGCGAGCGCCGAGCTCTCCTCATGAAGGAGTGGTCGAGGTATAAGCTGGGCCTTCACAAGGCAGAGATGGAGGCCATCGGCTCAGCACTGGAAGCTCAGAGAGTGGCCCTGGAAGAGCTGCGCCTGGAGTCTGAGGAGCTTTATCAAGCAGCTGTGAAAAGAGACCAAAAACTGTTTCCTTTTGAAAGTGAAGGCCCCTGTTACACCCCGCCGAAAGCTGGATACCAGGCACCGGAGGGCAAACACAATGACATCACTAAAGTGTACACACAGGTGAACAAATAAAGACCAATGCTGTCACCCATCTGTTAAAAAATGAATTTGCAGGACCACACTGAACTAAGAGGGCTATGTGGGGTAAATGGCTGTGCGGTGAAAGAGTTAGAAATGGGGGCTGAAAGAGACGAGGGTGAGGCAGTCTTCTCAAACGTAGGAGTCTACTCGGGCATCAACCTTCTGTAAGGTTTAAAGGATCATTATTATCACGAGGGAAGAGTGCAGACAAATTCTTAGTTATATTTGCTAAATAACATACTAAGCATGGCCAAAACTGTCAAGCACCGTAATTAGTGAGGAGAGCAACATTACCTCCAAATTCCTGTCTTCCTTATACAACAGCAAAAGAGAAATAGAAATAAGTACCCTCACCTGCTCTCGTGGTCTTCACCTGACGTCTCTGCCACATTTTTCTCCGTCAAGTCACTGTCTACGCTACGAGCAGGATCATCTGTCTGTTCGTGCAAGATGGCTTTAACGTCTTTAAAAAAAACACACTATGGGAAAGTATAAATAAGAGTTTAAAAAGGTTTTATAGATTTGCATACTAATGAACTATTGGACTCTGTGTTTATCAGGCCACCATATTCTGCTTAAATGCACTTAGAAATTTGGGATTTGGAAGTTGCTTTGGTTTAAATAACTTTGTGTTTCTGTAATTGGTGACCTGGCAGAGTGTCACAGAGTGAAAATGATGAAAGCTGAACCAGTGGGCTAGTGTACTGGACATTAAACTTCATGAAACCCTGTGTAGCCTCGAGTGACTGGAATGTCCAACCACCTGACAGTGCCAGGTGTAACAAAAGGGCAAGACTCCACCAGCGGCTAACATTGCAGAAACAGCCACTTACTGAAGATGGAGGGGGGAAGACTGCCCAGAAGATGTGCCAGGCGGACCTGTCAGTGATCTGATCATTTCCGTCTAGTGCCCCAAAATTTTTGAGCGTTTCAACACTGCATGATTACTTCTATCTGAAACAAAATTACAGAAGAATGGAGCTCAAAACCAGTACACTGTAAAATACACGCAAGTGGAAAGAGGCAATGACAACTCCCGATGACCTGTTCCTTTAATACAACACTTTTTAATAGGTGATATCTACCAAGAAATTCTGGGTGAAAAGAGAAACTCATTTTTAGTAAATTGGAACTTCCTATGAAATGATTTAGCTTAGAGTTAATGGGATTCCATTTCAGGAGTTATAGGTGACAGACAGACATCACAGTAGACGTGGGCTTCGCAAGTGGGTCACAAATCCATTAAAATATTGGAGTGGAAATTTTAACCCCATGCCAAGTAAGTAGACTGCTGTTGTCTACTGTATCTGTGCGAGTTATCTGGGTAAGTTCACGTTCTATCACCGCCTTTAATGACCTCTTGGGCACGGCCATCAGCAGCGTTTCTGTCTGCAGAGAGTGTTGACCTTGTCGAGAGGTTTACTTACCTGGGCAGTGACGTTCATGTCTCTGGTGACTCTTCCTATGAAGTCAGTGGACGGATTGGGAGAGCCTGGGGGGTCATGAGGTCGCTTAAAGGGGTGTGTGGCGCTCCCGATATCTATGCAAAGGGACAAAGGTCCAAGTCTTTAGAGTCCTGTTTTGCTATATGGTTGCAAGACATGGAAGCTATCCAGTGACCTGACACGAAGACTGGACTCCTTTGTGTCTCTGGAGAAACCTTAGGTTCCACCAGTTTGACTCTGTGTTGCTCACGGAGTCCCGAAAGAGGCACATTACCTGCGTTGTGAAGGAGCGTCAGTTACGGCACTACGGCCATGAGGTGCGATTCCCAGAGGGTGATCCGGCTCGAAGAATCGTCATTGTTGAGGACCCGGGTGGCTGGACCAGGCCAAGGGGACTCTCATGTAACACCTGGCTGCAGCAGATAGATGGTCATTTCCAGAGGATAGGACTTGACTGTGTGTCTGCCTGGGGGGCTGCCAACCAGGATCCTATGTGGTGGGTGCGGCCACACGCTATACCAGTACATGCTCCCCAACCTGACCTGACACAGTCTTAATAAAGAATTGTAATTGTACAAAGTCCTAACAAGACTTTCTTTTGTTGCAGAATGACTCCACTGTCACATACCCATCAGTCCACTTAGTCAAATTCAGGACCCCAGTGGACAGTTGCTATCCTAGCAGCACCACATGGAAGGCAGGGACCAATGAAGACTTAGTCAAACATTTTGGTAAGGTGAGGAGCTCTATGAAGTCATAGATGATCGAGGTGGGCAGTGCGCACGCAGACAGACAGACACACACACACACGCCCAAATCACTTTCCCTAACCTGCAGATCCAGTTGAACTGGGAGAGAAGACAGAAGCACAGAGCTCCAAGTCAGGACACTGGCTAACACTGACCACTGTGCCACCACGCCAGGGAGATTTCTCAACATAAGATGATTTGACAGATTTGAAATGAATAGCTAAACTTACTAGTTGCAAATATAAACTGTCCAAACAATAATGTAAGAAAAGCACTGGGCACATTTATTAAATATGCATATTGGTGGTGTCTGTGGTGACCAAGCCGTGTGGGCTACAGGCTTGACTTGCACTGCTTCACGGTTTATTTTCCCTTTCATCCTGTAATGGCAAATACCAGTCATGTGGCGGTTTCTTCCTCAGCTCCCAAACTGGCTTGTACTGCTGCTTTTCCTCAACCCGCTTTCGCTCACTCGCCTGCAGAGCATCCTGTGATAGTAAAAAAAATAAAAGCAAACACGTTAAAACGGAATAAAAGCAGACATTAGACGATACCTTCATTGTATAAGACATTTCTGCTTTATCTAATATGCAGAAAGGATTAACTTTGTCAAAAGACATGTAGGATCCTTCTTCACAAACACAGAGGCTTGAAGGGCCCTGATATTTACTGCTGGGGTACTTGATGTACTTTAGGGGTCTCATAGACATTTGCTGATATTAAGCGTTATCACAGCCTTGGTAAAGTAAAGTGAACTGCACCAGACTTCACCCTTGGCCAGGATGAACAGGTGAGCAGGAACGGCCGGAAGTGCAAAACAGCAGCAGGTTAGGATCAGCGAGGAGAGACTTGACTTACTGTGGGTTGTCCAGGGTCTCCACCCCAATGGGTCTGTATGTTGACCACTCCAGACCCTTCCTTTGAATGCAGTTTTTCACTAAGCAACACTGATTAGGTGCCAATCACGAGGGGATTTGGGGATTGGAGAGGACGGGAGAAATGAAAGCAAGCCAGCAGCCATATCAGCTGCACTTCAGAACTTGTAGCCCACCTGAGGCTAAGCACATCTGAGCCCAACAAGTACCGTCTAGGAAAAAGCTTGGGTTGCTGCTGCTGGAAGAGGTGTTGGTGAGGCCAGCAGGGCGCTCTTATGTGGTGGTCTGTGTCTGGAGTCCAATGTCCCACAGCAGTGACGGGGAGACTGTGCCCTTCAAATGAGACCTGAAAACTGACACTCTGTGGCCATAAGAGATCTCTGGGCATCTTTCCAAAAGAGTACCAGGTGCTTCCTGATGTCCTGGCTTAACTGCCCACCATGGCCTGGTAATTCTGGCCCCTAATCATCCCCTGTATCTTACTGGCTAACTATGCCACCTCCTCACCACCTAACAGCTCATGTGTGGTAAAGCATGGTGACACAAGAATGGCAACCTTTGCTTCAGGCAGGTGGATGCTGCACATTGGCGGTGGCTGTAATGGCTCTCCACTGTGTGTGTAAATCACTCTGACCAGGTTAGAAAAGTGCTATATAAATTTAAATAATCTGTTTATTAATAATATCATCCAAAAAGGGGCCAGCCTATTGCTCTCTTGAAATCTAATGAGGAGGCCGAGCTGCAGTGTACCCCTGGGCTGAGATGCATTAAAAGACAGGGGGCCCTCGGCCCACCCCTCCATAAACCAAACTAAGAGCAGCACACAAGTACACAACCAGAGCTCAAAACCTACATGACATTAATGCACTTAGCCGGGCAACTCTCCCTCCGTTACCGTGGATTAAAACTTTAAAGTGTAGATTAGGGACGGCAGAAAGACCTACAACAAATGAAAACATGATTTGTAAAGATGTGAAGAGGCATTATACAGTACAATGGCTATTCATGACTTAACTGAGGTACGGGGACGCTTTCTTAAAGACAGGAATACACAGCAGGAGAACAAAAGGGTCTTTATTTGGCACAGGGGCTGGAGACGGTCTAATGTGCCACTCACTAAAACAGCACAATCTCCTGCACCTGAACGCAATTTTAACAAACTCACACCATTGGTGGGCATCAACAAATGAGGCCACAGAGGTGCAGTGCTGGGTAAAAGAGTGATATGGAGGGCAATGGACAACTAAAGAGGGGAAGACTCTCAGGAGCTGCTTTAGATTAAATAAAAAGGTCTGTGACATTATAAAATGTTAAAATTTTAAAATTAAGAATGAGGAGGTGTTTTTCACGATATTCTTCACGTCAGCCCAATCATAAAACACATTCAATATACAGTATAAAAATGATTTTAGCAGGTTCTCTTCAGATCTGCTATCTTGCTGGTGCCCACCTTGGCCTGTGCACTGTGATGTTTCTCCCACTCCTGACAGCTGTAGTAGTCCAGCTTCCACTGCTGGCATGAGGGCGCTGATCCAAACGTGTAATAGCTGTGAAAGAGATGCTGAAAGCTCCGGCAGTGCTTGTACTCACTCCAGTAGTCATCACAGGGCCGTGGAGGCTAGAAGAAGAAAAAAAAACAGTGTGGGCAGAGGCAACACAAAATGGCCCCTGCTCAGACCTCCCAACTTACAGAGGAGCTACTGGGGCAAAACTGAGGCAATCCATACAAACAAGGGTCTTGATGCATCACCACTTGATAACCTTGCAAGTAAAGACCAGATTTTGCAATTTAAACACATTTCAAACTAAACGCTTCATTCAGCCGTGTCTTTTAACAGAAATCTAATGTGCACATTACACTTTGTGTGCTTAAAAAGCAGAACACTGGGCCATATTGCTCGTGATCGATCTAACGTCAATGTATTAACTGGGAATTTGTTAAACAGCTCCCTGCGGGCCCTATGCTGGCACTGTCTGGGTCAAATCTGCATGTTTCCATGTGTCTCTGGAGGTTTTCTTCCTCCATTTTTAAAGATGGGCGCGTGTGTTTTTTGTGCTCTGCAGTCCATTCAGGGATGGCTCCTGTCATGTAGCCAGGATAATTAAGTACTGCCTCCTCGCCTATCCAGATCTGGACGTGCAGGTTAGTAAATGGAAGGGTACCTTCTCATAACCACGGCTACTCTATAGGTGAAATTAACATTTCATGACTTTAACGACATGGCTGGCTCGGGGCTCCATGGATGTACCGTCGCAGGCGGCAGTGTTTCCCCGTTCTGCGCCGCTTGCCCCGAGCACATAAATTTAAAGCGTGGGTGGGTGGGTGGATGCGGCTGTAGGCTTCAAAGATTCCTGGGGATGATATGGCTTGCCGCCATAGTTTTGGATGTACCTTGAGCTCGATGCTTCTGGGGTCAGGTCACCCTGGTTTCGGCGTGTAATTCGAAGCTCACTATCTTAGGTGTTTTATCGTTAAAACTGCAGAGCACAAGGTCACGGGCTCGCCGGTCACCGCTGGACTAGTTCGCAATGCTGCTGACGTCGGTAAGCGAGGAGTCATTACGATGAAAACGCTACTTATAAAAATGCCAGGTCTCATTAACGTGTCATCTGAGACATTCGCCATGGCTCCTTTGGCAGCTCCTCGCGCCCTTATACTCCCGAATAATAGTAAAGAAACTCAACAGAAAACGGAGTTATTGCTTTCAGAGGCACGAACTTTGCCCACATATTACGCGCCATTTAAATGGCCACAGAAATGTTGTCCAGTGATCATCGCCAGCATATGGACTACATCTATAAAAAGACCATTCTTCTACTTTCTGCTCACCGGCACTCGACTGTCCGCCAGGTTTACTGATACTACTCACCCGCCACACACTCGTCGGAAAAGCCATGCCGGGAATTTTCGCGTGCAGATCCGCCCGACTACTAACGTAAACCAATAGTGTTAAGACACCACCCCGACGACCTTCACACACTAGCCAATAGACAGAGAAAAATATAACTGATTGACGGGTACATAGACCAATGTTTGCTTTGGAAAAATCTGTGGTCCGGAAAGGCTCTTTGGAGGTGGGTGTGGTAGTAGTTCCGAGTGACAGTGTCTTAAAGCCTAATGCATTATGGCATAATGATTATGCGATTCTACCAACTACTGGATGTAAGTGTTGAGATTGTACCACTTTTTAAAATTCACTTAAATGATATTACGTAGTAATGAGATAATACATCATACGCCTTTGCTCCTATGGCAGAACTGGCCAGCACGAGAGATTTCTCGCTGTGGAAATAACGTGTCTTAGTCTTTAGTCTCAGCTCAGGTGGACGTGTTGCGATCCCCGAAAAAGAATGAGCAGTGGCGCAACGTAACACCCCTGTTCGGACTTGCAACGTTAGCCGCGACTGATACCCAATAACTTATATTACAAAGAATATGGCAACAATTGGCATATTACCAATGAACTGTTGCAGCCAAACTAAAAGATTTTAGATATTGTAA
Source organism: Polypterus bichir lapradei (assembly GCA_026402145.1). Taxonomy (NCBI): domain Eukaryota; kingdom Metazoa; phylum Chordata; class Cladistia; order Polypteriformes; family Polypteridae; genus Polypterus; species Polypterus bichir. The sequence continues at coordinate 18,118,389 of JANRMT010062838.1, read as the reverse complement.
AAGAGCCGTTTGATAATTATAATACAAATAGTACCAATTGCACCTGAAAATAAAAGATAACCACTTCATTTAATATAATCTTTACTTTTCCAGCTGTCTTTATTTAAGCTACCAATCACCCATCACGACTGTTTTCTGTTCAAGGAGGAGTTTGGTGAGCCATATAAAGTTGTGTTCTAAAGTGAAGCATTTCAAGTTTTTTTTTTTCAGTCCGGTCCATTCTTGCCATTTAAAATAATCTTCAAGAGGCATCATCCCACATGTAATACCAACTGCTATACAATGTACTGAATATGTTCACTTTGAAGTGGCAAAGCTTTCAATTCTAGTAAATGTGCCTTGCATGTTAGAAGTAATCATTTTAACACCAACCTCTGCTATCTTCTTGAGGTAAGGGTTCTCTTCTTGTTCACTCTTCTGCTTACAGTGGCTTCAAGGATGCGGTTGACACAGTTGTCTCTTGACCTGCACGTCTTCCTCCATGTGTCTCTCCAATTTCATTTCATTTGCCATGTTTTGTAACCAAGCTCTCCCCCTGTTATGAAATCCTTTCAGGCGTTCGCCGTCATTAATCCATTGTGACTACATATAATTCAAAACCTGCACCAGTGACACAGGCACACTACAATCATTTTTTATATTCGATGCTCAATCACATACACCGGAGATTGCAGAAAATGCCCACTCCCCCCCAACATTGTTTCATCTACAGCTAAGGTCCACATTGAATCAGTCATGACAGCCATAGTGCAATGCCAGATACATGGCAGTATTATGCAAGGGAATGGGGACTCGTCACATTTTCTTGCTATGAGTGTACCGCCTTGGACCATTGTGCTCTTTACCCAGCGCTTGTTTCATCCATTCGGTGCCACATCCCTTTTCTTAAAAAAATGGTGAAAACTACTCCAAAGTGTGCAAAAAGACACACTCTTCTTATAACAATATTCACAGCAACTTTATATATAGATTTACCTAACCGAAATTATGAATCATAGGACTGTCAGGGTGGGGGTTTTGTGAAAGGCCCTACTTTTTGCCAATGACATTCTGCTATTTTAAACAGAATACAGAGATTGACACTGAGTGGTAACATGGCACTAAAGTGTGCCAAAAGGAGTTACATGACCCTTTGTACACAATAATAAATGTAAACACAGCCTCCAAGTTCCTTTTATTGCTCTGCCCCAATATGGGCACAGGAGCGCTAACTGGTTTTAGGGGGCTGACTGGGGATAGTCACACGAACATCCATAATAGTACCTTCCAATATTATCAAGTTGGATAAAAGAGAATACCTTTACTGTTCATCTCTGTACTGTACTTGCTATGTGTTACTTTCTTGACAGGATTGTAGTCCATATTCTCTAAAATGAAGACAGAGGCAGTAACCTGTACAGGTAATAGGAGACATGTTTAAAACACAGGCCAGTCACAGAGTGCATTTGGGTTCAGCTTTTAGTTTGTTTATCTAACCTTGTTAGTTCTTCAGGATGACTTACACTATGACCTCGACTGTCTGGATTCTGAAGCACCTTCTGTGCAGAAATAAAGTTAACATCTACATCTGGGCCTGGTTGCTTTGAACAGAAGGACACTGCCATACTTGCTTGCTTATACTCACTCAATCAACAGGCCAAGTACTAGAGGGAAAACTATATTTTGGAAAACCATCATTGTATGATTCTACAGAACGAACACCTTTTTCCATTGCTACACTTGGCCACACTAAGCCTAGACAACTCTTCTGTTACCACACAGCAAATATGTTAAATACTTTGTCCATTAATGATGGACATCATTAATGAAAAAAAAAAAAACCCACCAAGTTCTTAGTTTCTTTTGCACAGGACAGTTCTGATGCATCCTGCCAAAGCTAAACTGCCTAAAATGCAGAGTTAATGGAAAAACAAATCATGTTAGTCAGTAAAACAGATTAGCATCATGTTCTCCACTTTCTTGAGTGACTTGTGGAAGAAAACATAACCATACATGGTGTACTTTGCAACCCAGTGGTGGCCTCTGGCAGTTTTATTAATTTTATCTGCAATATACGGAGGACAGAACCTTGAGGTGGTACTTGCACGTCTCTTACTTCTTTCACATGGGTGGAATCCTTCCTATTTATCATAATCAGTCTTCACTTGCTGCCACACTGAAAATACATAAGTAAAACCAAACCTCATCTACTTTGGTATGAACACATTTATAAACAGTAAACCTGTCCGCTTCCCATACGTTTATCCATGCCAACCCTCCTGATATATTAAAGAAACCATTAAAACACTCTTGAATTTAGACACCAATATCCACAGAACCCATTTGAATGGACAACTGGGCATGTCATTTAATCACCATGCTTTGACCTCACCTTTAATCTCCTACAGAAGCACAGGAGCAATAGCAACAATAAAATCATTTTGTGTGGAACGTGACATGGCAGCACTCCAGACAGCACAGATAATAACAAAGGGAGTTGCCAAAACATCATCACAACTGGCAAACCCTTGCATAGACTTACTGAAGATGCTATAGTTGACACATTCTCATCTCTGTAATCCTTGCCTTAGACACAGAGAACTGCGGTGTTTTTCCTCAGCATTTCATGGGGCTTTGCCATTTGACATTGTGCACCCTTACCAATCAGTCGTGTAAATGCACTTAAAATCAGTGAGTTCTTAATCTTTTTAAGGACTATTATTGATGATGAGATTCCTCTGACACACAAACACACATACCGTATGTATTCCTCAACTACAACATGGCACCCAAATTAAGAACCCTTGACTTACCAACTGCTATACAATGCTTCTTTTAAGTTTGTCATCTCCATTCTTGGCCACACAATCATCCTACCCACTTGCTAGTTTCATTAGCAGACCTCTCTGTGCAGACAGACTGTCACAGAGCTAGCAGGAAGGAGCGAGTCAGTCTTACTAGATTACAAATGAAAAGACCTTCTCTTGTTCCTCAACTTAGTTTTTGGCACTGGTCTGCCTACCTTCCTCCTCTTCAAAACTGAAAAATTAGGATTTCTCCAATTCCTACCCCACACCATTTGCATGTCCCACTCTGTCATAGCACACTAACTACCACTCAAAGTCACAACTAAAGTACTATGAGACATAAAACAGGAGTACTTACAAAGTATAAATCTTTAGATTTATTAAATTACAAGCAGCAGCAATACACTAACCTCATTACCATTTCCACAGGAATTGTACGCAATACAAATCCACTAAGCATATAGAAGTTTAAATTGCAAAGGAAAGCAGCTCAACAAAACCTTTCAATGAATGCCAAATCAGATACCTTTAGTATAAATTACTAGCAGTTCTCTTCATTTTTTCCCCAAGTTACTCTTGCCGAAGATATAATAATAAGAAATCAAGTAAGGACAATGTTTTTCAATATGTAAAAGGATTCAGTATCTAGGACTGACAGGTTGTTGCAAATGGAGTGGAACAGTGAGGCGAGTTTTTCTTTAGAATGGTGGAAACCTATTACAACTGTAAAAAAAAAAAAAAAAAAAAAAACGCACAAAAATGTTTTGCATTTTCTTTCCTTCCTTAAACGAGATAAAAAAGTTTCTAACAATATATGTGCAATCTCAACATGCAAATAAACACTCAATAACACTCATGGCGTGAAAAATGGATGCATTTGCAAAGTTTTAAGGATTTTGCTTTCATGTTTGCACTGGTGCCACGTGAAACCCATTTCAAAACAGCAAGAACAGGCACTTTTTTTTTTGTTTTTTAAAGTTTATAAAAATGCTTTACTTTAGAGAACTACATGTGGCAAATGAATATAAACCATAACTACAACAAATAACTTAGGCTTGAAAAATACTGTACTTACCCCTTTTAGTATCAAGAAAAACACTTTTGACATTTTGTGATCTATTTTGCTTAAACTACAGAATAATTAAATTATGAAAAAAAGATCACAGAATTATCCCTAAACAAAGTCCTCTGAAATAGCCCCTCAATTGCAAGTCAGTTCATTTCAAAATATAGGCCAGATACAAAAAGAGCAACTCCAGCTCTCATTTTTACTACAGAAACAGCCATCAAAATAAGAAATGTACTCTCTTTGTAGAGAAGTAGATAGGCTTTGGTTTTTAAACCATCTGTAGGCTTTGACATGATGTACAATAACTCAAGCCATTCTGTTTAGAGTAGTTTGGCCCTGGTTCACTTAGGGCTTTCTTCCTTTCTTTCGTAGTGACTGGCCTTCACCTGAAAAGGCTATAAATCGGCTTACTGCATCCTCCTGTAAAGCAAGACAAAAATAAATTACGGTTCAATTTAAAGAAGAACTTTGGCACAAACAAAACTCAGGTGGCACAGTGAATAGCGCTGTTATTTCACAATATCAATTGAAGCTGAAAAGCCCTCCTAGTCTTTTTCTGCCTTTGTAGGGGTCTTCTCTGTTGTCTCCAACATGCTTAAGGCACACACAGGTTAAGTTGACTGGCAATTCTAAACTGATCCCTATACGAGTCAATGTGATTGAGAGAGTGTTTGTGTATTCTACATTGGATGGGCATCCAGTCCTTGGTCGGATCCTTTATTCCACCTGATGCTGCTGGCTTGGGAATTTCAGCATGCCTATTCTCATCTCTCTCGGTGCTTTTGTGACTTCCTTTGTTGAAAAGCTACAGCTCTTTATCCCCACAATTAATATCATTATCTTGTTCATTCTCCTAATTCAGCAGTTTATCCTTATAGTTCTACCTAGAATCTTTAGTCCCATTAACAAAAATCTTAGCAGGCTCAAAATCATTTTTCAAGTTAATTCACACCAAGTACATCCAGTTTCTTTTGCTATCTGCTTTTTCTTTGCCCATCCTCATTCCAAACTCACTTATAAACTCCCATCTCTCAGCTTACTGAGCCCCCTTAACCTGCTTTTCTGGAATTAGCTTTGCTTCTTTATAGATTGCCCGGTCATCTTCTGCCTTTGTTTTCTTTCCATTCCTTATAACATCTCCTATTTTCCTCATTTGCTGTATCGACCTCATCATTTCACCAGGTTTTCTTGTGTCATTTCTTGTCTAATCACATGCTTGTGTGGTTTACAGCCAGATATTCTTCAGCTCTTCCCACTTGGTTCTGAAACTTCATTTTGCACTTGTTAGCAATGCTTCAGTACATTTACTTTTGACACTCTCAACTTTCAACTTCCAGGCCTTCAGGCTCAGTGTATACTTCTTCACCTTACTTTATGAATTAGATTAAAGGATCTCCAACGACCAAGGGATGCTGTGATAAAAAACCTCTCTCCTGGGATCACCTTCATATTTGTCATCATGTCTCAGTCAACTTTCCATATTAATAAATACTTTATACCACCTAATTTATGTCACCAACTTGTTTTCATCCCTCTTAAACCTTATTGTTGCACACAACCATTTTCTCTCACACCATGAAGTTCCAGAATCCTCCCATTCTCAATATTCCTAGTGCAAAGTTAGAGCTCCTATGGAGTCTCTCACAGGCCATGAAGCACCACAGATGTCACCTTCGTCCACGTAACAAAACACATCTTTCCCTTAATCACTTCTGCCAATCTGTGGCACCAATGTTGAGACCATATTCATCAATCACTTACCATAAACAATCTTCACCACAAAATGCTCATCTGCCCTTGTCACCTCCACTACTTTGTTTGCTGACTTTTAGACACAAATACATCAACTCCAGTACTGTCCTCACTTCTCCACTGCTGGTGAAACTTCCACCATCCCCAATAAGCATTCTTTGCCCACACCTTTCCAGCTCATCACCCGTACACAGCACGAATCTTCCTCTGTTCAGGACTTCCACAGTTTCAGTCAGTTTTCCCCATCATACTCTCAACATTCCAAGCCACACTCCTCAGCAGATATATACTTCATCAGCAGAAAAAAATGATATGACGTTTGTGTACATAGATGCTACAACTACAACTGTCAAGTCAAGTGGGATGCACATAAAGAAGTCACTGCACTGCCCAGATAGACACTAAATGGTAGGTCTAGACCAAAAAAAAATTAGAACCTATATTAGGGCCTGGCAATGGCACTGCTGGTTACTTAATAAATTATAAAAACCCTGTGTAATTTACTTCAAGAGAATACTAAATAAAAACTCACCAAAATATAAAATGCTTGCATTACTTGTCTCGTCTTTGTCATTAGTTTTCACTTGAGAAGTGTAACCTTTTTAACTGTCTTTCATACTGTACACTACATGATAATGATGAAAAGGTATAGGTAAAGACAAGTTTCCGGCTTTCCAATATGAATACTGTAGTATGAAACGAGACTATTTCTTCATTCAAAACAATTTCTACTTACATCTTCCAATTTCTTAGGCTGAGGCCGTGAATTCCTGATGAAAGTGATTTTTCCAATTTTGAATTCGTAATTAGGAATACCTCTTTCAGGTAGGAGAAAATGAAGAGAAAGAGATAAGTCAGAAATACTGCAAAACAATCTTTGGCTAAGTGATTATGATTATTTAAAAAAGCTTGAAGGTAATCCTCTTAATGTGATTAAGATTTGTAGAGAAGAGCAACCAAACGCATCAGAGGACAAAACAGGCACATAACCAACTCTGACAGGCTAAGAGACTTAAACCTTTTAATCTTGAGAAGAGAAAGCTAGTTGGGACCTCAATGCAGGTCCCCAGAATTCTCACAGGCACTAAAAGATGATCCAGTGCAATTCTGTTAATTAGTAATTTGTGCAGTTGAAGACACTGGTAGAAATTAAAAGGAAATGCATTTAAGACAAAAGTCAGGAAGTGCTTTTTCCATACAAAAGGGTATTGGGAATCTAAAACAAAATTACAAATTGAGTATAGTTCTATAAAGTTATTATCTAGCGAACAGTTTCCTTTCATTTGTCAACTTTTCATGTTTTATGAACCAAGCACTAAAGAGTTCTCTTGAAATGGTAGGCTACAAATAAGATAAGGCAAAAAAGGCTCACTGAGTAGAGAAGCAGTGATCTCTCACAAAGAAAAAAACATCTGTTGCAATTTTTTTAATGTATTATATCCAATAAATAAACCGAATGTAAAATTATTAAACCTTTTTATATCACTGGGATCTAGTGGTGCTGGACTGGGTTCAATTCCTTTTTTCTTTCCATCAAGTCGATTTCCTGAGCCTGTAAATGCCTGTAAAGGAACACAATAATAATAGTAATTACTTCACAAACATTATAAGTTTTAAAAACTTTAATAGCACTATTAGCGTTATACCTTGCCCCTCATTAGGGTATGCATAACAAAAAAAGACGACAATACTAATTTTATGATCATACGGAGATTAATCAAAAACAGTGCATACACATTTCTCACAAACCATCAAAAAGAATTTGGAGTCTCATATGTTAAATAACTATAAGACTGCTTTTTATATATTTACCACTTTAGCACAATTTTCCCTAGAAAATATGTTAAAAAATGTTGACATAACAAAACTTTAACTGAGCTATGGTAAGTCAAGATATATTTCACAACACAGCTAGTAAAAACACCAAGGTGCCCGATATGTCCTAGCAGAAACACTTACTCTGAATCCCATATCCACGTCCGCATAGCTGCTGTGATCTGCCTCCTCTTCCTTATTGGGAAAAATAAACACAGTTTAGCTAGACAGATATTCTTTTATAATGTGGGATATAAAGCAGGTTCTTGGCAGCACCTGAAGAAAGACTACATGAATGAATAAATAAATCTCACTGGGGACTCCTCATGTTGCTGTTGTTTTCTCTCTGGTTCTTTATATCCCAATGGTGCATCAAAATCCACCTGTCAAGAGAAGTTACAAGATCATAACATACCATATCAATACCAATCAGTCAGGAATAAAGCAAACTTGTCAGCAAAGATAGTTACATTCATGTCACACTCGATAATGGAAACAGCCTTGTCAGGTTTGGTCTCCATCACTCGAAGTTCATATATCTGGTAGAAATAGGAGAGGTAGGAAACAAAACAATTTTAGAAAACCAAAAATACACCAAATAAATCTGGTCTAGTTATACAACTATCTCAAAATGTACCCAGAACATTTTAGTTGAATTCAAAAATCAGAACTGAATTATCACAAAGACAGATAGGGAAAGGAATTTTAGTATGGCACAGTAAATCAATAATGAAGTGTTCAAGAGGAGTACAAATAAGGTTTTGGAATAGAGAGGAATATAAATCTGGCTTCCCGTTTTTCCTGAAGATGATGATTCTTTAAACTTTACCTTTCAAATAAAATAATAACATCTCTGCTAACTTCGTGGCACAGTGGTTAAGGTTTGAGACTTCAAGCCCGGAGGTTCTGGGTTCAGATCCCACCACTGACACTGTGTGACCCTCAGCAAGTCACCTCCCCTGCCTATGCTACAATTGGAAAAATAAAAAGAAATGTTCCCAGTTGAATCTCAAATGTTGCAAGTTGCTTTGAATAATGGTGTTGTCCAAATAAATGAATGTAACTGTTTTTGGTAACTGAAATTTTATTGAAGTAATTTTTTAAGAAGTAAACTTAAGTGGAAAAACTAAATAGTTTGGTATGTCTATTTTGTAAAATTAAACAATGGTAGTGGCTTTCACCAACTCTTACTTATAATATTACTACCAACAATAAAGGATAGTGACCAAACTGTAAAAAAGAAACTGTACAGACCCTATGAACATGTGAAATGTGGACAAGAGTTCAAAACATTAAGTGAAAATCCATTGAAACACAAGTAGTTTAGTTAACACCAATAAAAATATTAACAGCAATTTAATATAGAACATTTACTAATTAATATTTCTAATATGCTCTATCAGCTTAACTATTAATAACAGAATTTTAAGTTAAAATCCAACATGTAATTTTGAATAATCATAATGATGCATTTGCAGTTTGGCATATTTAATAGTATCTAGAGTGTCATGCTGGTTAACTTGTTGCACGTGGTACCACTACCAATACTGATGCTCTGTGTAAGAAAGGACAGAGCCGACCATACTTCCTTCGAAGGCTGGCGTCCTTCAACATCTGCAATAAGATGCTGCAGATGTTCTATCAGATGGTTGTGGCGAGCGCCCTCTTCTACACGGTGGTGTGCTGGGGAGGCAGCATAAAGAAGAAGGACATCTCACGCCTGAACAAACTGGTGAGGAAGGCAGGCTCTATTGTAGGCACGGAGCTGGACAGTTTGACATCTGTGGCAGAGTGACGGGCGCTGAGCAGGCTCCTGTCAATCATGGAGAATCCACTAAACACTCTCATCTGCAGACAGAGGAGCAGCGTCAGCGACAGACTGCTGTCACCGTCCTGCTCCACTGACAGACTGAGGAGATCGTTCCTCCCCCACGCTATGCGACTCTTCAATTCCACCCCGTGGGGGGGTAAATGTTAACATTATACAAAGTTATTGTCTGTTATACCTTCATTGTTATCACTTTTTAATTTAATATTGCTCTTTATGTATGCTGCTGCTGGAATATGTGAATTTCCCCTTGGGATTAATAAAGTGTCTATCTACTACACAGATCCCATGTTTTGTGCTCAAATCCTGCTTCTTGTCACTCTCTGCATGGAATGTGCTTGTACTTGGTGTTTGAGTAGGTTTTTCTTCAGGTATTCTAGGTTTTCTAGACAAGGTATTCTAGGCGAGGTTAACAGCCACTGCAAAGGTGTAATATCAAAAATGTTCTAAACTGGATCAGTTTGTATGGCTCTCTGTGATACTGATTTGGATTAAATGGATCTGAAACTGTTATATGTACACTCTTCAGTATTTTATTATTTAATCAATACCTTTTACAATTCAAATGGTTGTTGGTATACTTCATAAATTTTCTTTGAAAACACTTCATTAATAAGTGGTGTGTGGTTTTATTGTTGCCAAAGTGCTTTGCTCAGAATAGCTGCTGCATCAGAGAATCTTCCTGCATTAAGTGCAGATAGTACTGGTAGTCAGTCACTGTGTTCAGCAAGTTGCTTTGACCTGTCGATGCCTCTCTTCTTGTGATCATTTTTCTTTCCTTCACCCTTTTCCAAACTGGTTTATTACTTCTGCACAAAGGAAATAACCTGCTGGATATTAGCTATTAATTTAGAAAGGCAGCTCTTCATGAGTAAGCTGAACTAATTCACTACATGTAAGGTGAATGGTGTAGTAATCTAACAAACTGTTCTTGTAAATGACCTTCACAAAACATGTGCACATAAATACTGAATAAACCTAATTTGCCTCTGCAATAAAATTACATTTTTATAATAACATAGCTGTATGCTTTTGCACATATCAACATGTCACTACCCATTATTTTTGCACAAATGATTCTGCTGTATTTATCAATGTTTACAGCTGGAACTAATGAGTTTTTAAATTGTCTGTAAAAAGGCAAACTGCCATGCAGTCATTACTCAAACATGGAAAAAAATGTTAATGTCAGATGAACCCACACATTTTTAAACTACACAAAAACAGACTCCCTGTAGTTCAGCAGGGTGCAAAAGAAAGCCCAGTCAAACAGGCCAAAGTCACTATCATCAAACACAGTGGTGGAGTTAGGTTTGGGCAACATGGGCAGGCACCCACACCAAAAAAATTAAAATAATTACAGCCACAGCTAGTCAATCAGTTAGGGGTGCAGTTTATAAAAGTTGTGGGGTGCACACTCTGTTAAATTCATGTTACGTACACAGGGGCGCAGAAATTATATCACTGAATGGGTGCGTGCTCCATACTACTGTTTGGGCAGCATCATCCAAGGGGCATCTTTTATGAAAGCTATGGGGTGTGCAACCCTGTAAATTCTGCAGTATGTACACTGAAGGGGACATATACCCCCAAACTCATGAAGATCTAACACAGACTACCCGCTATGGACACAGAAGGGCTCCACCCAATCCCCAAATCAAACCGCAAACCCACCCCGGGTTCCAAAAGGGCTTGGACCAGCACCTTCTCCTCCTCAGCAATGGGAGCTACTGTATTATATTAAGTCACCTGGCTAAGATACTGTAATGCAATAAAAAAAAAAAAAAAAAATACAAAAAAACACAAGTAAGAAGCAAGTTATAACAACCATTAACGCTACTGTGCGTTTAACTTTTTCCATATTTATTCTATACATTGTGATTTGTTTTAATAATTTCAAAAATGCCTGTGTCAGGTTTAATTAAACTTATAAATGTTTGGTTGTGAAATTGTACTCTGGCCAGTGCTTTCAAAGCAGTCTCCAACACACCTCAAATCAGAAATGTAATAAATCTAATTTGTAAAATGGAGAGCACATACAAATGTTTTTTTTAAATAAAATAAATTCTGCTTGGACAAAGGTAAATTATCCATTTTTAAATTATGTTCCAGACAATATTGTCTGAGAAATTGCCTATTTTTCTTTCTATAAGAATAAAATTTGAGCATGAACATATTTAACGGTTAAAAAAATAAGTCTTACTTTTTCATTGTAGTTGATTGCAATTACATCTCCTGTTGTCAAACATGCAAAATTCCTTAAAGCATTTTCTAACCTGTAAATCACAGTTAAAGAAAAACCTAGTATGTGTGGTAATTGTCAACTATCCTAATGAAAGAAAAAGATGTTTTACTTGCACCCTTGAGCCATGAATCACTTCATTTCATTTTGTGAGCAGAAAGACCGTTCCCTTTAAAATTTCATTATGCAAAATAGACAAGCGGAATTGTCTTTTTCACAGTTTCAAAAATCTGACAACTATCATAATGAACAACATTTATCTTCATTAACAAAGACTACTAGCTTAACTATTTCTACTTTTAAATGTTTTTTACACAGCTTAAATTGTTCCTGCAAGGTTCTTATTATTACACGAAGGATACACTGCTTTGGGATTAGTTATATCAAGGAAATCCGGACTCTGTGGCTGGAATTTGGAGTAAGTTGCAACCATAAGGTTCACACTTTCAACCTGAACAAGACCGCCTTCTTCTAAAAGCAAATTCTGCATCATCTGAAGAAAAAAAGAAAAAAAAAAGGCTTTGTCAGAAGAAAAAAAGATCTGCCATATTTAAAACGTTCCAAACTAATCAGTATTCAAAATAAAAGCAGTGTTCTTCTACCTTCTAGAAGACACCAGCATGTTAAACCCAACAGGAAATAACCTCACGTTTAACATGTCAACCAGCCATTCAACCATTCTGGTTATTTAAGCATATGGTGTGTTCCAGTCTTCATTTTGGATAACAAATACACTTGTTTTATAAGAAGACTTCCACAGATTTCTGTCATAGTTTCAAAGTACTAGTCTATTCATATAGGTCTTTACTATATTGAATTGTGTGTGAATACCTCCAAATCACTGCTCTAATTTTACAAAGGTACAGAGCAAATCCAATTGAGGACACCTTTCTAAGCCAACTAGAAAATAACAATATAGTATACTAGTTATATTTGTAATTATTGTGGGCAGAACCATGAGGCAGTGGTAGTGCTGTCTTGCAAAAACGAGACAGAGGCTCAAGTCCCTGATGTCCACTGCATTGGGTTTTCATGTCAATTGGCAATGCTGAATTGTCCTATATATATGTGTGTGTGTGTGTCTGTCCACCCTGTGGTGCAATTGGCAGGGTTTGTTCCTTCCTTGCACCCGATGCCTGCTGGGATAGCCTCCAGATTACCCATGAGCCTGCTCTGAAAAAACAGATTTGTAAATGTGACAGATAAGATGCATTTTAATCCTATGTGTGAAACATTTTTTATATCTTTTAAGCTGTAAATCGTATTGTTGACCATTTTACTTGTTTAACAGTAAACAAAAACATATCACATAATTAAATAGGCCCAATTAAAATAAAACAAAATCAACATGAATGTCAATAGTTAGTTGGGTTCTTGAAGATAAGAACTGTATAGTTGTAATTTTAATATGGCCAAATTTTAAGAAAGCACTATCAAGATAAAAGCCATAGACCACTATTTTTTTCAGGCAAATAAACAAACAAAGCAAAACAGTTGTGATCAGATTAAACAAATGGAATGTTATACAGTACTTCAAACCAACTGAATCCAAAACCAGTATCATCATCACTGTAATGAATTCATTTCATTTTTAACACACTAAAATCGTAGAGATGCATTTTAAAAAAAAACAAAAAAAAAAAAAAAAAAAACAAAACAAGATGTGCCAGACTCACCCAGTGAGGAAGATAGCATATTCCCTCATCTGCCACAAATTCCAAAACACCACAGTGTGTCATCCGGTCTGAATTTTTATTGGTGAGTTTAAATAGCATTGGATATGTAATATTAAGTCGACCTGAGGAAAAAACAAATGTTTACCAGCAGCAGCATGTAGAAGGTAATAAATTAACTTCAGATAACTTAATACCTTAACAAAAAGAACCTGTAATCACACATTTCAAAATGCAATTCAGGGTGTTTTATTGGTAAAAAAGAAAAAAAAAAAAAAAAAAAAGTTTTCTTGTACATAACACACATGGCAAAAGTGAAAGTACAGTACATCTAAGAGCTTGGTAAAGTCTACTTTGTTTTTAATTTGTTTTTCAATTTTACAATGATGTTTATAACCTACTAATGCTTACTGAGCATCAAAATGGCAAGTGCTGTACAATAGCTTTTTACCTTAGTAACTAAGGTTTTAACCTACAAGCATAAGACTCCATACGATTATTACTGTGGATGGAAACAAACACGAACTGCTCTTTTCCTCACTATTTAAAATTATTCAATTATTTTCTTCAGCAATGTGTGACGTGCACTCTAGTTTTAAAACAGGTATACTAAAAAGGAACCATTATATTACAACCAATTACAAAATAAACTTAATAAATTGTCCAAGTCAATTATGTTGGTCAAGCTAAAACAAAAAAGAAAAAAAAAATCAATTTCCAGCACAATCCATAAAACATCTTTATTGTCAATTAAGCCATTTTGTTTTAACTCTGATACATGGTCTAAAACAGCATAATCAGAGTAATCATATAGGCTTTGCATTAAATCATTAATTGATTATTTAAACATATTAGCACTTAATGAAAGGTTTTTATATACTTACTGAGTTGATCTAGAGCACTTGGAGGCATTATAACTGAAAGAAAAAAAGAAGATGATCAGCAATGTTTACTTATGAAACAATGCAAAAAATGTCACTTAATAAAATATTTTGTGAATAAGAAAAACAATGACATTGAATCACTGCTTTTACACTTAATTTTAATATTTATTTAGATGCTGTTTTATTCAGAGTGACTTCCAAACCTCATATCTGTAATTTACACAGTTATAGTACTGACTTTTTATGTGACTCCTCAAGATCACAAATGGATACAGTGAATATGGAACTTTGTAGTCTATAGTCCAACATTTCAGTAACTTTTTCACCCTGGTTACATAAGAACAAGTCATTCTGAAACAGACAGACATTAAGGTGTAAGAATGAAGATTGCTTCTTACTTTTGCCTCCCTTTTCCACATCAGAACGGTCATTAGGTCCTGCTAACATAGACACTGAATAGCAGCGGTACTGGGTAGAGAAACGACTCTGGAATGCCCTTGGAAGGGGGTGGTCAAACATATTAAAGGAAAACTGTAGAACAGGGAAGAAATTAGTAAAACAAAAATGAATATAGTGGGGAAAAAGCAATTATAAATACACATTACCAACCAATGAAATTTAGGAACTTACACAAATTCACTCTTCTACCTTTTGATTACAGTATTACTTCAACCATCTTTAATATTCTATATCTTTGGTATATTCATATTCCAGATGGATGCAGATGAAGACTTTTATATTTGTATATTGTAACAGGAAACATCCTCTGGCATATATTCACATCCAAAACAATAAAGAAGGAACAAAAAAAAAAAAAAACCACACACAACACAACCATAGGAATAACACTTTGCACTGGCTGGTGGTTCTTTCTCTTAATCTGAGGACTTCATGCCAATCATTTTCACAACTCTAGAATAAAAATGTTCTGGCCAGCAGTGGCTTTAAAACTGCCTCCCAAGATCAATTAAGGCCAAACCCTGAAATCAGAACTGGAGTGACTGAACAGTAGCTTTAATTACAGGTGCACAAAGATAAAACTTCCCCAAGGGTCCCTGGTGTTTCCGAGAGACACATTTCTTTTGTTCCCAAGCCTATGATCACATTTTTTCAGTGTTATCAGTTTCAGAAACTGGGGGCATCACTGAAGAAGTGGTATGGAAACAGAGTAAAGAGTATGCCAGGTAAGCTAATTTGTCTAAACAGAGTAACATTTTTGTTTCACAAATCACCCTGGGGTGATGTGTTGCATGTTGGTAAGAAAGTGTCCGTGCATGTGACAGTACTACAGCTACTACCACTACTACACTCCATTGGCAACAAGATTGTACCATTTTAGGTACACAGTGCCTCATATTTCAATAGCTTGCTTTTTTCCTATAAATCTCAAATGTTTATCTCCCACAAAACCATTTACATACATTTATTTGCTTAGCAGACACTTTTACCTAAAGAAACTTACAAAACAGGTGAACATCATTGAGTAAACATTGGTCGAGGGAACAGTCTGGGAACAAGTTTTACAACAACAACATTTATTTATATAGCACGTTTTCATATAAAAAAAATGTAGCTCAAAGTGCTTTACAAAATGAAGAATAGAAAAATAGAAGACACAATAAAAAATAAAAATAAGTCAACATTAATTAACATAGAATAAGTAAGGTCCGATGGCCAGGGTGGACAGAAAAAACAAAAAAAACTCCAGACGGCTGGAGAAAAAAAATAAAATCTGTATGGATTCCAGACCAAGAGACCGCCCAGTCCCCTCTGGACAATCTACCTAACATAAATCAAACAGTCCTCTTTGTATTTAGGGTTCTCATGGAAGGACTCGATGATGATGGTCACGTAGACTTCTGGCTTTCAGTCCATCAATGTTGGAGCATCATGATGCTTTGAGTAGGTGGTGGTGGCGCAGGACAAGGTTACAAAATTGATCATTACAAGTTAATGGTTCAGAACAAAATGCTAAACTGTTAGGTTTTGTGACCAAAAAAGTGTAACTGTCAATTTCAGTTAGACAGAAATTCACCAAACAAGACAGTTTTTAAACACTTCTTAAACACATCGAGGGAGTCTGAATTTCAAATGGAGGTGTGTAGCTTGTTCAGTCCACTAGGAGCTACATATGAAATGAGCCTGGGCTGAGATTTGATGCCAAACAGAGGCGACATGTGCTGCTACTGGGAGCCACTATGGTGCTTCCCTACATTTCTAAACCCAACGGCGCATGAAACCCTCACACTGAAGCATTCTATTTGCAAACCTTAACTAATCCTCCCCCTAGGACAGTGCTTCTCAGAATTTGGTCCATGGACCACAGGCAGTCCCGTTCAGTATGTGCCAGATGGTATATAGGCTGACCTATTCATTTTTCTCAGAAGAACTTTACTTTACTGCTAAGGCCCCATAAAATGGCTCTAAGGCACCGAGCATAATGCACCTTTGCTTGATTTTCTTAGAGGATAACGTCTTTTACCTCTACACTACTTCTTCAATCCAGTACTCACAGACAGCATGGTAGCTCAGAGTAGTAACCTATGGATTACCTGCAACACTGAAAGTGACAGAGGAGCAGTGCGAGACTGGCAGAGTTCTCTTCATACTGGTTTTTCATCAGCCTGTCTTAGAGAACCTTCCAGTGGTATAATGGTTGGAGTAACATGGGTACTTATATATACTTTAAGGTAGTAAGCGGCCATTAGGCAAACGTGTTCCTCCATATCTTTTCACATTGTGAAAGCTTGAGAGCCACTGTCCAAGAAATACTTTACTATGATCTTCACCCTCGGAATAAAGTCACAACACTCAAATCCAGACTAAAAATCCAGGACCCTCATATTGTCAAAAATGTGGCTCTTTCTTTACGGAAAAAATGTTTCCCCGATTACTTTGATTTGTATAAATATTTTTCCCTTAGACCCTCGTCGAGCTGCATTTTTTCCAATTCACATTAAGTAAAATAATTAAAGGCAATCAAACATATACAGTTCAGTCCTTTGGGCTAATCTGAGCGCTAAATTACACTCTAGAAAATAAAATGCCGCATTAGGTCACAAACAAGCAGAAGCAGGAAACGTTCTTATTACTAGCTTAAGTAGATCTATTCGCTCCCATAAAGTTGCCTAGTAGCAGTAAATGCGTTGTTATCCGTCTAGTTTTCACATATCTGTCACTGTCTGAATTGTCATGCTATGTACAGTAGTTTTAGATAACCACTTAGCTTTAACCCATTTATCCTATTAAGCGGACCTGGTATCAACTACTGCTCCACATACCAATGTCGTACCATTTTATATCACTCTCATTTGTATTTGCCCCTACCGAAAAACCATGCCGGTGTGTTGACGTTACAAAATGACACCATTTTTTGCAGCAAGACTGTTTTGCAGTTGTGTTGTCATGTTGTTAATTATGTAATGTGAAAGCACATTAAAACTGAAAACTCAGTAAACAACGTATATTACGGTATTAACGCAGAAGCATGCGAGAGCTTTCCAAAGTAAAAAGTAAAAAAACTTAACAGGTAAAACACGCCGAAAGTGTAGCGGTGCCTCTACAGTCCCCCGTGAAGCTCGTCGGGACCGTGACGGTGCATCTTTGAGTGTGCGGACGGACCTTAACTGTCGTTTCCCAACCCAGCACCAAACCGCTTACCATGTTAGAAACTCTTCCTCTTTTTTGCTGAAAATGAAGCAAAGCGTTGCAAACACGGCAGTGACTTGATTCCAATCGTTTATTAAACAAAACACCGCTTCGTGACTACGTAGTGAAAGACTGAAAAGGAAACACAACAGTGCAATCAATGGTTCGACAAGCACAACCCCTAAAACAACGACAGCGAATGAGAGGAGAAGTAAAAATTAGTGGGCGAGGATATAGGAAAAGTAACCAATCAAATATCAGAATGGACGAGAGCCATATAGAAAGTCGCCGTGGCCTAAATTAGACTGTCAAATGACGCAACGGTGACGCCATTAGAAAGAAACTAATGTATTATTTTTATTATACTTTTGAGCCAGTAGAATACATCGAATCTTGAATAAACACACAATAGTACTATATATTGTATATTGTGCTTTTGTGGCTTATATCACTGTTGTTACTCCTAGACTTGCTATTGCCTGTTAAGTGCATTGTGAATACTGTGCGCAGTTAGACCGAATTCAAACAGAAAAAATCCCAAAATAAAAACAGGCACTTAGACAAGTAACCGGAAATTCGCTCACTTTTGGCCCGGTGGCAGTTTCCTCTTGAATGGAAAAAAGCCAATCGTTTACCGACTTGTTACCCAATCGCGTACAGGGACAACCCCCAAGAACGTGAGACTGTTTTCATCCGCCTCAATTACGAAGAGAAGCCGCACTGGTGAGCTTTTATATGTGCATTCCGATTGGCTAAAGTTGCGAGACTAGGCTACCTCAACTATGATTGACGACTAATCAGCCAATAGGATGTGGCATGATTTGGCGGCCTTTTTGGACTTACCGAAGCGAACGACATCTGTAAGCTCAGTGATTTTACAACTGTCTTCTTCATATTGAGCTGGTATTAAATTAATCGGCATAGCACGATGTTTCTGTCAGATTTCCGAAAAGACTTTTTTGATGTTATTGTGAATCAGGTGAGATGCATATTATTTCGTGACGTATTTAAGACAAAGAGGCCTGCTGGAGCTTAAATAAGAAAAACTGAAAAGTCGAGTCAAGCTGTTGTAATACACCGTTAGAATAAAGTGTAAATACGGTTCACTGTCATTGTCCGTGTGAGAATCTAGATTCGTTAGTTTATCCTTTAAGTTTTATTTTCTAAGATCAACGTAGTGTATTGATATTTGCTTTGTTTTTCTCCGCTAGAGAGTTGCTCTTCTGGTGGCTTCAGACATTGATGCCTTGTGCGCGTGCAAAATTCTTCAGGTAACGCTTATTTATTATTATTTTTTTTTAATTTACATGTACACAGCTGTGCAGTACCATATTTTTGTAATCTTTACAGCAAATGCGAAAAGTTGAGGGCCTATGAGACAACTTAAAACGGCTGCCAAGCATCGTTCAGTGCATTACATCGAAGGAGTTTATTTCATTACATACCATTTTCCCAGATGTTCTTTTAAATGACTGCCACTTCGCAGCCTACTTGATGTGACATTTCTTTCCAAGTAAAGGTTGGATTTTTACAGATGGAACACTGACTGATAAATTTCTTTTTAATAGAACATTTCCAGCAGGTATCGAACGATGACGTTTTTTTCCTTGCAAATGTGTTATGATAACAATAGTACGTTAGAAACACGACATCTAAAGAAGGATGGAAAATTATACAGTACCTGTATTATTGCCGATTTTGTTTTTTAGATATTTCACATCCTTGTGACTCCACAGCAATTTACTATTGCCTTTGGTACCATGTCTGATAAAAAACTTTGTCAATAAGATACATTATGATGTTTCTTCATAACTTACTGTGGATTTGTGTATAGCATAAATTTATAAAACTGGAAACTTAACCAACATAATACATCTACGTAATGCCTGTTATGGCCCTTTACGTATTTCCTGCTGGAATGCAAAGTTCAGAAAGTGATTTGGACAGTCCCTTGTACATCCTGCTTTACAAACAAAGTGAAAGAAATTACTTTACAAATCTCACCTTACACTTTCCCAAGAAGAGTGATTTTTTCCCCAAATATATTGAGAGACAAAATGATTTTGAATACTCTTTAAATGAGGAGGGATCACTAATATGCTTATTTGCTGTTATGTGTGTAAACCTATATACAAATATAAATGCATGCATCAAAGTGTATATGCAAAATTGTATTTTATTAAGGTTAATTCTTCTGCCCGAATGTCTGTATTGTTGAACAGTTTCCAAGAAAGGATTTTTTAGACATACTCTTAAAAAATGTCCTGTGAGATTCAAGCTGCTTGTTAAATCTCCTTCTAAAGCTTTTTGGTCTGTTGTTGCACCTTGTTTTCTTAAAGCATGCACTTTGTATTCCAGGTTTTATTGATCAAGGATTTTTTACTTAATTCTGTGGCTATAGTGTTTTAATATGTATTTTGTAGTATTTTTATTTTTTTAATAATGCCAACTAAGAATGATTCGACATCTTTGAGATTATCCAAAACCTTTACTTGTGTCTTAGAGGAGGAAGGATCTGCACATATTTATTCTGTCATTCTTGTTTTCCATTGCCAGTACTCTGCTGACTGACTTTTGTCATATATGTACAATATCTACTAAGCCCAGTCAATTTAATATTATGGTCCTAGGGAACTAGAGGAACTTCTATTAGAAAAATGTGAAACTATTTTTCACTTGAGAATTTCTGTGTCGAAGATTTTTAAGGTATTTTTAAGTGTAGTGGTGTATCTGAAGGCAAAACAAAGAATTCAGTATTGCAAAATGTGATCCAAGCACAATAATGTCAATGAATTTTGAATTAAAATAATTTACAGAAATGGAAAATAATATTACTTGAATCACTTCTTTGCATTTATATTCAAGTGATGTTCACAATAAATGTACATAATTTTAAATTGCTTCATTTGTTTATACCGATCAGGCCCTTTTTCATTGTGACCATGTCCAGTATACATTGGTTCCTGTCTCAGGCTGGCAGGATCTTGAAACTGCATTTCTGGAACACAAAGAGCAGGTATGTGGTTTCAACATTGTCTAGGGTTTGAGGGTAGCATTTTGGGCAAATGTTAAGAAAAGTAAAGACAACACTATATTAGAATTTCAATTTTATATTTGTTAAATATTTAGAGGCAAAACTATGTTTGCTTTTTCCCATGTGAAATTAGAAGTCTAAATTGGGATTATCCCTTTTCTTTGTCATAGGTCACTCAGTCACAGGCCCACAGAGCAGACACTTGCATTTAAGATAGTTTAAACATCTAAATAATATTTTGGAACACCTTTGTGGTAAAATATGTATTAAATCAGTACTACTTTTTATGTAATGTACAGATAGTCATAGTTTTGAGCACCATAAGATTGCAGATAGCATCTCTAAATTAGACCAATTCTTTCTCCAGGGAAATTCATGTTTTATTAAGATGTTGGAAATAATAAAAAGATCCAGAAGAATGTCAGAACTGCAAGGACAATAAGACAGTGAAGTTATTGTTCTTTTTTTCTTGAAACATGTAGCATTTCACTGTTATAAATTTCATTGTCTTGTGTAGAAACGTGAAAGACCAAATATCACAAAAAAATCCTTCTGTAAACTATATCATCAATCATATTTTCAATAGTTATTGTTTAAAGCAATGCAAATCACACACAAGACAAAAATAATAATTTTTCATTGCAACGATGTTCCAAATCACTCCTACAATAGTTTAATTTTAGGATAATGAGGTACTTGTACAGTTAAAGTATGTTAATATGATATTGGTATCTCATGTATAAGAATCTCTATCCAGTACCTTATTTCAGATTATTAAGTTTGTGTGTTCTTCACTTACCCCTTTTGTCTGCATGTGTTGTGTATGTTTTTTGCTTTAAGTGTCCGGTCACTGCTTAAAATGCAAACTTGCATAATGGAATTACTGTAATGCCAATCCTGGAATGCGTTGCATGCAAGAAAAGCTGAAAAGATTTTACTACGTTCTGGGTTTCATATACCAATATTTGAGGGTAATGGATGTTATTAATTAGTGGGAATGTTTGTAAACCGTTTTTGGGTTTGTTTTTTTTTTTCCTTCTTAGTTCAAGTACTTTGTTTTGATAAATTGCGGTGCAAATGTGGACATTCTTGAGACACTTCAGCCAGAAGACGATTCCATTTTTTTTATTTGTGACACCCACAGACCTGTAGATGTCATCAATGTCTACAATGACTCGCAGGTACTGATTGCTTTCTTATTCTCTGTTTCATTATCTGTTAAAACATCAAGTCACGCACACAACTTGTTTTATTTTCTGCTTTAATATTTAATGTTTTGAAAGAATTTAATGCAGGATGGGGTGTGTGTGTGTGTGTTGTAATAAAGTCCATGTAATCATCATGGAAACTTACATGTACTCTCATATTTCACCCTACAACTGCTTTATAGCTGCTTTACCTGCCCCAATCAAACTGTATAAAATCACTATTGCTATAAAGAAAAATTAATAATTTATAGTAGAGCCAGTTGTAGCAAAAATAAGAAATATATTTTGAAAGAATATTTTAAGAATACATCTTGTAAGGATATTGATGAAGTTAGTGAAGTTGAGGCTTTTCCAGTCTGGATGCATAGCTGTTTTATTTTTTTTATTCAGTCTACAGAGCCCTGTATCTTGAAATTTTAAGGTGGAAAAGCAAACATCTTGTCTGGATATACTTTATATCTCTTTTTCTTGTTGGAGTGTGTTTAAACCCCACCTTCACACAACCCCCCCCCCCCCCAAAAAAAAATGTCTGTGATGCATGCATCCAATGTGAAAAGACATTTCTTCAGGTAAATTTAACAATTATTACATGAATAATTAATCACCTTAAAACCAGTGTTTTTCTTTCTTGGGCTGACTTTACATTCTGATATTAATTGCCGCAGACTAATATATTCCAAGAATACAGTATGTCTAGAAATAGTCTTAACAATTCTAAAAGATAAAAGATTCAAATCAATAAAGGTAGAGAGTTTAAATTGGTAGATATCAGTTTAAAAGATGCAAATATTTTAATGGACTAGTGGTCTGAAGTTGATGGTTTGTTTGAGATAATGGTAATCTGTCTTAGTCTATACAGTATCGGTGAACCTAAAGATGATGCAGCTTCTAGTCATGGGGTATGTCAGACATGCTGAATGCAGTTGGTGATTGCGTTGCTAGACCATATGCATTTACACAAGTGAAAATTATAGGCCACATCAAAGTTGGTAGCTGTATGCCAACTTTCCAGCACAGTTAAGCTCATCTTTTTTCCCCAATGGCCAATAGCATGCTGCCTGACACAGCTGGTCCTGTAGAAATGGTTAACAGGTATGGCAAATTCAGCCACAATCATAACCTTTTTACATCTTTGTCATGGTGCATAAAATGTGAGAACAGACAAGTTTCTTTTCTGTTTGTGTGATCCAAAACACCTGCGTTTGTTATTCCTCATCTCTGCATTATATGCTTTGTTGGATGTTTAGTTGTAGGGGCAAGCTCTGCTTGCATGAGAACAAAGACAAAAATCTTTGTCACAAGCTGCAGACTAGTTGGAATGATTTACTAGGTATGTCAAATTAAGCAACTGGCTTTCGTGGGAGTGTGCTGACAACTGCCTCCAACTAGCTAAGATTGTGTAAATGAAGGCTTTGACTGAAAATCACTGGAAAAGTTGTCTAGTGTGACATTTCCTTAACTCTCCCACAAAGAAAGGTAGTACTTCAAATGTATTATTTAATCAGAGTTTGCTTTGTGGCATTCCTTTACACAGTTTAAATGTTGACCTGTTTGGAGTCTTTGTTAAATTTTATATACATTTTCTTTCAATACATAGTTTAATATTGTGAGTATAAATATCTATTAAAATTCTTATGGTGTATTTTTGCCATACACATGCAAATAAGAACTCCACTGTATTGATTACATTCTGTATATCGTAATGAAACCTGAGCTTGAGGAATGTTATTATAAAATCATTGTGCTTTTAAGGCAGCACTTAAGTGTGATGCTTCTTAAACTGTCACAAATTATAACATTTAATTTACTAGTATGTGTGTCCATTGTACCATTATGTTACTCTTATTATTTCATGAGACTGCTAATATTATTTCACCAGGCACTGTGTTATTGTTTTAAGGAATATTTTGCATAAAATGTGTTTTTATTTTTTAAAATATAGATTAAACTCTTGATTAAGCAAGATGACGACCTTGGAATTCCATCTTATGACGACATCTTCAGAGATGATGATGATGAAGAAGAGGGAAATGAAGATGATTCTGGGAATGAGAGTGATGATGGCCAAGAGCCATCTGGAAAAAGAAGGAAATTTGAAGGAGTGAGTTTATTAATTTCAACAGTAAAGCTGGACAGGTTATGTACTCTTCTATGAAGATCATAAACTTATCACTGGTGCATGTGACTTGGATTAGACAAGGACATTTAGTGGTGTCACATTTACTTTAACTTTGGTTTTGCATAATATCTCAAAAGAATTAAAATTCAATATTCAATAATAGTATTATAGCGTTTGACAGGAAGTTCTGTATTTCTAACAGGATGCTGTAGAGAGAAGAATAGAAAGACGAAGAGAACGGAGAGAGTGGGAAGCTCGAAGGTGAGATCTGTGCATATTTAACATGTTCTAATAACATCTTGTAACCAGGTTCGTGTGTGTGTACACTTTCACTGTAGTACAAGTATTTCCAATTTTAACACCTGCTTTTTTTTCTTATCAGAAAAGAGATATTGTTTGATTATGAGCAATATGAATATCATGGAACCTCTGTGAGTATGTCTATTCTTCATGCTTGAGGAAAACTCTAAAAATATACTATGTTTTTCTTCTTTACTCTTAGTTAACAAAAATGTATTTTAGTGTATATTTTTTTTCTTTTTCAGTCTGCCATAATAATGTTTGAGCTGGCCTGGGTAATGTCTAAAGATTCCAAAGATATGCTTTGGTAAATACACACTTACTTAAAAAAAATTTGTTATTAGTTATTTTACTATATAATAATATAAATATTTTCATTTTTACCTGAAAGGTGGGCAATTGTTGGCTTAACAGATCAGTGGGTTCAAGACAAAATCACTAAGTAAGGATTTTATTTTATTTTTTTTGTGCCTAGTATAATGTCTATGATGTACTTCAATATAAAATTTAATGTAATAAAAATATCAAATATTTAATTAGTATTTTAGATTGCTTATTAAATAGTTTCTTAATTATTCTCATTCTGTTATGTGAAATAAAATTAATAGATTCATCTTTTAATTGATGCTTAAAATGTTTGGGTTTTTTTCTTTGGATAAATGACACAATTTTTATTTGTTTGCAGCATTTATAGGTTTCACTGTATCTGATACTTTAGAAAGTTCAGTTACTATTCCTTTTTTGTTATTTATGTACTGTATATTTGGAGATGATGGTGTAATTTTTAAGTTGTTGATTTATTACTTAAGCTTATCTGGTAGATCATTAAGCTGTAATCAGTACTTCTGATTAAATCTCATATTACTGGTACTATGTGTCTGTTCACTTTTATTGAAAGTTTATTTTATTTAAATTTTAAAGTTTCTGGCAATTTATAATGCATCTAGTTTGAGCTTAAGCAAAATTAGACTTAAATTCCATGCTTAAAACTAAGAAAGTATGTTAGAAATGTATGTTATAGGCTGTTGTCCCACCTTTTGGGTGTGTACAGTACTGGGTTGGAGCCTGAACCAAGTGTCAATGTGGAAGGCAAGAGAACAAAAGAAATCTTGGGAGTCTTCATTTTCTGCTACATGATGTACCTGTTTTAACTCTCAATAGTCAAACCATGTTTTTCTAAATTTGCTTAAAAATGGAATTAATATTTTTTTTACTTTTTGTGTTTGTAGGTGCATTCTTTCACAGATTTTTTTTTTCTTTAAAACAATGGGGGCTTAATGCTCTAAACTATAAAATATTTTCTCAAGATATTTGTTTGTTTTATTTTAACATGTTAAACATGGCTATATTATGGTAATGTACAGATGTTTCTATTCTTTTAGTGAGTCTTTTCCCTCATCTCTTTAGCATCAAGTATGTGACGGATGTTGCTACATTGCAGCGTCATGTTTCCAGACACAGCCATAGCAATGAAGATGAGGAAAATTTATTATCCATTGATTGCTTAAGAATCTCATTTGAATTTGAGTATCCTTTTAAAGCAAAAGAACAAATTCTCTTTAAAAATGCACTGTTTGAAAAATGGAATATACTTCCTTATGTTAAATTACATTTATAATTAGTAGAATTAATTTTCACATTTTTTTAATTGATTTTTCCACTCCTAATAATGACACATTAAGCAGAACAGTTTAGTTTGTCTAACGCAGCAGAGTCTTTATCTTGCAAGCTCTTCCATTTTGTCATATTCCTCAACCATTCATTAGACCAACCCACAGGGGCCTAATATTGTACAGTATATAAAACCTGTTACTCACTTTTCCGTAAATAAAATGTATTGTTTTATTGCCTGAGGAATATGCTTTTTGGGTGGGCCTTATCTAAACAACGGCAGTCAGTGACAGCTCCTGAATATTTAACTGGTTACGGTACTTGAGAGTTTTGGCTTCCACTTACTCTGCCTACCTGGGTATGACTCCTATAATACTAACTACTATACACAATGGTGGAGGTGTGTTGTTGTTTAGTTTTTATGACCTTTAGAGTTTAGCTTTGGTAAATTGAGCGCAAGGTTTGGCCCAGACAACAGTTCCAAGTTTTTAATTTTTGTAAGTGTTAAATTAAGAGAGAGAATGAAAATCCTGTTAGCCATATCTTAGACTTATTAACCATTGAATGCCTGGCATCTAGATAGTGTGTTTGGGTTCAGCTTTAAGATACATGAAGGGAACTTGTGAGTTTACATGTTAAGAGTGGGTGTCTTTATGTGATGCTATTTGGTAGACTGACTACAGAGTGTTTTAAAAACTGATATTGTTGTGTATCCAATTTGTGCTTCCTTAATACTAATTCAGTTTGCGTTTGGCTCTGTACCAGCACTGGTCTCTCTATGAGAGTATTTGCAATTCGTCTTACACTTCATCCTATTTTAAGATATGGTCCATCCACGGTCAAAAGAAACTACAAGAATTCCTTGCTGACATGGGGTTTGTATTTGGACTGTACTGAAAAAAACAAAAAAAAAAAACAAACTCTTAACGCTCCTAAATGTTTCATTATCATTCAGTCACACTTCATGGAAAGTATTAATGAAATAGATATTTATATCTCGCCTTCGATTGAACTGCATTACTATTTAAAATGAAAATAAGATATTAAAAAATAAAATTGGATGCATTTTATTTGCATTTAAATGCACAATAAATTAATTTTGAAATAACACGGCATGTATAACTGTCTTGTATTCTGATCCTTTTCGGCTTGGAATGTATAATTTAGTGTTGTGTTTTGTTTTTTTTTCCCTGTTCCACCCCTTCACCCCCATAGCCTTCCACTGAAGCAAGTGAAGCAGAAATTTAACTCCATGGATATATCAATTAAGGAAAATCTCAGAGAAGTGATAGAAGAGTCTTCAAATAAGTTTGGGTATTCAAAAGATCTGTTAATAATTAGTTTTTTTTTTTTTTTTTTTTTTTTTTTAAAGGATTTTTTTAATTATAATTATTAGCATTTTTTTTTTAAATAAAATGTTACTGATAATTTTTGGTCAAGGTTTATAGCAGTCAGTTACAGATGGGTATACTTTTTCAGATGTAATTTTTTTTTTTTTTTTTTTTCTTAAAAACAAATTTAACTTCAAGTATTCCACTGAAAAATGAATTTGAAACTTTTTTTAAGCAAAGGATAAAAGAACAATATTGACAGTGTCCTGTTGGAGCAGTGACACCCACCATAGGATAATTATCTCTTCTGTTAGTGAAATATTCTTATGAGGAAAACATTTTAGTAGCAGTTTCTTCACAAGATAACATTTAGTATTGCATGATTATGTATTTTATGGATGTTTTATTTTTTAAATATAGATAAGCATATAAGCAATGAATGTATTTCATTAGCTTGTCAATTTGCTCAAAGCAGAAACCACTAATTATACATTAATCATCCTGCTTTTCTTTCCCAAGTTCTCTTCTCATTTATAATACAGGTGCCATTTTTGCAGTACATATAAAAAGAGGTAATAAATTCTTTTCCCATAGAATGAAGGATATTCGAATACAGACGTTCAGTGTCCATTTTGGGTTTAAAAATAAATTCTTGGCTGCTGATATTGTGTATGCAGCTGGGGCACTTCTTGAAAACACTGAAAAGGAAGACAGCAAGACTGACAACTTTATAAAGGCATTGGACTGCCTCTCCAGGTAGAGAACATATATTTCCCATCTAATTTTAGTCTATGTGTAGAATATAATAACACATTATACTGGTTAGCCCTGCTGGAGCCTAATATAGGGGATATATCTCGTTCCTCACTTTTTCAGTAAATACAATGCATTGTTTTATCTCTGGCAAAACCCATTAATGTTAAATGTGTGTTAATTTTATTTGCGCACATTTTAAAACTAATTTGTTTTGAAATTAGATGGGATACAACATTTCATAATAAATGTCAACATTCTATAAATAACCTGTATTACGTTACTTCTAATTCTTACTGGAGAATCTTATTTTATTGTTTCTGAGTAAATTAGAAACATTGGTAAACCAAATGAAGTTTTGAACAGTTATATTCAATTGCAGTTTAATGTTTTGGAATATTTGATTTTCACACTAATCTTCTGTTACAGTTGGCTTAATCCTAGGAGGGAAAAAACTTGCACTTAATTAGCAAGTGTAGTTTGCCATTCTATATATGTTGTCAGTAAGTTTTGTCTTGTACATTTCTTTTAGCTGTACTTACTGATTCTCTGTATTGATTTAGAGTTTATGAGCATCCTATATATTTAAAAGATCTCGCAAACCTCTCCTCTTGATTAAGGATGTTGTGCTGTTTCAATTTTCATTGTCATGCAGGAACATCGAGAAAATGCCCAAATAAGTTTATCCTTAGAATCCATTAATGTAGCAAAATGAAGAAATTGATGCTGTATATCTGCATGATCATTGAAATCAAAACAAATTATTTTTTTTTTTATTAAAAAGAAAGAGAGAAAACTCTTATCATGACCACACAAATGTAATCAAAATTGTTTAATAATATTATGTGCGGGTCTTTCTTATACTTTAACTTCTTGGTATTAAGGCTATTCTACTTTATTTTTTCATTTGTTTCCATTTATAGAAGTAACTTGGATAAGCTACATGATGGTATCGAGAAAGCAAAGAAAAAACTAATTGCTATTCAACAAACTGTGGCCAGCTGCATCTGCACCAACCTAATCATTTCCCAAGGGCCTTTCCTCTACTGTTATCTCATGGAGGTGAGACTGAATATCTTCAGTCTTTGTGATTTACAGTGAAACAGTCATAATTTAGACTTTTGTACAACTGATGCCCTAAGACAAAGTAAATAAACTTTAAGCACATCTGAGAATAATGAATACTTTTTGCAAATTACAATAACAAACTGATTTGAAAAGATGATAAAACCTTACTTAAAGTAGAAGATTGGAGAATATTATGCATGTCAATTTCTTTTGACAGGCAAAACTTGTTGCAGGCACTAGCAACTGTAATTGGATGAAAAAAAAAAAAAAGAGGCACACAATAGGCAAGGGCACCTATTCTCCAGAAGTGTCTTTGCATGGAAAAATGTATTTGATTCTGTTCTTATCATTTTCTTTGGCAGGGATCTCCAGATGTAAAAATGTTTTCTAAGCCAATGTCTTTAAGTCTTCTGAGTAAATGTCTTCTCAAGGCATTTATTTGTTCTGTAAGTATGTTATTACATGAGGTTCATCTGTAGTGATCAGTTTTTCAATAATGTGTACTAAAAACTGTTTTGTTTAAACCCCCAATGTTCTTGATGCTTCCAATATCTGTCTGCACCTAAATGATGATAAAAAACATTCACACATGAGTGTACTTGATTTTTTTTTTACAATTATAGTTATTCAACAATTAACTTTCATAGAGATTAATGTCCAAGCTGTTGGTATAATCTACTTTTCTCATTTTCAGACTAAGAATAAGCGCTGTAGGTTACTGCCACTCATAATGGCTGCACCTCTGGACCTGGAGAAGGGTACAGTGATTGTTGTTGGTATTCCACCAGAATCTGAGAGTTCGGATAAAAAAAAGTAGGCACTTTGTCTCTGTTGGGCAAAATATGTTTCAGCTTTTAGAAATCTATGCAGATGTTAATGTTCAGTACTGTTGTATCGATCATGTATTGTTGTGTGTGTATTTTTTTTGTCTAAGAATGTTTGGTTGGTGCTTCATGTAGATTCTAATGTTGTGGTTAGTTAACATAGGCTGTGGTATCAAAACAATGTTGGCACAAGTTAGTAATTAAAATTAAAGGATAACCTGTCCACACTTTGGTTAAGGTTTAGCTGTTTGTCTCTTTTTCTCTTTCATATGTCATCTGGGAGATTTTAATCTTTCTTTATTTAGTTTCTTCGGCAGAGCATTTGAAAAGGCAGCTGAAAGTACTTCGTCCAGGACTCTTCATGATCACTTTGATATGTCTAGTAAGTTATATTACACGTTTGTTGTCATCAGTTGTTGGTTCATTCCATTAATATATGGACAGAAATTCACTAGACTTACCTTAGCTGCCCATGTAAATTAGAATAACACTCTCAAATACATATAATTCTAATAAAGGTTTGTGGAGGGTTTTAAGCCTATCCAGCATCACTTGGTACATAGCGGGGAACAAACCTGGACGAGGCACCAATGCATCACATGACCAGACTTATGTACGCACCCACATTCATATGAGCTGGTTTCAATTTGCAGTTCAGTGTGACAGTCTTTGGGATGTTAAAAGAAAACCCATGCAAACACTGAGAGAATGTCTGTCTTATTTTAGGTGTTAACGGGTTTAAATAGTCTTTTAGTTATTTTCCTGAACATAAAGGAAAAAGTGTATTTCTCCACTAGGTGGCACTATGCAACCAAGATCCATTATCTAATGTGTGAAATATTACTGGATAATTTTGTAACAGTTTTTTTGTGTTTGAACTTATATTAGTGTTTACTTAATAAAAGACCCATAGCACATCATAACGGATTGTTACGTATGGTATTTGAAACTGCAAATATAAATTTTCATTACCTCATGCATGTCTTGTCCCTTTGTTTTAGTAATTGAACTGAAGACAGAGGACCGCAGTAAATTTCTGGATGCCTTAATCACATTGCTGTCATAAAGGTATTTCCTGTTGTGAATTGTTATGGGTTCTTAGACTTAAAAATGAATAGGATACATTGCCATTAGAATTTTTTATCTTTTGGAAAATTGTCAAGAGTGTTGCCTGTTGCTTACATATTATTGTGTAGTGATGTGAAAGGAATAGTGTTTCATTCCCACGTGTGTCTTTGCTTTCTATTTAGAGCTTTATTTCATATTCTCAGTGAAAATAAATGCTTATTACAATAACTGGGGAATAATTTAGTCTGGGGTTTGCCAAGGTTGATTTACATGCAATGATGGCAGTTTTAATTGTACTTTTTTTCTCAAATCCCTGCTAAGCAATAATATCAGCAATCACTTTTTAATTGTTTTAATACCACAAGTTCCTCTAATACATAGACAATTAGTACTTGCTTGGCACTTTTAAATCAGACGGTTTGTAATTTTATACAAAATATTCATTTTGGTTTTGTTTGAGTTTGTGTGTTATTTAATACAAATGGATGTACAGTACTTTTTTTATATATAAATCTTTACTTTTTTTTTTTTTTTTTTTTTTTGCACCTTTTGGTTCTGGGTAGATATTCTTTAATTTAGATAGTTAATGTAAATATTTTTTTCTGACACCCTTTTAAAAGTGAATACAGTCAAGTCTGAACTGTCTGTTCTGAACCAGTGATGGTTTGTTAATCATTCAAATTATTTTGCTCATTCTTTGTACTCCCTTGCTATTCCTGACAGAAAAGCCAGTGCACTTCATTTATCCCTTTTAGATTCCTCAGTGCACACGCAAATGCACATTAATGTGCTGAGCTAGGTGGGAAACTGGTGTCTAATGAGCACTGGCAGAACACAAACTATGAGTTGGCATTCTTTTTTCAAAGCATGATTGTATACATCTGTCTGCATATGCGCAGCGTTCACCGCACAATCCTGCCAATACTGTCCCCTCTCTCACTGTGCATTCAGAGCAAAGAAAGTACAAGTTGCTGTGTATTTTAAAAAAAAAAAAAACAAAACTCGGGCATAGTAATTCTATAATTAGTAAAAAGCTTAAAAATTAAACTGTTAGCCCTATTCTGTGTTTGAGCCTGTCAGGCTGTTGCTACTTTTTTTTTTTTTATTAATTTTATTGCAATCCATACAAAGCAATCAAGTTTTTACAAAAAGAAAAATTTGAGTTAAGAACAGATCGATCCCCAGCCCTGAGAGAGACAGCAAGCCAAACGGCGTAAAATTTAAGGCTTGTAAACATACCTAAATTTAATAAATTCTCTGTGCTTCATGACCTTATTTTAAAATGTTATTGATTAGATCCTGCCATGTTTTGAAAAAAGTCTGTATGGATCCTCTAACTGAGTATTTGATTTTTTCCAATTTCAAATAATATAACACATCGGTTTCCCACTGACTTAAAAGAGGAGAGTTTGGGTTCTTCCAGTTTATCAGAATAAGTCTGCGTGCCAAAAGTGTAGTGAATGCAATCACAATTTGTTTGTCTTACAAGGCTGTTGCTACTTTTTAATGGAAAGAATTTTTAAGTGATTAGAAATATTTTACCACATTTCTTTAGAGAAGTAATTTGTTTGCCTGTATTTATACTGTATAATGTGTACACTTTTTAAACGTATCTTAAATTAGAAAGAAAATTTTATTGAGCTTGCTCACTACTGTTTCATTTGATTTAAAGGGTACTTATCAATAGGGTGCAGTTTCTAGTATAATTACACGTCAAGTAAAAGTCACACTGTTCTGAATTTTCAGTGTGTACCACGCACTCCTCCACCACCCCCCACCTCTGAACTTGACACCGGTTCACACATAGTAGCACTGTCTGTGTTGTGTGTTTTAAGCCCCTTTTTAAATCTCATTCAGAAACTTGTACATTAAAAAAGATTAAATTTAGTCCTGGATGCATAATACTGCTTTCTCATTCTCTTATGTGGCTCAATTTTAATCTCCACTCTCCGGGTCCGGGTGTATTTTCTGTAATGATTCTGTTATTTAGCCACCTATTGTGTCATGTGTAAAATGCAATTTTTTTTCCTTTTTACAGATGTGAAGATTATTGATGACTTGGCACTTGCCACCTTTAAATGTACTTCAAACTGTTTTAAATGTATATAATGTAAATTATTGGCCTGCTTCATTGTTATCATTTGTAAATAAAATACTTTATCATTCTATGCGTAGTGACTGGGTGATGTGTTTCTTTCCAAAATGTTTTTTGTCCAATTCCTTTAAAAAAATAGAAAAAATAATAATAATAATTATTACAAAATGTTCAAACTTTTTCCCCTTTTTTTTTTTTTTTTTTTTTTTTGGTCAGTCAACAATAGATTTCTTTTCTCAAGAAACAACGCTGTAAAATATTACCTTAATGTTTCCTGCAATTTGACTAGAGAGGTATGATTTGTGGAGTTTGATCATTAGTTTCCATGAGTACAAATGAAGCTATAATCCAACTGTTTCACACCCATCCTGTGTGAGCTTTTTATTTGAAGGCCACTGGTTTTTTTTTTTTGGTTTTTTTTATTTTATTCATGGAGAAAATCTCATCCATATAAAGTGGTAGTAAGTTAAATTTTTAGTTAGCTGGTACTCATCACCCGCCCGCTCGCTTTTTTCCTCTCTTGTACATATGCAATGGATATTTTAATTCAGAATTTTTCTTGTGTCTTTCTTAAAATTAATTTATGATGCACTGTCATTAAATCAGTTTATTGAACCCATCCATTAACAACGTTAGTTCATATGCTATTCCCATTTTGAATTATTTCATTGTTTTCATTTTGATTAAGTCATACATACAAAGCTACAAAACTTCACCTATATTTTGCTGAATACTGCTGCTAATTAAAGTGCCTTTGGCAATAATAATGTAATTCCTCATTCTAAATAGCTAAGCTGATAATACATATATAATTCTTTCAAAATTAAGTTTTCTTTTTATAGTTGAATTTTTTCTTTGTAAACAGATTCAAAACTAAAAATGTGCATGATTCTCTGAAGATTTCCAAGTTACTAATGATAGAAACTTGTGACATACTGGTTTTGCTGTTCAAAATGTATAGTTTTATATCTGAAAACTTTTCATGTTTTGACTGTAGCCCATTTGGTCCAATTAGTGTAGTCTTTTAAGTAGGTAATAGCCTTTAACAATTCAATATTCAATTTACAAGTATCTAATTGAAATGTCAAAACGTTTTACACTTTGGCATTGCATCCTAGAAACCAAGCCTATGTACCATTGGACCTTGACTTCATGTACTGTATTAACTGCAGTTGACTGAAGCATAGCTCATTTATGGAATATATGTCATTTACTGGTGTATTATTACATTTCCTAATGAACTACAATGGGGAATGAATAAATTGATTCCTGCTGCTCACCCTCATTGATGATTCCTATTCTCAAAGTCTGGTGACAGGCCTTGTTTGACAGTAATGGTGAAACACATGCTAACTTTGAATTAGGTGCATTTGGACTGGAAAAATATTTAAAGGTAATACAGGAATTTGGTATTTATTTTTTTTCCTTTATCAGTTCTTTTTAAAACCATTGCATTAATCAAATTTTGGTGGAAGGTTTTAACTTGAAGTTGTGTCTGTTTATGCAGATTTTGATGGCTTAAATTAGGTACCAAGATATTTGGATAAATGATCTAAACCCCACTATGACTAAGACTCTCATAGTTGTTCATCAACTATCAAGTTCTAATCTGATAGACTGAAAAAAAAAAAAAACTCTAGTCCTGTTCAGAGAATGCTGTGTGAGGGGACATCATCTAGGTTTTTAAAATGTTCAGATTTGCTGATAAAAGTCATCTTCCTGTGACATTTTATTCACACAGACAGGTGGGGTGTGTAGTGAGACAGTGGAGCAGAGTCTTGGTTATGTGTGTGTGTGTGTGTGTGTGGTGTTGGTTTTTTCTTTTTTGTAAAGTTCACTGCTTTTTGGGTATTTTGTTTAAACACAAACTTTGATCACAAAGATACTATGGTAATGGGCTGAATCCAGCAGATTTATTCCAGCTAAATAGTAAATCAATTCATTGACCATCAGAGGAAAGTAAGGAGAACTGTATTAAAGATGAAATGCCATGATTCCTTCTTCACACTAAGGCCATATAGTTGAAGGGACTTCTTAGTACAAGTATACGGATGAGAGATGGTAATGAATCAGCGAATAGCTAACCAAATGAGCTTCAAGGACTAAGAGCTCACCTCTCATCTGTAAGACTTTTTACGTTGTGATTTCTTTCTAAGTAATTTAAAATGTAATATACTTGATAACATGTTCATGAAATAAATATTTTTTTTTAATTGGAGAGGGGGGGAAAGTGTACATTCAGTTACCTTCTTTTGTGGAAGTTGATTAATAGTATATATTTGCATTTTCTGACTTATGTAATAATTGCTGTGGCTTACTGATTAATAGAATTTGATTCCACCCTTGAGTAAAAATATACAATCTGAAGTATTGACATACATAGAGGATAGTTACAACTTCTCAGATAGCAGGATACTAACAAAAGCTAAACCAACCACTGGAATGTGGCATCTACAAACACCTGGCAACTCATAAACTGATACAGAGTCACAACTAACATTTCCACAGCACATAGTTTAGATTGTTTTGTGACCTGACATCATCCTGGTCTTGGATTCAAAAACAGATAATCTGCGTCAGGACTACGTGCAGGAGGCCTTCAACAGGAAGTTAGCCAAACAAGAAGAACTGATCAGCAGCTGTTGGAGGCAGCCTATAAAGGTGGGCTGCAGGGGCTTTGTTGAACGTTCCCTACTCAAAACCTTTATCAAAATTCACTTCATTGGCAGGGTAAAGGTGAAATGCCATCATGAATTCCAGTGAGGCAGCAGAGAAAGCCTTAAAATGGCTCTGGATGAGAAGAGCCAGCCTATGGGGCTCTGTATTACATGTTCCTTGAACACAAGTTATGGTTTATTACGCACGTCCAGGTTCTCTTGGCAAGGGCACCTGGTATTGAAAAATCAGAAATAATCTGATTGACCTAGATTATAACACTGATTTGCTCAAATGTATCATAAGATGTACTCACAAAAAATGTGACAAAAGTACAGCTTCTGGGCCTGTCGTTTCATTTGGTCTTATTTGATGACAAAGCCTGAAATGATGCAACCTCATGCCATCCAGGGTTTTTTCTTGCCTTGCATTCAATGCTACTAAGATGGGCTCCAGACCCCTGTGGCCAGTCAGTTTTTACTTTTGTGTATGAAAACGTCAGCACGTGTCCAGGTAATAAAAATAACAGTAAAAAAAATCAAAAATATGTAATGTTTAGGAACCATGTTCTGAAACACTGTAGACAGCTTTAATTTCAAAAAGAAAAAAAAAACAACCTGCAATGGAAACCAAGCCATTTTAGGTGGGTGTTCCCTCACTGTGTCCAAAGGACATTGTGCTGATTTTATTTATTTTTTATCGTTGTTTTTTCAGCCATTACAAAGCACCGTCTGTTTTGTTTTTGTATTGTTCCTGGTAAGGAGAAAGGATACATAATTAAAGATGGTATTTGTTAGCATTTCTAAGATTGCAAACCAGTGCCGGGAATAAGCTAGCGATCATCCAGAATTTAAGGGAACGTATCATTTGAAGGTGAGCTAAAAATAGGGCTGTACCGTGGGATTCATTTGAGCCTCAAGTGATGTTTTAATTGTTGCATTCATGCCACAGCATAAGCCCTCTTCAGCGAATGTATTTTTGTTCATACACCAACTACTAGTTATGTCAGCCTGCTCTTTAATGAGTGTTATCTCGGCACACATCTTTGGTTAAATGCACAAAAGGAGTTGTGTGGTTTTGATTTTTCCCCCTCTTTTCTCTCTCTTTCTCTCTCTCTGTTTTTGTGATTGTTCTTTTAAAGCCAACTCACAAGTTATTCCCATTTTGTTTCAGGAAATGTCTTGCACAATTAGCACTGCCCTTTTACAGGAGATGATTTTGGAGGATTCAAAGGGTAAGACTTCC
Source organism: Polypterus bichir lapradei (assembly GCA_026402145.1). Taxonomy (NCBI): domain Eukaryota; kingdom Metazoa; phylum Chordata; class Cladistia; order Polypteriformes; family Polypteridae; genus Polypterus; species Polypterus bichir. The sequence goes on along the minus strand of JANRMT010062838.1, from coordinate 18,081,381 downwards.
CCTTTCCCTGACACTGGCTGGCCATTTCCTTCCAGTCAAAAAGTTGAATTTGTAAATAACAAACAAAATTCTAACAGGATATCACAGATAACAAATCAAATATGACCAATGAAGTCCTTTCTAACAATCATTTATCTACTCTCTCAACCCCTAAACATGTCAGTTTTTATAAAAACATAATCTGAAATTGGGTGTAAAAATTAATTCAAATGATTAAACAACCTCAAATACTTTTAAGTCTTTATTGCAACTGTAGCTATGAGTCACATGCACCTCAAAGTAGTATTTTTCTCAGCACTGTTTATTAAGAAAAGCATAGATTCTGAATTTGCAGCAAGCTATTTAAGTCTAAAAAAACTGCTTTATCATCTATCCTCCTTAAACTGATGGTGTCTATTTATCCATGCTAAGATAAAGATTTGGTTAGCACATTACAGCTACTTCTCTGTTACACTTAAGCACTGTTATTTTCCAGTTTCTTGGACATTTAGATTCAAGTGTTTTACTATTCTGAGGATTGCAGTATATTGCATGTGGTGGAGGCTTCTCTGTGTCCAGCTGTTTCTCATTCAGACATTGCAGGCATGTTGGCCTAAGTGGTGAACATTTCCAATGTGGGTGTACAATAAACCTGATGGAATATCTGGAGGTTCTCTGACAGGGTGCTTTAGGAAATGTGCATATCTTATCAGACTAGAATGTACCAGAAGAGACGTGTCTCTGTTCAGGAATTCTCTCAGACACTTTCCTTACCCAAGACAACAACAGCAGCAGCAGGACTCATTCTTGGTGGGGAGGTTTATTTGGGATTACAACATTTGCTAGATACGCTGCTTAAATTAATCAATACCCACATTGGCTTCCAGATTATTGTCCTGGTGTTTGTTTCGAGATCCGTTTTGGTAGGGAATGTTGGAGCAAAGGATGTTTCATTCTCTTTGCTATGAAAAGCTGAAATTTCCTGTACCTCAATGGGTGGAGGAGTCCTAGGGTTTAGTCAGATATCAGAAACATTTTGTTTAAAAGAGCGTTTCCTGTCTGGCAAGATGCATTTATTTCCTGCTGTCTTACAGCTTCTAATAAACAGAAACTTAATCACTTTTTTCCACCATGCCTTTTGGTTTCGTCTTAAAGATGATGTGTACTACTGTTATTTTACTTTTAATGGTTCAATCATTGGCAGTTTTACATAGAATCTTGATGCTTTTAATCCACTGTTATACTTTCATATTAGAAACTTACAAAGTCACGGACCTGTTACGTTTATAATGTAGTGTTTAAGTAGCGCAGTGGGTATTGCTGCCACCTCATGGATTTGGTGCCCCAGCTTTGAATGTCACATTCAGATTTTGTCCATGTGGCATTTGAACACTACTGCTGTGTTCTCCCCCACATCCCTAAAGACATGCAGATTAACTGACAAATACAAATTGGCCTGTTTTTGAGTGAGTATGTCCTTGGGTTTTTGCTTGCTTTGTGCAAAGGGCTACCAGAAAATGTCCAGACCCTGAATTGGATTAATCATGTTTGAGAATTTTACCATATGTGTTGTTAACATGCCCATTTTTAAAATAGTTTTTTCAAATCAATACTTTGAAGGGGACAGATCACTAATTTTGACACATAGATTCTTTATAAGACATACTAGGTTGATAACTTAAGCTCTTTGATATTTGTTACTTGTACGGAAAGATAAACTTTACAAAACTTAATCTATGCTTCTACTCCCCAAAGAAATCTGCTCAACCTTAGTTCCCATCATGCACACCTTATTAGTACACCATACTCATTTCAGTGTCAGAAATAATCTGTGTAATTTTAGTGTTAATATGAATTTTTTGCCATAAATTACTTCACAGATTCAAACTAAAGTTAGTGACGACATTTATTTGTGCAGCACATTTTTTTTTACAAAACTGTAGCACCATGTATGTTATCAGTCGTAAAAGAAAAAATTCCAAATTCATGTCAGTCAGTCATTGTCCAACCCACTGTATCCTAACATAGGGTCACGGGGGTCTGCTGGAGCCAAACCCAGCCAATACAGGGCGCAAGGCAGGAACAAACCCCGGGCAGGGTGCCAGCCTACCGCAGGGCACAAACACCCACACACCAAGCACACACTAGGGACAATTTAGGATCGCCAATGTACCTAACCTGCATGTCTTACTTAAAAAAATAAATAAATAAAAATAAAACTACAAATGGAAGAATCCTTTACAGTGGTGAGCAGAAAATGAACTACAATTCAGATAGTTTGTAAAGTAATTTTTTGTATTATTTAAATAGGGAAATATCAGAAGTATTGAAATTGCAGTGTATGGTGTCTAGAAGTGCTTAATCTCTTGGTTTAATTTTTAGCAACTTATTGCCCATTTACTGCCTCAAAAAGTGACAACATCTTCATCTGACTGTGTAGGGCAAACGGCTAAGTAAGACAGAATTGACCTATTGGTTCTTTGTTTTTTAACTTTTAGAATGAAAAGAAAAATCTGTTGGTATTCAGTATATTTTGGTAGTACAATAAATTGTGGAATTTGTTTCTGCATTTAATGTCAATTTGAACATTTAGCTGGAAAACAATGCTGAATATTAATTCAAAGCAACAAATAAAAAACCTAGGATATTGATTGTGGCCGTGAGTGCACTCACAAAAAGGTGAAATTCCATTTTAATAATGCATACTGAAAATATATTTGTCAGGGCAATGCAATTCATTCTGTAATGATGTTCAGAAAGTTGTTTGAGTTTGTATCTTTCTTGGCATTTAAAATTCATGTTCAATCTTTTTTTTAAATAGGAATACAATATAAATGTTTAAAAACAAGATCTTTCATTCCATCATTTATTTATTTATTTTTAATCATCGGTGCACCCATTTTAAATCCTGACTCGATAGCTTGTTCCAGGCTGACTCATTCCTGTGTTCTGTCTTAAATGCCTGCCATATCATAACTTTCTCAATCCGCTTATTCCAATTCAGTGTTGCAGGTGGCTAAGGTCTATCCCAGCATTATTGAGTAGGAACCAATCCTGAATGGGTTACCAGTCCATTTAAGAGCCCACACTCCCACACTCACAATTCTGAGTATCCAAACAACCTACGAGTAAAAAACAAATACCTGGAGAAAATCTGACACAGATACAGGGTCCATGTGCAAATGATTCCAACCCAGGAGGCTGTTTTCTTGAGGAAGCAATATTTTCCACTGTGGCAAACATTAGAGATGTATTTCCATTAAATTGGCAATAGATGTCATCATTTGGAAGAATTCTTCTCATGATAAAATCATTTTTTATCAATGTATTTAGAGATTTACATTTCTGATTTTAATTCTGCTCAGAACTAAGGAGGTTCACTTCTTTTTTTTGCCTTTAGTCAAGGGATGCATTTGGTTTCTTGGTTTAATTTACTACATATAGTGTGTGTGTGAAAGACATTTGTTCTTGGACCTAAATACCACATCTACTTTTTGTTTGTTTGGAGTCGGCACATACTCCATGTGTCTGTTTTATTTTGTGCATACTCAAAGACATGATAGTGCAGTTGACTGTCTGGATGAGTATCACTTTGGATGTATCAGGGGGGCATTGAAATGGACTTGAACCCTATAATAAGCTGGCTCCTACCTTCTGTCCAATGGTAGTGGGATACTCTTCCCAGAGTGCATTGCAGTAGCCCTAAATTCAGTTAAGTAGGTTTGGGAATGTGTTATTTGAGATCTGGTTCACAAGTAATTAATTCTGAAGTGTAGCTTCTCTTTCTGCTGGGGTGATAAGTGAAATTCTTGTGGACTAGTATGGTATATACTGAACCTGTTCAAATGTTATCTTTATTGCTTTTTATATATTCTTTTTATTTATTTTATTTTTGCTGGCATATACAGTGCATCCGGAAAGTATTCACAGCGCATCACTTTTTTTTTTACATTTTGTTATGTTACAGCCGTATTCCAAAATGGATTAAATTCGTTTTTTTCCTCATAATTCTACACACAACACAGACCCATAATGACAACATGAAAAACGTTTACTTGAGGTTTTTGCAAATTTATTAAAAATAAAAAAACTGAGAAAGCACATGTACATAAATATTCACAGCCTTTGCCATGAAGCTCAAAATTGAGCTCAGGTGCATCCTGTTTCCCCTGATCATCCTTGAGATGTTTCTGCAGCTTAATTGGAGTCCACCTGTGGTAAATTCAGTTGATTGGACATGATTTGGAAAGGCACACACCTGTCTATATAAGGTCCCACAGTTGACAGTTCATGTCAGAGCACAAACCAAGCATGAAGTCAAAGGAAATGTCTGTAGACCTCTGAGACAGAATTATCTCGAGGCACAAATCTGGGGAAGGTTACAGAAAAATTTCTGCTGCTTTGAAGGTCCCAATGAGCACAGTGGCCTCCATCATCCGTAAGTGGAAGAAGTTCAAAACCACCAGGACTCTTCCTAGAGCTGGCCAGCCATCTAAACTGAGCGATCGGGGGAGAAGGGCCTTAGTCAGTGAGGTGATCAAGAACCTGATGGTCACTCTGTCAGAGCTCCAGAGGTCCTCTGTGGAGAGAGGAGAATCTTCCAGAAGGACAACCATCTCTGCAGCAATTCACCAATCAGGCCTGTATGGTAGAATGGCCAGACGGAAGGCACTCCTTAGTAAAAGGCACATGGCAGCCCGCCTGGAGTTTGCCAAAAGGCACCTGAAGGACTCTCAGACCATGAGAAACAAAATTCTCTGGTCTGATGAGACAAAGATTGAATTCTTTGGTGTGAATGCCAGGCGTCACGTTTGGAGGGAACCAGGCACCGCTAATCACCAGGCCAATACCATCCCTACAGTGAAGCATGGTGGTGGCAGCATCATGCTGTGGGGATGATTTTCAGCGGCAGGAACTGGGAGACTAGTCAGGATAAAGGGAAAGATGACTGCAGCAATATACAGAGACATCCTGAATGAAAACCTGCTCCAGAGCGCTCTTGACCTCAGACTGGGGCGACGGTTCATCTTTCAGCAGGACAACGACCCTAAGCACACAGCCAAGATATCAAAGGAGTGGCTTCAGGACAACTCTGTGAATCTCCTTGAGTGGCCCAGCCAGAGCCCAGACTTGAATCTGATTGAACATCTCTGGAGAGATCTTAAAATGGCTGTGAACCGACGCTTCCCATCCAACCTGATGGAGCCTGAGAGGTGCTGCAAAGAGGAATGGGTGAAACTGGCCAAGGATAGGTGTGCCAAACTTGTGGCATCATATTCAAAAAGACTTGAGGCTGGAATTGCTGCCAAAGGTGCATCGACAAAGTATTGAGTAAAGGCTGTGAATACTTATGTACATGTGATTTCTTAGTTTTTTTATTTTTAATAAATTTGCAAAAACCTCAAGTAAACTTTTTTCACGTTGTCATTATGGGGTGTTGTGTGTAGCATTCTGAGGAAAAAATGAATTTAATCAATTTTGGAATAAGGCTGTAACATAACAAAATGTGGAAAAAGTGATGCGCTGTGAATACTTTCCGGATGCACTGTAGGACAGCTGCAAAGGTTCTCCACTTCTGTCTATTTTGAGCTAACTTCAACTGTGGTTCCCCAGCTGTGGTTTAGGGTCCGCAACTCTGACTTAACAGTTCTGTACCATGTGCTTTCTGGGTCATCTTCACTTGTAGTTTTCCTTCAAAGATCAAGTTAAGTGCAATCTTGGTGATGGTATTTTCCCTTTTTCCTGATTAAAATAGTATCTATGCTGTCTTGTTAGCAATGGGCAAGCAATTCATCATTTGAAATAGTTATTGGCCAGGAGATGCAAAAGACTCTTCTAAAATTCTTGATGTAGAACGTGGACAGTTTCTTGACATCACTTTCTGTCTTTCTCTAGCATTCTGACCTGTGCAAGAGACTTGACAGGACGTTGGTCTTGTAAAACTTCAGCTTGGTGTGAGTGCTGTTCTGTTATGACTTAAAGATGTAACTTAGTGATCTAATAAAGTTTCTTGCCTTATTCAGTCTGTTTTGAATGTCACATCCAGATCCTCCATCCTGTCTAACTAAGCTGTCAGTCATGAAAAGGACCTCTCCACCTAGCATGACTGGTGATGGGTTATCCACGTTGAAAATCATGACTTCGGTCTTGTTTTGGCTGACTTTCAGTATAACCTGCTGTGCAACAGTACATAGGTCATCAGTCTTGTCCGGCGTATATCAATGGATGTTATGTTCAAATTATCAGCAAAGTTCAGGTCCTCTAGGGCTGTATATGTTTAAATGTACAGCAGCAGAACTTAAAATGGTGAAATGCAAATGTCCTGGCAGTGTTTACTGTACTGACATGTTTTAGTTTTCATTCCATTCTGTTCATATTCCAGTTCCCTGACTACAATAACTTTAAACATCAGCTCCAGAATTTCTGGTGAAGTGGCTTTTCAGGTGGCTGTGGCTCTCATGGTGGTTCAGTGCAGAAATCCAGCCCCCTCCTTGAAGCCGCAGTGTTTGCAAACAGTAAGTGCTGATTACAGGGTGGGTCCCTGATTTCTGAGAATTAGTGTAATTATGAATTTGGCTTAAGTAGACCATATCTTTGTTTGTGCACAATCTGTTTATGGGATGTGGGTTCTGAAAATGCAGTTTCCAGCTCTTTTTTATTTTTATCGATTAAAATAGAATCTTAGTCCAGCTATAAAAAGACTGGAATTGGCTTGAATGTAGCTTTTGTAATTGCTGCAAAAAGGGAAAAGCAAACTATGTACAGTTTGCTTTGTGTCTAATTAGTTAGTTGTGGAGGGTGCTCGAGTAGGGTCACAAGGAAGTGCTTTCTGAATTCTGTTCTTGATTGCTGGAGCAAATCCTTTGTGCCTGTTAATGTACTCTTTCTCAACTTTTTAAAAATAAGGCCAGAGACTACTCTGTCTTCTTTCTTTGCTGGCTTCCTGCTCCCACCCGCATTAGGTTTTGTGAATAGGTTTCAATACATTCCTTCAATGTTGTTATTTTGTTTCAGTTTTCCTGCAGACTTTTCTGCAGCAGGCATAAAGTAGAAGTCCCTACTGACCAGCTAATTGGAAGGTATGCTTGTCAGCTAAATTGCTTCCCATTGACTGTTGAACCTATATCTAGTAATTTAAGAAAGTATCTGAGCGGTACACCTAAATCAGGTTTAGGTTTGGTTAGATCACTTTATGGTTAATTGTTAGTATGTTTGCAAATTTGACATTAAAACACAAGGTCTGTTGGAAGTACATAACCAAACATTGTCAAAACAGGTCAATTCAGTTCAGGGTCGTGGTGGGGTAGAACCTATCTTGGCAGCACCTGGTTCAAGACAGGAAACAGCTATGGACAGGGTGAAAGTCTAGTGAAGGGCCCACTGATACACATGCTAGAATATCAGCAACATGAAGTGAAAAATTGAAACAGATTATCACAATATTTCCATTCACAATGTTCAGTTCTTTTATGTTTTGTTTCTGTATATCCCAACAAATCCAGTATGTGCCATTCTGGTCCATAAAAACCTCACTGGGGACCCCAGCAGAATGAAATGCTACACTTTAGCAGGCTGAATATCTTTTACATCCAGATCTCACCTATTTGAATTTCAGGGCCTTAGGGGCTGAAATCTATCCTGGCGCAATGGACAGAAGGCAAGAGCCAGCTATGAACAGGGAGCTTAGTTCATTGCAGAAATCACTCACACATCCATAACCGTCCTTGGGCCAATTTAGAATCACTAATCAGCCTATACTTCTTGACTCTGGATATGCAAGACGAAGCTCCATCCAGACTGTGAGAATTTGCAGATTCTGTAATAAAAATGTCTAGGCATGGGATTCATCAGCCATTACACTACAGTGCTATCCTGTTATTTTGTTTCTTTTGTATCACTAATATTGTCTCAGATTATAGACCCTTAATGTGATTCCAGTACAAAGAACTATTTTATGGCAAAATGGCAAAGAGGAAGATTGCCAGTTAGAAAGGTGGACCATACATCTGTGTAGGGAGTCAAAAGAATTTTTTTATACCTTCCTGTTCAATTACAGTAAATCCATACCACTCAGTCAAGATTTTCCTTTAGCGAAGCCTTCTTGCACTTGCTGCCCCTGTGGAATAAGTCAAAATTGTAGTTTGCAGTCTGTTAGTGTTAAAATTTGATTTCCTGTAGCTTTCAAGCAAGTATGAGATAAAGAGTGCCTGTAGATTAAGTCTTGCTGAGTCCGGGATTTTTTTTCCTCCCTTACATTGGATCCATAGTGGGAACTGAGATATCCTACCTTTTCCCTCCTCAGCTGGCTCCTTTATCAATTTTTTGGCAGTATGCTAGTGTAGCAGTGGATTTAATATGCCTTATGTCTACTCAACTCAATTTTATTGTTATTCATTCATATAAATAGAATATGATTGAACATAATTTCGTTCCTTACAGACCCTGGTGCATAGGCAAAACAACATATACTGTACATTTAACATACTGTACACTATAACATTACCAAAAACAGAGCAACAATAAAACATAACAAGACAAAGATGCAGGATTATAAAGCTTGGACAATGCTCAATATACATATTAAAGTGTAGAGTGTAAAGTGACAGTACATAATTTGGGGAATGTTATAGGGATATGTACTTGGCTGTGCTGCTTTTAATGATGCAGTATCTTCTACCTGATGGCAGGAGGTCAAACAATGTGTGGGACGGGTGAGAGACGACTTTCATAATGGCGTAGACTCTATGCAGACAGTGTGTTTGAATAATGTTCTAGATTGAGGAGAGGGAGACCCCTATGATCCTCTCTGTATTCCTTACTTCATGCTGCAGTGTCTTGCGCTCATGGGCTTTGCTGTTCCCAAACCACCCACTTATACAGGTTGTCAGAACGCCCTCCACAGTTCCTCTGTAAAACATGGTAAGAATAAGTGTCTCTAGCCCTCCTTAAATATTATAATCTTGCTCAGCCCAACAAAATAAACTACAGGTTCATTTCCCAGAGATAACTGGTATGTGTTCATAACCGATGCTTTAGGATCATGCATTCTTGTGCAAAGCACAGTGGAAACGTAGCTTTCTTGTATTATGTTCTTGTTCCCCTCCTAAGAAATGTAACTGTTATTGCTGGGAAAACAGAACTTAGAATGCACAATATTGCGCTGTAGTGATACATAAAGATACCTTTTTGTCCTCTTTTTTTACCATTAGTAAGAAAGTTTCCACTGCCATTTCATAGTTTCTGCAGTTTTCAAGCTGTTAGCCTTGATTTGTCTGTGAACCGTATTTTCTGCTTACCACATTCATCATTATGGTAAATGTCCATCTTCAGTGATGGTAGCAATTTTTTGAGGTTATTTTCATGACTACAGGGAAAACAAGGTTTTGGCCAATTGGATTGATTTTGATAAATGTGTTTTCCAAGTCCTTTGGGTGTAGACAGAAATCTTGTTCTTGATTTTCCCTTGGAAAATCCCACAATGGTGGGAAGTTCAGAATCAGTTTTTGCTCACAGGGTGCATGACCGCAGTTTGGATAAGACATCAGTAAAACCTGAAACAGCTGTGGATGTTTATAACAAGTGTATGTGGGACTTGGCCTGCTTCACTATTGATGTAGACAGCAATCAAAGCTGATGTTAGTTGTACCAGCCTCCAGTCTTGATGATGTCCCCACTGAAAAGAGCCTAATAAGTGGAACAGTTTAGTTTGGGAAGATGTGTGCAGCATAACAGAACAAATTTGTGAATGAAAAATGCTAAACTTGATCCTGAACTCTTCAATGTACTTTATCTGTGAGGCACAAATGCTCTTAAAAAGTAAAATATTTTCTGGATGGGTTTTTGTATTAATTGAGAGATCTATTATGCGCACATCACTTAGACTTGTTGACTACTTTAAAAGAGTTCTTCTTCATGACCATAACATTTAACATTTTTCAGAGAAGATTTTATGGTCATCATCATCACTGGTTTACTAGACGTTTTCCAGGTTTTGCCTAGGTTAGCCAGTTTCCCCTAAATCTGTTTTCCTTCACTCTCCGCTTTCCTGAACATCCTTTAGGGTGAGACTTATTATTCTTATCTTATTCTTATATTTTTCAGGCTTCCTCTGAGCCTTATCCCTCCACCTCCATTATGATCCATCACTTCTCCCAAACACTTGTTGTATCTGCATCTCTTAATTCAGCACTTGTCTTCCTGTCGGTCTGTGACCCTCCACACCTTCACCTGATCATTCTTATCTCTGTGATCTCCAGCTTCGCTTCATGTTCCGCATTTGTCAGTCACATCTCACTCCCATAGAGCATACTACTCCTCACATGACTTTAATAAACTTTACTCATCAATACCAGAGACACTCCTTTAGTCAAAATGGGGGGACAGTTCCTTTGGAATTTCTTCCATGCACCTCTCACCCTGGCTATCACTACTGTGTCTGAACTAAACGTATCACCTAAGTCAGTGATTCCCAACCCTGGGGTTCGCGTGCTTTATAAAAGGGGTTCGCGAAAAAAATATTGTAATGACGGAATTTTAAATCCCAAACGTAAAAAATATAACGAAATATTAAATGTAGGCAAATATATTCACAGTACTATTACTAATACAATAATAAAAATTGGTCAAAAAATCAATCAAATGTCAAATTCATGAATATTACCTCAGTCGCTTACGCATTGCGACGGAAGATTCCGTAAAATTGTCGAGTCGCTTACAGGTAACAATCCGTAACGCGATGAGAAGCTAAGCCGCTGGCGATGCGTGTACGTTTTCGTATGATCCGGAAACTTCCAATTCAGCGAACTGAGAACCCCGAATGCACTCGAAAGAACGAGAATAACGTCTGTCGATATAAAACCGCTGCGATCAGACAAGGGAGAGTAGAGTCAAATTGATTCGTACGACGTGCTTACGAACCACGAGTGATTTAAATAAGATAAATTGGTAGTGCATAGTGTGTGTAAATAAATTGCGATAAAAACGTTTTACTTAAACGTGCGCACGTCAAACGTGAAAGTGAATAATTATTGCTCTGTAATTTTATTACGGATCGATAGTTAAAAACGGGTAGTTTTATCAAGTCTGACAAAAAGCTGGACGAGCAATTGTGCTTCTTCTTCTGCTTCAGTCCCTGATTTGGTACCAACATGGGGTGACGATACTGAAAGTTGTAGTGAGCTACCGTCTCTCCAGACTGAAAGCAAGGAAAAAACAGGCGAACACTGTAAGACAAAACAGAAGAAACAAAAATATGGCAGCGACTATTTACGAATGAGTTTTTATTTTACCGGGGATGAGTCAAAACCAAAACCGCTTTGTGTAATTTGCAGTTTAAAACCAGCACTTCTTCGTAGACACATTGAAACAAAACGTCCAACGTACAAGGATAAACCTGTATCTTAATGACTCAACAGGTGGTTCGCCAATTTGAAGGGGTTCACAAGGAGAAAAAGGTTGAGAATCACTGACCTTAAGTAGCTTAGTTGCCAATATGTAAATTTACACACACTGCATGAGCATTCTGCACCCTCCTGACATATTTCTGCAAAGGACTAGAATAAGCAAAACAGATGAAATATTGAAATGGCCAACTCCCAATCCAGAGCTACTGAGCAATCCTAAAATAAAACAAGGAAGAAGCCAAGCAAATCTCATATGTAAAGCATAAATAATATAGGTGCCTTGCTGTCTTTTCTCATGTACCAGATTGGATTGACTGGGATTATACCTAACTATATAAACCCAATACGTTTTACAGTTATTGACTTCTGTCCTTCATTTTATATTTTCCTGGCTTTATGTCAAAGTAGCAAGGGCTCTAAAGTATGTAGCCAGCAATAAAGGTTTTTTTTCCCCCTAAAGACAAATTCAGCTTCACAACCTCCTCTGCATTCATAAGTAATGACGACTGGACATTTCTTTTTGCTTTTCAGTTTTTCTTTATGCTTTAGATGTCAGGTGCTTTCATGGGAAAGACGAAGATTCCTCTGGTGCACTACTGTGTTGTTTTTTGTCTGTTCTCTGTCCGGCCTTAACTTGCTGCTGCTGTCAAAAGCAGCTTGTAATGTTGGCAACTGTCACTAATTGACTGTTGTGCTGTCAGAGGTCTATGGCCTTCAGATCCAAGCTCTGTAGTCTTTTATATTAAAGAATAGCAGAGGCCTCTTAGACCTGTCATGGGCAATGGAAGGAAAGAGAAGTTCAAAGCAGAATAGGACACGCCACTTAGAAAGCAGGAGGAAGGCTCTGGCTGCATATGGAAATCAGTCGTCGCGTCTTGTTTTGTTGGGATTTAGAAACCTCCTATTGGTAAAAGCTGTTGTCTGACATACTTTATTATAGAGAGTTCTAAATGTTACACTATTTAGACATGAATGTATGCAGGTTAACCTAATTATAGTCATTTATTTATTTATTTTGATGTTTATCAGGAGTTTAAACACTCAGCTAAATCGGGGGGAGTATATCAAAGGGAGCGCAGGAGGGGGTGTCAGGAGAGGTTAAGGGAAATCTGTGTCCGCAACCATTTCTAGGTTGATAACACAGGAAGAGAAATAAGTATACCTTGACTCTGACCACCTCCCATCATTCTGCCACAACCACCACATTGAAAAGCTCCCTTTTTTACACTGTTTACCAATGTTCGAATAATGAATTTTTGTGCTTGCATCAAAGTGCAAGACTTCTAACTAGTGGTATGCTAATGCATCTATCTCAATTGCCTTTGCAGCAATGAATGTGGTGTATCCGATTTAGGACTCCCAACTGTGTTTGATCTCTGATCGCTGTCTTTTTTGTTTTTTTTTGTATAATATTTTGCTTGTAAATTAAGAGGCTGTAAACTTTTGTACAGTTATTTATCAACTTGTAGTGTGTGGCAAGGTTAGTGCAGCTGCCTCACAGCTTACCGAGGAACGTTTTTTAATTCACAGCCATTCTCTGTCTTCATTTTCTATTTTCCAAAGTGAATTCATGGGTTTTTGGTATTTTTGATATTTGGTACATTGTATTAATCCCCCAACATTCCCAATTTGTGTATGTTGGACTGATTGGTACCTATTCATTACACCATTGTATGTGGTATGTGTGATGGACTGGCAAAGCCACATTTAAGAATGGTAGGGATTTGTGCTCTAGGATGCCTGGATATCCACTGGATCCCAACAGTCAAATGGATGGATGAAATCTTGGGGAGTGACTGCTAGCTTAAAATCAAGCACAAAATGTTTAGGTACAGACAGTGAGTTTGGCCATCTTTCATTAAAGAGCTTTCATTTAGCATATCTATGACAAATAGTCACACCAGTACTTTTCAAACTGTTCCAACACAAACACGAGTAAGAAATCTGAAGACTTAGGTTGAAACCCATGTGTTTAATCTATCTGTTATCTAGATTTGGACCTGGATTGGACACCTAGGTTATCTTTCTCTATTTCCCAGGCATGGGGGTGAGAAATCCAGAGGCAAAAGTGATCTTATAAACATTAACCAATCGGTTCCAGGCCTCAGGGCCTACTCATGGTAATAGGGCTTTATCAGGTTTGGCCCTGTGCTATGGACCTGAAACCTCTGATGTCCTGTAACTCTCGTTCTTAAACTTGTTTTACCCACCAATGAAAGCCCTTGGTTGGAGCCTCCCCGCTCCCTCAACTAAACCTCTTAGACCAAAAATATTTAAAAAAAATTGTTAATATTAATTTAGACCTACACCCTTATTTATTTAAGTACAAAGCAATTTACAGTAAATAATTATGCAAGTGTGGACATGAAATGCAGTAAGCTAACGTACCTCCTATCCAATGTATTACCCATACAATACAGTTAAAGAACAGGGTAACACACACAAAAATAGCCCCTCTTACTGTCAATGTCATTAAGAGTTTTCATAAATTGTGTTCCAGTATACATTTCATGTCTTCTCTCCTACAAGCGCACAGATAACAGAGCTAACAAAATGTTCACTGGGGCTTCCTGCTAGCTTCATCTGACTAGGCTTCCTGCTTCTGCTACTTTCTTTAGCACAATTCTATGTAAGTTACAGAGAAAGTGGATCTTGTAGTTCTGCAGAAATCTGAGATTCAGAGATTCTCTTCTGTCTTCAAAAGGGGAATGTGTTTGAATTCATTAATCCTCCACTGTATGATTACTTTTCTGAAATAAATTTTGTAGCTTTTTATTTTATTTTTGGTTACCACTAACAAAAAGGTGCCACACTTACTACTTAATTCTAAAAAAAACCATTTATTATACCAAAAAATATGAATTGAAAAGGGTGTGACACAATAGAACTATGAGTTGAGTTGAGGCTTGAGTATTCCCAGTCCCCTTATCACCTGAATTGGTCCTTAGACTGGCCATACATAATGTATATACACAGACACACAAGTAGCTTGAGTGCTGGGCTTTACTAAATGTCCACTTATATTCAGTGGACCACAAGGTGTTTCTGTGGGCTTTAATTACTGTGATGTCCTGCCTGAACAGCAACTCCTGCTGAACTTAATGCCTTTCTTCTGTGTTGCTCATTGGAATGTGCAATGATTTAATAAGACAGTCACAGCACGCCTGCAGACAATCAGAGACACTTGCCACTGAGTCGGAATGAGCAGGTCTGGAGGCCCAGGCCTCCAGCCGTTGCATAGGAATGTATTTCTGAGGGTCCCACGGGGTTGCTGAGGTTTGCCTGCATCAGAAGAGATCAGGACATACACGATGAAGGTGTCTGCACGGCTTTTCAGAAGATTAGCGCTAAAGAATATCATCATTCTTTATCAGAGGAATGTGTGCACTTGGTCACTCCAGAGGGGGTCTGTGTGCTAAAAATGCTTAACAAAATGCCATTTAAATATACACGTTTTGGGTAAAACGCTGAATAAAGTTTTATCTATTTAATTTGTTTTTTACATTTTACAGTGCTTTTCAAAACAATTTACAGCTATTTGTTGGCATATATGCTTGTGAGCTAGCTACTGCACATTAGGAAGACTGGCAGTGCCATTATTAGCGTCTAAATGAGCATAGCAATTTCAGACAGAGTATCACAGATCTTTCTTAAATTAAACATCAGCACTGCTTGTGCTGTCATTTTATTCAGTTCTTTTTAACACAGCAAGTAAAACACATATAAATATTCACTGCAAAGTGTTGTCAGAGTAGCAGTGATATTACAGCTGCATTTCCCCTTTATACTTTTTTTTAACATGATTTGCATGTATATCCAGGAAGGGTTTCTACTTTGCATCCATTTTTGCTAGGACAGGTTATGGCTGATGTGATCTTGAGCTGGATTAAGTGGGTCTGAGTATGTTATGTTTCTATATATTAAACAGTATGCTTGTATACAGTAGAACCTGGACTACACATTGTACATGCTTATGACCAGCAATGTTTGACACTTCATCTGTCACCAGCCTTGGACTTGTACCAGCCCTGGACTTATCTTCAGCCTGGCCTACAGTACTTGCTTTCTTTTCTGCCACTGTCTAAATGTCCCCGTACTCATCCTCATCCTGTCAGTTGACTGCACTTTCATTGAGATCTTATGTCCTTGGGCTCTTTTAATTTCCTCAGCTATGTGTTTGTGATAATCGGGAGCTCCTTGCCCTTGCTTGCTATTGTTTAAATAAGTTTTTTTTTTTGGTCATGGGAATTTAAGACTTGTGACTATGATGACAGGAGAACATCTCTATATCTTTCCTGTCAGCAGTCTATCCAAAATACTTCCATGGGATGTTTAAGTAGGTGAGCAGAGTTGTGCATTTACAAGCATCATTTTAAAGAATCATTTTAACATTTGGTCTGGATTAAACAAGGACAAAACCCTGTATATTAGCAAACTCCTGAGAAGAGAATGTGACAGTTGGATACACTTTGTTTTAATTATAAATATTGAAGTTCAAATAACAGAAAGCACTTTATCTAAAGTGATTCAAACAACGCACTTGGAATGGCATTCAGGTGCACCTCTGGAATGCTTTCATAAACAGACAAGAGGGTTGGGGGTGGAGTTTTGGAGTGTAAATGATGAAATTCTGTGTTGGATGAAATCCTGAAAGCCATGATCTATAGTTGTAAACACAACCACAGGAAAAAAATAAACTGTAATCCTGTTACTCTAGTGTATCCTGGAAGAGCAACTGTAGAATGCTTGGCAGAATGGGGCTCTTACATATTTATTGACGCTTCTCTGATTAATTTTATATACCTCTATTTTTTTTCTTTTCTGTGTAACTGTAAAACATGCATACTTGTTGGGGCGGTCTAATGCCTACTGAAAGACTCTGTTCTCTTCTTTAACTATTTAACTGTAGCTGTTGAGCAGTTGTCATACCCTCTCATAATACACTGCACATTCAAAAGGCTTCTTTATTTTAATCTTTCTGAATATTGTTGAGGTTTAAAGGTCCTCCAGCTGTCTGGTTTCAGATTGAGTGGTTAACAGGCTTGGGTACTGAGTGTAACTTCATTTAATTGCTGTAGTCATATAAGAGAAGAAAATGAGGGGGAAGGAAACCACAAGACTTGGGCAGCACCTGGGGGCTTTCCTGCCCAGTTACACTTAGACTGACACCAATCTTAAATACAGTGGAATTAATCCTATTGGAAGCATAAGAGTCCAGAATTGCTCCACAGTATAGCCTTTAACTTGGTCCCCATGATGTGTGCACCAGGCCCAAAAAACACAGAAGACATATGTTTGATAAAATATAGAAAAAGATACAAGATGTAAAGGACAGCAGATAATTTGTGTATTTGCTTGCTTCTTTTACTTTTTTTAAGTTAAGAAAATCTGTGACCCTTGGCCTCTGCCATTGCCACCTCACTATCCCTTAAAAGGATGAAGCCTGACATAAAGAACTCTATGTAAACACAAATACAGTACATATGTGCAATATATAGTATAAGCAGCAGCTTTTCTGAATATTTTCTGATCAGAGTGATTTACTTACTTTTAAACTTTTCCCCACAAAGTAGAATTCTTGGCATCTTCGGATAATTCAGTAATTTCTTATTTTTCCATCCGGCTGCTCCAGGCAAAAGGGAGAACATCAGAGAAATTACAATTAGAAGTACAGTATGTATTTATTTATTTTATTTTTCATGTAAGATGCCCCCCACTTATCTTCCATTCCTCTTAGCTGCTCCCTTACTTCCAATGTTCTTTTGAAGTTACTGTTTTTGCGCAGATAGATCCCACAGTTAGCACTAGCATTAGTTTTCTTCTGTAGGAGTGTACACCTTGTAGATTTTATCATTAGTATAATACGCCTAGGTCCAGAACACATGGTCCTCAATTTCTAACCCACTGATTATGAATACTGATAACAGTTGTCATTTGTCAGTAATGGCTATAGCACACACCAGCAAGTATCCATGTTTTCCATAGTTAATTGGTGTGCAGTCAGACAAGTGGAGATCCTATACAGGCAAAAGGCTTTATAAAATACCTAGATAAGTATTTAATATAATATAAAGAATCAATAAAGCTGACAGCAACCTGTATGGTATATAGCTTTTAGGAATGCTTGGCTGCTTTAACCTAATATGCATTTTCTCCCTCAAATGATATGAAGAACTGATGCTCTCTGGTGTTTTAAGGATTTCACAGTCAGTAATGGCAGGGTTTAATATGCTAGAAAAGAATGACTTTCCCGCAACGGAGGCTTTATCTAACCAACATGAGGGGATACATCCTTACAGAAGGATGGCACTTTATGTAAGACAACAGATATATTTCTTAGTTTAGAAAATATATTTGTAGATGGGATACAGTAACTGAAAATTATTAGAAATATATTTAACTGTTTTCCAAGTACTTTCCGTTGAAGCTCAATGCACTATATTATTTGAAATCCAATTGTGTTTAATTTTTTGAAGATGCTGAACACAGCTGTTTCTGTCTCATTTCCTGGTTAAAAACTGCAGTTTTTTGATAAAGCAAGTCAGCCATCCTCTATGTGGATTTAAATTATATTTTTTCATATCCTGCTTATCTTATCTTTTCCTCCATGGTTCATCAGGCCTGTAACACCAAGAGCTTTCTTCCGCACCAAAACTATTCTTAGACCAGTCAAGGCCGCTTCTTCCAGTGATTCAGCTAGGCACTGTTCTGTGACCTTTAACTCCTCCTCCTCCTCCTCAAAACAAATATGGAGACTCAAATGATTTACGCAATTGCTGAGGTGGAGCATGTAATTATGGCGGATAAGCAGTAAAACAACAGGTTATTTATTTATTTATTTATTTAAAATCATTACACCTCGAAGTATAGAAAGTCGCCTGTTTTGATGTCCATATAATGCATTATATTGTCAGTTCTCATGTCTTTAATCAACAGCTTACGTTTACACTTTCTGGGAAAAATACTTACACTTAGGGGAGGGCTTCAGCAAATATGACAGCCTCAGAGTTGTAGTTAAAAATTAAAAGCCCACTTGAGCAGGGGAAATTCCGTTTTAGCTGATCTTGGTAAAACATTGCTTCCAGACTTCAAGGCCCGAAATCCATGGACAATTTTTGTACATGAAGACGTGAAAAGGAGAGGTGCAAGGCTCGAACTGATTTCTTATTATTGACAAAGACGTTCTGGCATATCTGACTTAAGTATGAATCATAAGCCAGTTAATGTTATTATCTAAACAGGATAAAATAAGAAATATCAAAGAGATGGTGTCCCAAGTAGGAATAACCCTGTTTATTTGCCATTAGCAGCTTTGGTGGTTTAAAAAAAAAAAAAAAAAAAAACAGTTTTAAGTAATCTTGGCACATGGTGACAATGTAGTTATTCTTACATTAAATGATGCTGGCTTCTTGTTTGTGTCTTCTTTTTATATGGTGTCAACTGGAAGAGCTGGAGTTGACATCATTGTTGTTTGGTGATACTCTCTTCCACTGTAAGTAAAGAAATGGAAAATAAGGCAGTAACTATGCTACACTCTCTCTCCTCCTCCGTACCCCGATAAGTATCCATAAGAGATTCACCAGACTCCCATGTGTGACAGCAATTATTGCAGTAATCCTTTAGAACAATCAAATCGCTGGTCATGTTATGTGTTGTACAGTTACATTTTGAGATTTTTTAAAGCACGTTTGTCAAGAAATGTAAAATCAATAATAAGCACTATAAAATTATAGAAATTTTTAAAAAATCAAAAAAGAATTAACAGTAAATAAATAATACATTTGATTTCTGTGATACACATGGAGAAATGGAACCAACTGAATTTGTGGTTTATTAGGCAAATACAACCAAATAAACTTGGAAACATGGATAAGAATTAAATTAATGTAAAATGTACTATTTGCAACAAAGGGAGCAGCAAAGGTTTCCGTGATTAACAGTATGGCTTCACAGCTCCTGGGATCAGTTCCCTGCCCCAGTCACTGTATGGTATGTGTGGTGTTTATGTGCTCGTAGCCTGTCCATGTGGGTTTCTTTCCACATAACAATAACATGCTGGCTGAGTTAACCGACAACTGTTAATTAGCCCAGCAGACATGAATCCTATTCTGATTCATTTTCCATTTTGCATCCAGTCTTGGCATGATTAAATCTGCTTCCCTGTGGTCTTATAACAGAGAAAAGAAGTTCAGAAAATTGATACATTTACAATAACAACCATTGCTTGCACATTTTTTGTAGTTTCTTTGAAACAGCACTACTGAATGCAGCTTTTACTATATTTTTTGTTTGATTTAGCATGTACATTTTTGAGAAAAAACATGTCAACCCATTGGCAAATGTGTGAACTACTGTCCAAACATGCACTTGTTCATTTATTCATCTATGATGGATGATGTTTAAATATGTACAATATATGTGCTGACATTTGAGGCTTAATCCACATACAGAATTATCAATATATACATAGTCTTTCCCTGTTCACTGAGTTATGTTTTCATTTATTTATTTGCATTTGATTGCCTTTGTTAGTTCATGTTCTCTCATTCATACATTTACTTGTTTATTCAATGTTCATGTTAAGTCTGATTTATCCTTGTATGCTGTTAACGGATGGCTAGGAACTTTTCCCAGCCGGGAGGCCGTCATAATGGAAGGAGCTGATCTACACGGGGCACTGCCTCCCCCAGAGCGCTAGATGGCAGCCCCCCTGGGTTTGGGAGGCACCTTGGATCCCCGCAGGGCTCCATGCGAGCTGGTGTTTGGCACAGCCCTGTGGAGTTCAATGGGAGCCGCCAGGGGAGCTGTAGAGCCCTACATTTGCTTTCCACCACACCAGGGAGTACTTCCAGATAATTCCGATGAGCCACCTGAAGTACTCCCAAGTGCAGCATAAAAAGGACCACCTAACTTTTCTCGAGGAGCCAGAGTCAGGAGCAAGAGGGACAAAGCTTGCCAGAGGAGGAGTGGAGGTAGAAGGACAGAAAGGAGAGAAGATGAAGTACTGTGTGCTGATATTGAGCTGTAGACTGTGCTTTTATATGGTACTGTGCAGATGGGAGACTTGGGAACCGTTTCCCATGGTAAAATAAAACCATGTGTTGTGCTGGACTTGTGCTTTGCGTCTGTTGTGTTGGGTTAGGGGAAATGGTGCACTCACTGGTGTGCACAATGGCCATATTCATTTAACTGTGCATGCTGTACCTGATGTCAAACCCTTGTTCATCCAGTGTCTTTCTTTCATTTACCTGGCTGTGCCATAACTAATCAAGCAAATGCTCCATTCATGTCCAAATATACAGTATATTATATTACTAGCCATGGTACCTGTCAAAGAGAGGAATAATTAAAAAAATATTTGCTATGCCTTGACCTATGTGTACCTTCAGCACCTTGACTCTACATTTGTGTATGTGAATGTCTCTTAACCGGTGCTCCCTATCATGAGCATGTGTCTGTAAAGCCTACTTCTCAGGCTCTGTCATTATTTTTCAAGGTTCCTTTCTCACCTCCTGTTTGCTTTTACACCTGTTTTCTTTGAAGGTGCCATGCCTCATACACTTTTACTCATAGTCGTGCGTCTCTCACACTGTCACTTGCTCTTTTGTTGCCTCTCCAAAGCCAAACTGACCAATCAAATAGTTCAGAAGTACTACAGACACAGCCTTTACTGTTTTATTATATAGTAGATAACCTTGCAATTATTTTTAAAATATGCACATGCTACCATCCAATTAGCTAAAAAAACAGATATGTAATAAGCACAATATTGGTGAGTCCAATGTTTTTTCTTCATTTTCTAATATTTGTGATACCAAAGGATGTCTAAAAAGTCAGCAGCATTGTCTAAATGCCAGCCGTCTAAAATGCCAACAGTAGATCTTTCTTCAATACACACAGTATTTTTCACAACAATAATTATGTTACTGAGAAGAGCACATTAATCACATCAGTTCCTATTGCATACTGTCCCTCGGTGATGCTTTTTTCTACACTACCATTTTATGTGTTCTGTGTCTGTGATTTTCAAATGCTGAAGCACTGAACACCCAGCTCTCTTTCTGGTACTTGAGGAATAGATTTTGTGGAAACAATGGCAGGTTTCCCCTTAACCAACACTTAAAGAAGTTAACATGCACATATACCTGTACAGCAGGCCAACAATCCTGCACAGTTTTGTGGCTTGAGAATGCATATCAAACAGACATTCTGCTCTTTGCATTTCAATACAGTCACATCATTCTTAGTTGACCTTAGAGTTGAGCATCAAAGCTTGAGGCTTCATGAATCTTGCTGACCTGCACTTCCATATCCCCACAGTCACCATCTTCTGGACATCATTTGTCTGATTATTTCAGTTAAACAATCTTAGAGTTTTTAACTTTGAGATACAGGACTGATCAGCCAGACTATCACATCTTTTATGTGACATCTGATTTAAAATGTTGCTCGGAGGTAATCTCATTTTTGCTTTTAATTACATGTAAAACAATCTTTCAAAAGTGTCATGCTTTATTAATTAATTGTATAGTTTTAAACATAGTGTTCATAAACTAGGGGAGGCATACTAGTTTCCTGTGTTATATTTTTCTATGCAGGACTTTTAATGAAATGTTTTTAGAACCCAAGGTGGGAGACTTTGTTCACATGCCTAAAGACTGGGAGGCATAGCAAAAACAGTCTGATCTGGCTTTTGTTGGGGTATGTTGGATATTTATCATCATGTTTTAGAGGAACACATCATAGACATGAACTGCAAACCCCTTTACCCCCTCACAGAAGAAAGCTAGCAGACTCCAGGTGGATTTCCTGGGAATTATATGAATGAAGACAAGACAAAACTACTCATACCAGGTCAGGGTCTCCTAGGATTATTTTTATTATGTTTTTATTAAAAGAATCTGCTGCTGAAGTATGTCAAAACAAAGGGGAATGTTGTGATAATGCACGCAGGAATCTTGGATGGTTTGTCTGCAGTTACTGAAATGATTGTTTTTTTCCAGCCTTCGGACATAATTGCATTTCATGCATCATCTAGCTTTTGCTGGCAGAGACTTGACCTAAGCCAAACCAGAGACAGGGGAAATAAAATTCTTGTCCAGAAAGAGTCAGCAGGTTAAAAAAAAAAAAAGAAATATTTTAGGCGCCACTAATTTTAAGTCAGAGAGCAGCAAGGACAGTTACTGAAATATTTTTTGTACGAGCCAAATTGCACATTTAACTACAGCAGAAGTTTGAGTTTTCTTACCTGCATAAGACGGTTGTGGTTTAAATTACACTACATTAATCAATGCTTTAATTAAGCCTCAGTATGAAAGAGAAATTAGTTTTTAGGAAACTACAACAAACTTTATCTTTTTCACTTTACCAGTGCTTTAGCCCTTTAAACTCAACCCCATTGTTTTTGAAGCTAATGGCAGGACTAAACAATAATGCAAAATTTTAAAAAGCAGCATAAAATCTTCATTTACTCATTCCTGTAATTGAAGTATAATGTTTTGCCATGTTGCATACCCCTATACCATGCAGCAATGTTTTTTTTCCCTTAAACAATTAGCAACACCTAAATCCCCAACACACACACACACCCAGCTTTCTTGAACATTCTGATTTGACAGACAGACTATTACCTACTAAATGAGAGGGTGTTTCAGCTTTCTAATGACACCACATTCCACTTTCTATATTTCAGGATTTTTTTTGTAAAGATGTTTTTGAATCTTGCAACTGTTGGAGCTGTATTTTGGTACACAGTATCATTTCTTTACCAAGTATATATGTTCTGACATAGTAAGATTTGCTCTTCAAAGTGATACATCGGCCATGTGTCTAATACTGGATATGTATGGTAGTATGGATACTAATCTGAAAACAGTTAAACAAAGCAAAAGAGTCCTGTTTTTGTACTGCTTCAAAACTGTAAAACTAGATGTATTACTTGTACATGTTTCATACATTTTTGGGTGTTCCTGACACTTTTATAGTATTTGGAAACTTAACCTATCTATCTATCTATCTATCTATCTATCTATCTATCTATCTATCTA
>JANRMT010062838.1:17972546-18057943 GCA_026402145.1 Polypterus bichir lapradei | reverse complement strand
CTATCTATCTATCTATCTATCTATCTATCTATCTATCTATCTATCTATCTATCTATCTATCTATTGTGGCATGCGGCTGGGAGTGGAGTCCAGCCAGGACGCTCAGGAGGGCTTGTGCCTCCTCCAGACCACGAGGGGGTGACCGCCCTGGTTGTGTTGGGGGCCATGGGTAGAGGGCTTGGAAGCCCAACTCTGTAGGGGCCCGTAGCCACCGCCAGGCGGCGCCCCGGTGCCTGAAGAACCGGGGGGGAAGAAGACTGGGGACACCCGGAGGGCTTCCGGGTGCGCAGCCGGCACTTCCGCCACACGGGGGTGTGTCCGCGGATATTTTCCGGGAAAGCAGCTGGAGCCCATCTGGGCTGGTATTTAAGGGGCCGCCTCCCTTCATTCATTAGCAAGAGTCGGATGGAAGAGGATGGAGCTCGGAGAAAGGAGTGGAGGCGGCCAGAAGGAAGGCATTTTGTGACAGTGAGGCCTGGACTTTGGGGGATTGGTGCTGGAGGCACTGGGTTGTGCACTGACTTTTGTAAATAGTGTATATAATAAAATGAGTGTGCTGGGTGAGAAATCGTTGTCCGCCTGTCTCTGTCCGGGTCCAGTTCCACACTATCTATCTATCTATCTATCTATCTATCTATCTATCTATCTATCTATCTATCTATATGGGTAGAATCTCAGATTTCCTTTTTCCTTCCTTTATTTGGCCAAGTTAACTTGCTATTGCCGTAAAACCATTAAAAGGAAGGTGAGCATGCCTTGCAAACGATTATCATCTTATCCAGATTTGCACCCAACTATATTAAACTTACTAAGTGGGTTATAATATGGAGATCAAGTAAGTTCCTCAGTGACTGAGGTGACTCCTGGATTTCATTTCAGGCTAACTAGCAATATGTTCCTTTATTGAGCTGCTTACTTAATCAGGCCACTTGTTTCTCAATGACTTAGTTAAGCTAAGAGGCATGCATGTTACATGTTGGACAATGGCCGCATAGTGATTAACAACCCCTATAATAGTGAAATAATACAATAGGTATATTAGCACAAGTACTGAAGTGACAGAATACAAATCAGTTTACACAAAGGAAACTTGTGAAGAGGGGCAGCACGGTGGCGAAGAGGTCGCTTCCCGGGTCCTCCATGCATGGAGTTTGCATGTTCTCCCCGTTTCTGCGTGGGTTTCCTCCCACAGTCCAAAGACGTGCAGGTTAGGTGCATTAGCAATCCTAAATTGTCTCTAGTGTGTGCTTGGTGTGTGTGTGTCCTGCAGTGGGCTGGCACCCTGCCCGGGGATTTGTTCCTGCCTTGCACCCTGTGTTGGCTGGGATTGGCTCCAGCAGACCCCTGTGACCCTGTGTTAGGATATAGCAGGCTGGATAATGGATGGATGGAACTTTTGAAGACCTGCTAGTTTAGGCATAATGGTGCAGTTGTTAGTGCTGCTGTCTCATGTATCCAGCAGTCTGGTTTTGAATCTTGCAGCTAGTTGTTCCCTATGTGGAGTTTGCGGCGTCCCCATAAGGTTGTATAGGGCTTCCTCCCACATCCCTTAAGAAGCTAATACTGGATTAAATAGTCCCATCCAGGGTAGCTTCCTATCTTGCATCCAGTGCTGCTGCAGCATTCCATAATGCATTAAGTGGTTATTAGAAGGTTGTTATAACTTTAGGCACAAAAGACTTAATTGAGAAAGGAATTTAATTAAAAGACACAATTTTACTTGTGAACAAAGCCCTCCTGAGGCAAAAACTATTATCCACAGACCTCTGAACCAAAAACCTATGGTTCAGCATATTACAGCTTGATGCATGTTACAACAGGGCCTTCATTGCAGGACTTTATGAACATAACTGATTCTTGTTCTTACTGAATGCTAGCTGTGTTACCCAGCTTCATCTGCAAAACTCAAGTCAGTGGGCCTCAATTAAAGTGTGATTGGGTAGTCAAATGTATCAGAAGTACTATGTAGCTAAGTACTTTTCTGTTTAAAATATGTGTATTTTTTTCTTTACCAGGGGCTAATAATATTAGTTCATTTAAGTAGCTTACTGTTGAAAATGCTACATACAACCGTCACTGATGTTGATATAGAACTCCATATAAAAGGACATAACCAAATTAGAGTATTCAGTAATGATACAAAAGTCATTTAAACTTTATTCATTCAGAGGTTAAAAATGGTAAAATCTCAACTTTCCTTTAGCATCAAAGATTAACATTAGTACTGCTTTGGTAGACATTTATTCAAACCCACTGCATACTAGCAAAAAAAAGTTACTAATTACTTGTATTCACTCAAAAGCAAAGTCCTATTCTCTTATCAAATTTGAAAAAACAGAATTTCCTTCAGCTAAAGGAAAACATTATGCTTCAATCTATTCAACTTTGGCTTGGCGCCATTGGTTAATTTTTGAAATTTTTTTTAAACTTAATTTCCTCTTTTTTTAACACAAAAAAAATGAATGCTGTTAGTTGATTGGTATTACGAACTTAATGTTGATATGCAGTAGAAAGCATTGCTGGCTTTTTCAATAATGCAAGGCTATGCATGGATTAAAAAAGCATGCAGGGTAATCAGTTCGTCTCACAAGTAATACACCCCCAGTTCAATGAAGCCATCAATAGCACTGCACAATATTTTTCCTCATTTCTGATTGTCCACATTTCCCTTTGGTCTTCTAATTGGGCTGGATTCACAAAGGGGGAACCCCTCCCTCTGCAAATGCTGTCTTGGGGTCATCAAGGAACTTAAAGATAAAACTGGGCCCCAAAGTCACAATGGTTAAGAAAGACAATGAAAATGTTATCCCAAAGTGACTAAGGGAAAAAAGCAGCATACTCAGTGTTTATCAATCCTCTTATTAAAATTCCAGTGAGTGAAGATGAAATCGTCTGGAGCAGGGCACTGGCTGATGAGCAAATGCAAATGCGGGGATTATAATTCCCAAGGTTGCAGATAAAATTATTTCTTTGTGCGATTACTGCCAGTGCTGTTGGCAAATGGTTGAGACTGTGCATTTGAATATCCCACTCGCTAGTGCATTATTAATGACAAATATCAACAAATAAAAAAAAACCACTTGTTGGATAATTTTCTTTTTTCTACAACATCACCAAATTTAATTCAAATTTATTGACACATTTTGAGATTTTGGAGTATTTTATTTTTCTTTTGTACTTTTTTTTCCTTAACACTGATTAATCAAAATATGCTAACTTGGCGGATGGCTAGTTCCCTCGATGTACCATCCTGTCAAATTTCAGCTTTTTAGCTAAACGAAAAATAGTGTATTTGGTTGATGAGTGAGCGAATCAATCAGTCAATTTTGCATTATATATAGATAGATTCCATGCGCCAAGGCACATAATGCTCAGATTGATTGATTGTTTGAAAAAAAAAATAAAGCCAACTAAAAATCCTATACAAATATATAAAAACTGTTCTTGTAATATCAGCTGTATATGAACATAAACTCTGATAGGGGAAGTGGAATCTGCATTTTTGGAGATTCCTTACTTCCTATTCCTAGAGCCACAGGACCAATTAGTAGCATAGGTGATCTGCTTCAAAAAGCATTCTACTTACATTCACCTCCTTAAAGTCTGCTTATTTCTCTTTGAAAGAACCTTTGATTTACTGCATTGTGACAGCATCTCTTCTCATAAAGAGTCACATTACAATTCCACTAATAACTTTGGATAGACAGTTTCTTGGATTGTGCTGGTTCTTGCCTTTCACATATTGTTGCTGTTTTGACCTACAGTTTTATTGCAAAAATTTAAACTTACAAAATGGTGGCTGGGCTAGATGTTTTTTTAAAGAGAGCTATATGGTTGTAGCACTGAATATCATAAGCAATTTGAATATTAAAACCACTGAGACCACATCTGGAAAACTGTGTGCAGTCCTGCTCAATAAGATGTAACATCTCTTGAAGCTGACTAGAGAACAACAACCAAGTGCATCATGAGACTAAATGCAATGTTAATCTAAAGCAAACAAAGCTATGTGTCAACTGAATTCAGACATTCACAGTAAACAAAGGCAATGATAATGTTGATTTTTTTAATTAAATAGTACATCAATGAGGGCAAGTTAATGAAAGATTAAAGCCAAGAAGCACTTATTCGTGTCAAGGGACATGGGAATCTATACTAATAAAAGGCAAAGCCCTCACTGACTGACTGACTGACTGACTGACTGACTGACTGACTGACTGACTGACTCACTCACTCACTCACTCACTCATCACTAATTCTCCAACTTCCTGTGTAGGTAGAAGGCTGAAATTTGGCAGGCTTATTACTTACAGCTTACTTACAAAAGTTAAACAGGTTTCATTTCGAAATTCTACACGTAACGGTCATAACGGTCGATAACGGTCAACAACATCCGCCATGTTGAACTTTCTTATTTATGGCCCCATCTTCACGAAATTTGGTAGGCGGCTTCCCTGCGCTAACGGAAACCGATGTACGTACTTATTTCGTTGGTATGATGCCACTGTCGGCCGCCATATTGAACTTTCCAACGTCAATAATTCTCCAACTTCCCGTGTAGGTAGAAGGCTGAAATTTGGCAGGCTCATTCCTTACAGCTTACTTACAAAAGTTAAGCAGGTTTCATTTTGAAATTCTATGCATAACGGTCAACAATGTCCACCATGTTGAACTTTCTTATTTATGGCCCCATCTTCACGAAATTTGGTAGGCGGCTTCCCTGAGCTAACCGAAACCAACGTACATACTTCTTTCGGTGGTATGACGCCACTGTCAGCCGCCATATTGAACTTTTCAACGTCATTAATTCTCCAACTTCCCGTGTAGGTAGAAGGGTGAAATTTGGCAGGCTCATTCCTTACAGCTTACTTACAAAAGTTAAGCAGGTTTAATTTCGAAATTCTACACGTAATGGTCATAACGGTCAACAACGTCCGCCATGTAGAACTTTCTTATTTATGGCCCCATCTTCATGAAATTTGGTTGGTGGCTTCCCTGCACTAACCGAAACTGATGTACGTACTTATTTCAGTGGTATGATGCCACTGTCGGCCACCATATTGAACTTTCCAATGTCACTAATTCTCCAACTTCCCGTGTAGGTAGAAGGCTGAAATTTGGCAGGCTCATTCCTTACAGCTTACTTACAAAAGTTGAGTAGGTTTCATTTTGAAATTCTACACGTAGCGGTCATAACGGTCGACAATGTCCGCCATGTTGAACTTTCTTATTCATGGCCCCATCTTCACGAAATTTGGTAGGCGGCTTCCCTGCGCTAACCGAAACCAATGTACATACTTATTTCGGTGGTATGATGCCACTGTCGGCCGCCATATTGAACTTTTCAACAGTTTTTGTTACTTATGGGCCCATCTTCAAGAAATTTGGTACACGGGTTCCCAACGCTAACTGAATCCTACTTACGTACATATTTACTTCCATAGCCTGCAGCTCGGTCACCGTGTGAGGTGGCATTGGGTCCCCCATCCCAACGCCTCCCACGTTGTTGGCTGCCTGCCTATATAAGGCCGTCTGTTGCTACAGTCTCTACATTCCCTTCCTTGCTTTGCCACAGGATTCACGTCTCCCTACTGATAACTACAGCCTTTTTATTTAATCCACGGCTTCTCCGCTGTTTTATTGTTCGTTTATTACGATTATAGTTATTGTGTGGGTATTTTAGACTTACTTTACATTGCTCAGGTACCCATTTCCTTTATCATTCCAACCGTACCCCCATTACCATGTCTATCGAGGTGATCACCATCGATCAAAGAACTGTCACTTACCGAGTGGTTTCCATGCCCGGAGATGGCACCTACCTTTTCCATTCTCTTTGTCACATATTGCACGGCCATATCAGGCTGACTCTTGATATCCGGAGGAACATTGTGTCTTATGTATTGAATGACTGGGACAGGTTCAAGGTGTGGACTGATGACGGTACAGGAGATAATTAGACTACACAGGAGCACTAGAAGAGTGAAATGCTTAAGTCCTTCATCTATGGTTCTGCATGTGAGTTGATGGCTGCCGCTGAATTGTTCGGTTGTCGCTTTCAAGTGTACCGAAATGGCCAAATATTTTACACCTTTCGACAACCGCCAATACCTCTTAAATATCTTAGATTCACAGGTGACGATTTCAGTAGTGGACACTTTGATGTTTATGAATGTTTAAACTCTCAAAAGCTGGATGTGAAGTTATCGATGAAACCGGTTGTATGCTTACAACGCTTGACAGATGCCAAATGTCACTTCAACACAAGTCCTGCAAATACTGTCGTAATTGAAACAAACCATGAAACTCGAACCGATTATGACAGCAGCAATCCAAGCTGTGAGATTTGAAACAAGATTACTGTTCACATGGCCAACTGTAAGTTGCATGCTCAAGAGTAAGCTCAGCGCACAGCTTGGCCATATTACAACCGGAGGGCCGAACTCACAATGTGGTATACAAAGAGATCCTTAACAAATAATTATTGGCATATTTTCCCTCAGTTTAAAAAGGTTTAATTTTATTCTTAATAAAAATTTTAATGCAGTACTTCGCCGCTGCGAATCGCGGGTATTTTGCTAGTGTGGAATAAAGAGCAGAGTCATGTAGCTGATGCAGAACTCTTAACAACTTTTAAACGGTACTATATGTAGACAATCAAACTAAACAGCCCAGATAGAATGAAAGATCCCCTCTCATTTGTCAGACTTTTAATGTTCTTAGGTTCTGTTCACATACTAATTGAAATAATAAATGTAGAAGATTATGACAGGAAGATAGAATTGTCCTGGTAAGGATCTTTTGAAAAAAGGCACTTTAAATTGACACAATGCATATTTAGACATTTTGGCATTACCATTCTATACAGTAAAATAAGTTGATCAAATGGTAGGAGATAAGTAAAATTATATGATACCATTTCAGTCAGTCATTTTCCAACCCGCTATATCCTAACACAGGGTCACGGGGGTCTGCTGGAGCCAATCCCAGCCAGCACAGGTCGCAAGGCAGGAACAAATCCAGGGCAGGGCGCCAGCCCTAGGGGCAATTTAGGATCGCCAATGCACCTAACCTGCATTTCTTTGGACTGTGGGAGGAAACCCACGCAGACACGGGGAGAACATGCAAATTCCACACAGGGAGGACCCGGGAAGCGAACCCAGGTCTCCTTACTGCGAGGCAGCAGCGTTACCATTGTTAATACCTTTTCATTTTTTCCTTTTCTCCCCACAAGTCTCTATTGTTTAATGCTTATTCAAAAGCTCCTGCTAAGCTGACTGTACATACTTTGCTGTTCAGACTTCATGTCCTTCTGTTTGTGTCTTTTTGACCACAGAACAGTAGAGATTACCTCTTTGCCCCATCTGAGTAGATAGTCTGTAGACTTTAAAGAATGAATTATTTCCAAAATAGCATGTTTTATGTATATGTTTAACAACTGGAGCAAAAACAGGTTAATGGACACAATTCAAAACATGTGGTATAAGGTTCACTTTCTTAGCAAACAGGGTAAACTGCCATTTAGCCATTCTGATCCAGGCAGCAGTTTAGTTGTCAGAGCATTATGTCATACTGAGGCCCCCAACACTCCCAATTAGATGTGTTGCCCAGTGCTTCAGTTTTGAGAGAGTGCTATTATTTTACACTCCATTAAATACACCCACAGCTTTTTATTACATGATTTCTGATTTAAATTTGTATGCTATAGTTTAATCATAACAAGTAAAATGATCGAGTTCAGCTGAGGATTTTTTGTGGCAGAGATAAGAAAAAAAAGGTTGTTTTTCACAGAATAAGGAGAAAGGTTATATTATCCTGAAAAAAATGGGAAGGGAACGCTTAAACATTACAGTCTAAGAAGGAGGCACTCAAACAGTTGAAAGCCCTTCTCCGTTGCCATGACGAGGATTTTTCAGTGATGTGGATGCATGGCATGCTACTCGACGCCTCACCAAAGACCCTGGGAAGGGGAGTTCTTCTGTCTAAAAATCCATTCATTATAATGAACCTAGTAAGGATTGTTGGAAATGAGGTGTCTAATTTGTCTGACTCATCCCCACGGAGAATTGGACTAGAGGAAATGTAATGGCCTGTCAGGAAAGAGTGTGGTGAGTCAAAGCAGACAGGACGGGCAAATTGCTCTGTGTTTGGATGGTGTGAAGAGAGCCTGTAAAAATATTTCCTTCCTTAAGGAGGGTTAGCAAAGCCTCTTACATTTGCATCACAAAACTTTCTGCTAGGTTACTACCTTTTGAAAGACAGTTTGAACAAAAATAAAACATCTTTCACCTGAATTCAACCAAAGTGGCAGCAAACGGTATTTTTAACAAAAGGATCACTGCAGTGATTCCAAGTTCAAAATAAAACCACCCCTACCCCCTGCTTTCCTGCTTTCCTTTCTTCCCTATAAATTCCCTTCTAAGGTATTGTTATTCTTGCAGACATGCAGCCACATTAAAATGTCTGAAAAAAAGGTTTGAAAAGGAAAAGGAAATAGACTCTGGAAACTTCCTGGTGTGAACGTGACTGCTTGGGTGGGAGACTTCCGTGATGCACCATCCCTGATTCAGCGTTTGTTAAGCATGGTAACCCCCTGCCCTCCTCCCACAGGGACTCATTCTTGTGATGTTTTCCTTATCAGCACAGCTTCTCCTGCTTTCCTCCACCACCCTTTCTTAACCCCATCTCCTTCTCCCCTGCAGCAAAATCATATGTATGTGTATGCAAATTCCTTTCAACGACAATAACTTGCCAAATATGGGTGCTAAGATGTCTTTGAGATACTGCCCAAAAGTGGCTGGAATGGGGATGCTACTTGGCTTGTTAGGAGTCTTATGATGATTCTCACTAAAGCTCTGTAAAAAGTAGATGTCAAAAAGTTGTGCTCATTATGAAGTTCATCATCTCCGATAACACCCTGCACCTTAGTTCCAGCAGTTACGCCCTAGCAGAACTATATCACTGTTGTGGGCTGATGCTTCCCAATACTTCACAAGGGCTGCTTCTTCAGTTTTGATCAAAGGCTGGACTGGAAATCTTGGTGTGCTGAAACCTTTGTGTGTCAGTCAAGTGTCCTACTTACTATAGTACAAAAGCTGACTTTTATGGATGCCAGTCTTTGAAAGAGATAGACTGGAAGCTTCAATGATACAGGGCTGCAGGTGGACTTAGACTAAGCCTGCTAACATGCATTTTTAAAACACTTTGGGATTGTTTGTAACCAAAATAAAAGTGCAGTTTATACTCAGTAAGTGTAGATGAAAATAATCATTGCAGGTTTTTCACATTTTATGTGGGATATATATATCAGATTGTGATTCAGACTATGAATGCATTGAATGTAATTACCCCGATCTACAGACTGTCAAAAAAACGAACCACACGCCGTGGCGCAACGTGAGAGGCTTCGCCCGCTGATGCCCAAGGTTCGATTCCCGAGAGGGAGTGCAGTGAGTGTGTATGCCTAATGAGCCCAGAATTAGGGCGAAACATGTGTTGCATACTCTTTGCATTATTTGACAGTAAAAACTATTTCAACCATTCTATGATCTGCTTCTCACAACTGAAAGAGGGCACTGTGGCGGACGTTAGCCGACTTGCTGACCAACCACAAGCATTACCTGGTAGGTATTCACCCACACGATCAGACTGTGATTCAGAATATGAATGCATTGAATATATATATATATATATATATACACTAGACATTAAGCCTGTTACAATAACGGGCTAGAACAGTAGTGCATAAACATTATTAGGAACAGTCTATATTAAATGGCAAGGGACCTTGACCTCATTCTGTTTGTTGTCTTAATTTTTTTTTGTCAAAAATATTTTTGCAAGAAGCCTCAAGTAAAATAATAATAAAAATAAAATAGAAACGTATATGACAATACAGTAAGTACAATTAATATTGCCTTAGTGTAAAAATCTGTAATACACAATATCTGAAGAAGATATTTAGGAAGAAATTTCAGGAAAATGTTTCTATAAAATTTCATTATAGACAGCATTTCTTGTAAATATTCTGTCTGAGTTTGGCAACAGTTTGCCTTGTTCAGGACCATCTACAACCTTGACAACAACATCTGGAAAACTTCTAACTCTTGATAATGCAACATATAACTGACCGTGGCTGAATACTGGTTCTGGCAAGTAAATGCCAACTTTTTCTAAGGTTTGCTCTTCTGAGTCTTTCTCTTTTAGCACTTTTCTGGCGCTCATTTTCTTTTTCTTCAATCAATCTATTTGCTCGTATTTTTCTTTGTCTTTCAGCCTCTCTTTTGTTGATGTTTACTTGTTGAGCTGACCATTCTTCCAGGAGATGTTGGTTATATAGGATTTGATTGTTTGTGTTTTTTTTTCCTACTTGACGTGTTGTTTTTTTTTGGGTGGCATGTTGTTAGTAGATAGGTCCGTAATATTTTCTCTTACAGTAATACTGGCTTGTATGTGGCTGTAATATACGTCACTGTATTGTGTGCCTTTAATTTTCTCTCGCAGTAATACTGGTTTGTATTTCCGTAAAATGCCTGTAATTTTCTCTGACAATAATACTGGCTTTGATGTCTGTAATATGACTTTAATTTTCTGTCATAACAGTGGGCAATCAGCACAGTGTCCCCAGCAACTGATGTAATGTGTGGTGTGCAGCTGATAATGTGCACAGTCGCGACTACCGAATCAGCACTCTCCCCAGCAATGATGCCCTTTATTTGCTTATCATGCGCGGCCGCGACTAGGCAATTCACTGTGTGCCCAGCTTCCAGTGTGTGTGTGTCCACGGTGCCGTGCGCTTGGGCGGGGCACGGTGCGATGCGCAGTTCACCAGAAGACACACACACGGACACCTGGACGCATACAGGGGTTTTATTAAAGAGGATATATATAAAAGAGGATATATATATATATATATATAATTATAATTTCTTTTGTGCTATCAAATGTAGACATTAGTTAAATTAAATTATGCAAATAACAACAAAGACAATGGCACACGCACTCTTACTTGATTAAAATGTGTACAGCACATCTGTGAAATCCAATTTATTTTTATACTGCTCATTTGCCACTGGAAGGTTCAGATATTAACAAAACACTCTCAACCCTGTTTAATCCAGTTCAGGAGAGCTGCGGCCCATCCTAGCATTACTGGGCACAACCCAGAACACAGTGGTGGACAGGGAGTCAGTCCATTGCAATGCCCTCTCACAAGGAGCCCTGTTTAAGTTATCATTTTACCTAAATTGTGCATCTTTGGGGATGTCAAAGGCAAACAGCCCTGACATGAAGGGATTGGGTATACTCTAGCTGGAGAAAACAGGATGCAGGATTTGAACCCATTAGAAAGTTAAACTAAAACATTATTCAATATTTAGATACCAATATGCACATATTTGTGGTCAATGATTCCACGGTAGGTCTGAGATTCCTGCAATGGATGTATATATGCATGTATATAACTATGCATATAATATATACATATTATTTGCATGGTCTTGCAGTCTTTTGCTTCTCAACGCTCATAATGTTTGCAGTGTGTTTCAGTAGTCACTCCTTATTGATATACCTATTTATAGAAAACTCTGCATCCATTAACTTACGACATAGTGCATGGTTAAGTGAATATAACAGAAACACAAGTTCATTATACAATAATTTAAAGAATATATTATAGTGATTGTATGTGGCTTTTCTGGGTCTAACATCTTGGATTCTGTCCACTTGAGCTTATCCACAAGTTTATGTATGTAACTTTAGCTTATAAAGATTGTTGTGAAATGCAAATACACATATGCAGAAATGGTATGGTATTTCTAAATTAAATCAAAAATGTATAAATTACTGACCAATGGAAAACAAAATTATATCATTTATTTAAGTCAGTCTTCTTATGAAGGACGTGTCTTTTTGCTTCTGGACAAATCAGTTCCAGACAAAGGAGCCTAAACTATAGACATATCAATCCAACTCACACTCTTTCTCACAAAGACATACACATACATATGTACACACTTATTGTCTTCTCCCTAAATCTGACATTCATTGACAGAACGCTCATAAAGTGTATTTATAAACAAATTTAATATGGCACCAAAGGCAGCAACTTTTTTTTTCTATGCACATAAAAAAATAACATTCATTGAAAGCCTATTAAAATGCTTATCTACAAAACTGTTCTCTTATGACATTATTGTTTTTAACATCTTTCATACACTTTGGCAATATACAAACAGTGTAAGTCATTGTCATTTTGTGACTCTTATGATTTATTAAAATAGATTACCCATATAACTGCACAAATGAACAACATTAACCTAAATACCTCCAAAGAGATATATATGCCGTGACAGACATATAAATGAGGGGAAATATTTAATAAAATGCACACAGAAATCCCACAGTAAAATTAACAGCCTGATGATGTCCCATTTTTTGTTAATCCTTTTACAAGAGTATGCTGCTGCTGTTTAATAGTTAGTGTGGTCTACCTGATAAAGTGTTGGCCAGCAAACCACACGACTGTATTTCAGTCTTCCTGTGTGACTGAATGGCTTAACCTGCTATTGTCCACATTGTAGAAATGTGGAGATAAAGGTAACATTAGTGAGCATATAAAGGTGTTTACTGTTAAAAGGCACTATATAAGATTACTTAGTTTTTGTGGAGTTTTGATAAGTATTGCTCTAAGAATTTAAATAAAAATACTGACTGAGGCCAGTGTACACATATAAATCACACATACTTAGGGCTATATGTTAAAGCGCAAGTTCGAACAAACAACCTTATCGATGGTTCAGTAACGCTGCTGGCACTTCCATTGTATGTAAGGTCATTTCTTAAATCTTCCACTTTTGTATTTTATAATTTTATTTATTTAATTTTCTATGTCCCTGTAAAATTCAATTCGATTTATTTTCTGTATCAGAACTAATTCATTCTGTCCATGAGATTAAAACTCCTGTAAACCCCACCTTAGCGTCCTAAGTGTAACACAGCGCACTGTGCAAGAAAACAATGCCATCCTCCAGCCTGATGCACCAAGCTAAAAAATGTATCGTTCTGAAAACTACAAAAATACAGCATCCATCTTGGGAAACGCACAAAAAATCAGTACAAAATAAATCATCAGTCATTTTATGCGTGAAAGTATCTAAGCAAAGAAGTGAAACGCAATGACAAAACAGATACAATGTATGTCACTTCCTATATATACTTACACGACACACAATATCTAATATTGCGCACATATTCTACATTATACACTATGCGTATAAAAGTATAAGGTATATATTTTTGCACAATCATATACACTTGATGGTGTTTTTCAGTTCGACATTCTCAGTCTCGTAGACTACACTGCCCCGATTTCAATTTACAGTTCATTAGACATCCGATACATGGTTACAAGTTCGTCAGCGCCGTCTTCAGGTAGCCGATTTGTCCCTTCCTCGACTGTTTTCAGGGAGTGATTTGCTTTCACTGAAGGCTGAATGTCCGCAGGGGTTTTTTCAATTCCAATAAAACAACATGAAGCCAAAGTGTTATCCGTCGGGTGTTGTTTTGCGCCCAAACGTAATTGTGCTATTTGCTAAAGTTATGCACATTTGCCTCAACGTTCCACTCTATCTATCTATCGGTTTGAAATTTCTTATTGCCACTTGTGAGGGGTTTAAAATAAAGAGCCCTTCTACTATGATTTGTGCGATATAGCCAATGTGAAGTCTCTCGGCTTATTTAAAAGACGTACTCTGGGAAAGCGGATAGACACTTTATGGAACAGTTCTGTGATCGGAAAGGGCACAGAATTTCCAAAAACGCATGTTCTTTTTCTCTCTCTCTCTCTTCTTTTCTAAGATAAATAGCCAAACAAAAGAAATGCATTCTACAAGTTGAGAAGTTGGATCCGCGACTTGCTTGTAATCGTTTCAAAGGGTCACGCTCATCATCACTCTGCTCTTAAAAGGGTCTTCACCACCGCGCCTCCACTACTGTTGACAAACCGGTCACACGTAGTTTTTTTTGTCGTAGTCGCCGTTCTGTACAGTTCTCTTGGGGGCCGCATACTTGGCCGAAAAGCGAGCTTGTCTGTTTGGGCATGAACAGCAAAGGACGGCGCCGCCAGCGACTAGCAAAGCGCTGGCCGCCCAGCCAATATAGATGGACGCCCCCATCTCCTGTTTCTGATGGTCAGAGACCATCGGGTCATTGAACTCAGCGATGATAGAATTAGCCATCCAGCAGACGGGCACCAACACAAAGAGACCTGAGATGATGAAGATAACACCTCCTGCGTTCACGATCCTCGCTTTGTTGCTTTCGTCTGGAACGCATTTGGTGCACTGCGCTCCGGCGACAGTAACTAGTAACCCCAAAGCACCTAGAACAGAGGACAGCACCGTCATCGCCCGCGCCAGCTGGAGGTCCCGCTGTAGTCCCAACACAGAGTCATACGTCTTGCATTGCATCTGCCCGGTGCTTTGAACCACGCACGACATCCAGAGACCCTGCTGCAAGCTCTGACTGACCACGATGTTGGCGCTCAGGTACGCGTTCACCTTCCACATGGGTAGACCGCAGGCTAGCATCTCCATGAGCCAGCCGAGGATAGACAGCACCATCCCGAGGATCTCCAAGGACGCAGACACCATTTTCCCACTTTGTGAGCCTCTCCGCGTGGTTTCTGAGTTCTTTGACTTCAATCTGGCTGAGTGGAATCTGTCAATAGCGCCCGAGTTTGCTCCTGCAGTAGTCTAGGACTTACTATAAGGCATCGTCGTCCGCCTCCCTCTGTGTGTCAGTCGCTCAGCCACCGTCTACGCGTATTTAACTTTCAGAATGCGCTTGCAGTCCAACTTTTAGAGGAAGGGGCAGAGCTACAGTGTATGAGCGTGTGTATGTGTGTGTTGGGGGGGGGGGGGTCTTTTTCTTTTCAAATCCATCCTCCAATGCAAAACAAGGCTGGCTGATTATAAGGAGTAAGGAAAGCAAGGAATGGACAGAGTGGCAACATTTGAATAGCTGGCAGGCATTCGTCGCACGCACAATGAGCGCATAACCCTGAGTGTGCCATCCAGTACTAACGGACTCGCCCCAACACTTTGGGATGATGCCCAAGTTTTGATTGGCCCATAACCTGATGAACACTGCAGTTATTTAAACAAACGTTGTCAAATTACGCGTGTGTTCAAAACAGAAAACATTTCAGTACCATTTAGATAAAACATTGAAAATCTCTGAGGGATAATCTCTTTGCCCCCGATACCATAAGAAGAATCCTTATGGAGAAATCCTAATTCAAAATCATTTTGGGTCTGTGCATTGAGAGTCTGTGGTAGTTCTCACTGAATCATACACCTGGCAAATTAGAGCAACATTAGAACAGCATGCCATACAATGGTCAGACCATGAAAATCCCTCCATTTTTTACTATGTTGGAAGACACACATCATAATCATCTTCTGCTTAGCTATAATTTTACACAGCTTGTATAAATGACATTAACATTAGTGGCTGGCATATGTAAATCACGTGTAATATTATGCTTGAAGACATGCGAGAAAGTCTTTGCATCTTTTCTTAAAATAATTTGCCTGACATGCATTGCAATTCAACAATGACAGTGTGCAAATTTTGTCATAAGTTCTGCCAGCAGGCATATGAAACATAAAGGAAATTTTGTATAACTGTCTTAACATTGATACTTTGTACATTAATTTAGTACTAAGTATAAAAAACATTTTCTTGTGCCTTGTTCACACAAATTAACAGACACCCAATTCAGTGAGCTGCTTTTTAAATAAGCATTTCCATCTACCAGTTTTCAAAAGAAAAATGTAAAAATAAATAAATAAATAAACATCTGAAAAACATTTAAATTTGTAAATATGCATTATGGAATGCAGTTCAGTTA
Source organism: Polypterus bichir lapradei (assembly GCA_026402145.1). NCBI lineage: Eukaryota > Metazoa > Chordata > Cladistia > Polypteriformes > Polypteridae > Polypterus > Polypterus bichir. The sequence goes on along the minus strand of JANRMT010062838.1, from coordinate 18,042,030 downwards.
TTGATTCAGTAACAAAAACAAAGGGTGATAAATAAAATGTACTATTGTTTGTCTTCTTTTTTATCAGTGATATTAAAACATAAGAACACATCTTTCAATAAAGGACTATTACATTCTAACAAATGATAGTTGTTACAGTAATTCAGATATTACAAGTTATGCAGAACTTTATTCCTATTCTGTTTGTTTTTTAATTACTGTTTCCTTAAAATTCCATGCTGGAACAAAATGTATTTATGTTCTAAAGATTTTCTATGTGGAAGTTTTATTCAGAATCATAACAGTAATTGTGTATGTAGGCACTCAGCTGCATTTATTAATAAAACATGTAATAAACCTCCTAGAATGGAATTAATTAGATGCTTTAGAGAAATAAACAAGTAAATGAATTCATTATTATAATCCAGTTCAAGGTCACCCAGGCTGGGGCGTATCCCAGCAGCATCAGAAACAAAGTCTCGACAGGACACACTTCTGCTTTGGTGCAGTCACGCACACACTCTCACTTACTTGGTTTACTGCAGCATCACAAATCAACTGATCACACACATCTTTGAAATCTGACAGAGTAGCCAGAGAAATCCTCACAAAGACACAGGAGGAAATGGCAGACTCCACAGGTACAGTGTTTGGGTTAGATTTCAAACAGGACGGTGGAGCTATAAAGCAGCAATGCTAACCACACTGCTAGCATGCTACCCATGAGTGAATGCTACTTGTCCTTGAGAATGTGGGAATTTATTACACATCTAAGACAATTTTTTAATATGTGGGATACTGGAAAATCTATACGTTCACGTGTATGAAGCAGAATTGAATACATCAGTGCTTTGTTATCAAGATATTCAAATCTAGTAGTAGTCGCTTTGTGGTGTATACAGAGTACTTGTTTGTCTGACCAACAACAGTCTCTACTGTTATAATATAAAAGAATGTATTAAATAATGATCTGAATTTAATTACTGTTTATCAGTTTATTCAGAATAATACGGAGAGGATTTAAACAAGAACTAGGCAGTATTACTGTTTAAGTTAAATTGTTACGTCTTATGAGTTTTGACTTAACGTCTAACATTAAGCCACCATCTCCTTATGTTAAAGAACTTTTTGAAGATTATATTTCAGCTACTACACAGCAATCACAAAATGAAGGCCTTTTTAAAATTCATTTCATAGGCAAAGCTATAACAGAAAATACAGACTTTAGCTATATGGCTCCTATACTCCTGAACAATCTTCATTGGCTTCATCATTTACCACAGACATGTGAATCTATAATTTTGGTAGAGGAGACCCTGTGTTAGGGCTGCTGGCAAGGTTGTACACTAGGCCTGGTACTGCTGCCATTTTGACCAAAATACCCTTCTTGGCATTGGACAGGAATTTAGATTGAATTGGATTTTTTGGTATCACTTTTAAAAGTCTCCACATCAGACTTTTCCTGTTTTCCTTCAATCATGTTCACCAACCTGTACCATAGTACATTCTGAAATGCCTCAAATGGACCTGGGCAAATGTTGATTTAAGTTATATTAATAATATGTATATTTTCCTAATGACTCTGGACCCAAAGGTGGTGGGTGTGACAACGCTCTATCAGCACATGCTCCCAGCCTCTCTCTCTCTCTGTTTAGCTGAATATATCAGTTTGTGTTTAACTCATTCTCCATCCACTGTTGACAGCCACTGTAGCAACACAATAAACTAACCTGACCAGATCACCCAGCCAGGGTCTCCTTGTACATTGCAAAATCACCATTAAAAGTACACACATGAAAACAGTGTAATCATATATATATGATTACATACATACATGTGTTTTCAGAAAAAATTGCAAATGTATTAAAAATCAAAAAATGAAATCCCTCATTTATTTAAGTATCGAGACCCTTTGCTGTGGCACTCCAAATTGTGGTCAAGTGCCTCCTCTTTTCTTTAATTCACAATCAGATGTGTCTAGAACTTGATTAGAGTCCACCTGAGGCAAACTAAATCGATCAGATGTTAAGGCACATGTGTAGTTGTGTATTGAAAGTCCCAAAATTCACACTGCACGTGAGGACAAAAAACAAGCCATAAAGTCCAAGAAACTCTCAGTAGACCTCTGTGATAAAATTGTGGCGAGGCGAGGCATAGAAATGGGTATAAACCATTTCTAAAGTTATAAGTATTCCTAGAATCACAAAAGTGTCAATAGTTGTGAAATGGAACAAGGTTGGAACCACCAGAACTCTTCCCAGAGTTGACCATCTGGCCAAACTGAGTAACTGGACAAGAAGGGCCTTGGTTAGTGTGGTCACCAACAACCCAAAGGTCATTCTAACAGAGCTTTAAAAGTCTTCTGTTGAGGATCTGTCATGAGGATGACCACCTCAGTAAAACTCCACATTAATCATACATTTAAGGTAGAGTGGCTAGATGGAAGCCACTCTTGAGTAAAAGGCATATGAAAAGTTAAAAGACTCTGAGGGCATGAGGAAAGAAAATTCTCTGGTCTAATGAAACAAAAATGTACCTTTTTGGAATAATTAGAAGCACATTGTTTGCCGAAGTCCAGGCACTGCTCATTACATCCCTAATAATCTCCCTATGGTGAAACATTATGGTGGCAGCAGCCATACTACCTACACTTCAGAACAGGCAATCTACCTGAAGCTAAGCATGTCTGGATCTTGCTAGTACTTGGAAAGGAAACCATCTTGGAGAAGCCTGGAAGAGGTGTTGGTGAGGCCAGCAGTGGGTGCGTACCCTCTGTGTGTGAATCCTAATGACCCAGTACAGTGACAGGGACATTGAGCTGTAAAAATTGGTGCTATCTTTCGAATGAGATGTAAAACTGAGGTAATACATTTCTGTGTTCGTTTGAAAAAGAGGAGGGTGTTTCCCAATGCCCGGACTAGATTGTCCATCATGGCCTGGTTATTCTGACCCCTGAGTCATCTCCTGTCCCTTATTGGCTAACAATGCCCTTCACCACCCAAAAGCCAATGTGTGGCAAGCACACTGGCAAAGAATGACTGTCAATACATTGTCCAGGATGCTACACATTGTTGGTGGTTGAAGTGGTTCCTTACTTATGTAAATATTATTATTATTATTACTCCTCCCTCTCAGCAGCGGGCACAGGGAAACATATTAAAATTGATGGAAGGATAAATGCAGCCAAATACAGTGAGATCATTGAAAACAGTCTGCTTCGGAATGCAAACAACCTCAGACTGACAGTGGCCTGAAGCATACAGCCAGGACAATGCTGGAGTGGCTTTATAAGTCTATGATTGTACTTGAGTGGTCCAGCCAAAGTCCACACTTATATCCAATAGAACACCTGTGGAGAGACCTGAAGATGGGAGTTTACAGACGCTTACCATTCAATCTAACGGAGCCTGAGAAGATCTGCCAGGAAGAATGGTATAAAGTGCGTAAATCAAGGTGTGCAAATCTAGTAGAGATTTACCTAGGAAGACTCAAAGTTCTAATTGCTGCCAAAGGGGCTTCTACAAAGTACTGAATTAATGGTCTGAATGCTTAGATGAATGAGAGATTTCAGTTTTTAATTTTTAATAGATTTGAAACCTTAGTGAAAATATGTTTTCACTTAGCTGATATGGGACATTGAGTGTACATTGATGGGCAAAAAATTCAGCTTGATCCATGTTAAATTAAATCTACAACACGATAAAGTATGCAGAAAGTTAAGGGGTCTGAAAACCTTCTGAATGCACTGTATATACTATATTATACAGACAGCAAATATTTGCATACAAGGCATCCATGATTGGTAAATTTGTAGATAGATTTGTACACCTAAATAGCACCAGTTATGGTTTGATCACTTATTATAAACCCCATATTTTATAAATATGTTTTTGGTTTAAATTAATTGTTCTGAATAATTTTAGAATCCCTATTGTAAAAGTACAGTTTGGTCGCGTTCCATAAAGTTTATTAAACAACTAAATACCATTAAAGAGACCGTAATTGTAAGCAATGCTCCATGACACACCCGTCTCCACTTACTGCCAGGTTGATACTTATGTGAATGAACAGAACAATTTACAGAAGCGCGAAAAGTGTGCGAAGACGGCGCCATTTTGGTTCTAACCTGGCCTGTTAGAAGATGAGAAGCCGCGCTTCTGTTGTCAGTACGTGAGCCGCAATGGCGTCTGTGTGTGAAGACACTGCTCGCAGAAGCAAAGCAGTGTGGGATAAGGGCGGAATACGCTTGGGAGGTTCCGGATTCCCTAGAGTGGCCTGGGGTTGATAGAGTCCCATTCCATTAATTAAAACTTTATAACTGCTATTGTAAATTTGTGTAAAAAAGTGAATACTGTACTGCACAGGTAAGTCATCGGTTCGCACTTTCTGTTGGCTATCTTCCAAGTGCATGCGCGTATGGTTGGAAAATAGTTACTTGTTGAAGTCATTATTGTTTTGGAGGAAAAAAAGTAAATGGAACTGACAGTACAGTTATTATTCGCGGAAAACTAAGCAATATACATATTTTAAGTTGCATTTAATCTTATTTGGTGTTTTCAGATATCATTTGAGATGTAGTTTGGGGAGTGTGGGACGAGTGGAGCCGAATTGAGCTTTTTTTATGGGTGGGGATCAGCTTGTTTTTTAGGGCATTTATGTTTTTGCTGGATTCTCCGATAATCTGTATTTCGAAAGGCTTTCCTGTTTAATGCAAACGTGTTGCCTACTTTGTAATTGAAAATGATTTTATGTTGTCCCAAAGGGCGTGTGTTGGTTTTGTACTGTTTGTTCCTTTCTGTCGTTCGAGCCTTCTGCTTGGGCGCTGTCCGTCCACTTGGCCAGTCGGTCAGCTAAAAATGGGCAAAATTGTAAATCAATTCTGGTAGTTCGCGCGTGTTTAAATCTCGACAGTTTTTTTGTTTTATCCATTGGGTGTAGATGTTTTCAGTAAGATATTTCTTCTACTGCCGTTTTTTTAAGTCTCGGAGGAATCACGCGTAGTATAATGCATCGGCATCTGATACTGATTGATTTTTATGCTCATACAGAAGTTTACATGTACATTGTGCATGATTTCTCGGGTATTAAAATGTACAAATAAAGATGCGTTTCCTAAAACTCTATCTTATTTCTACGTGCAAATAAATGTTAATGCCTAAAATATTACATTGTTGCAGGGCAGTCAACACCAGTCGTATTATACAACAATACACTTAAACGAGTGTATTTAGAGTAATGTGTCCGTCAATTTATTGTATTTTAGGGTGTCAGCTGAATGCAAGGGTAACCCTAGACCGGACACCCACTCATATCTGTGATTATCCCCAAATCCTCATGTGGAATGTTTCATTTACTCCATTTTCTCACAGTTTTAAGCGTTAATGAAGCTCTCAGAAGTGCTGATTAACTACGAGTGTTTCCGCATATATGTTTAAGTGTTATGTAACTTATGTTAATAATCATAATTTAATTGTGTAGGTGTGGACGTATTTGCGGTAAAAATATAAACTGTTGTTGTTTTCTGGTAATCAGATTTTATATGTGTCAGCAGCTAGTCCAGCACTGGAGGTCACCTTATATACAGTACATTGAATTCATACAGTATTGGGACCCCTTCGTTTTCTGCAGACTTTGTCTTAAATTTATCCATTTAAGAAGAAATGGATACATTTCTCATTCTTACACATCAATTCACAAACAATAACACATAATGACAAAGTGAAAACATGTTTTGAGAACGGTTTGATAACTTATTAAATATCAAAAACTGAAATCCAATTTTCATGTATGTATTTGTACTGTGGCTCTCCAAACTGTACATCCTCTTTGTTTTAATTCTTGTGATGTTTCTAAAACTTGATTGGAGTCCACCTGGGGCAAGCTGAATTGATCGGACATTTTTTAGAATGGCACACGTATATAAGGTCCCACAATTTACACTGCAGCTCAGGACAGAAGCCAATGAACGCTCTGTAGACCTCTGCAATAAAACTGTGGTGAAGCATAAAGCAGGGCAAGGGTATGAAGCCATTTCTAAAGTTGAGAGTGTTTCCTGGTGCACAGTGGCCTCAATAAGTATGAAATGTAAGACATTTGTAACCAGCAGGACTTTTTTTTTTAAGAGTTGGCAATTTACAGACACTTCCCATCCTAATGGAACTTAAGAGATCTGTCAGAAAAAATGAGACAAATCATCCTCTGTCCAAATCCAGGGATGCAAAGCTTGTGGGGACTTACCCGAGGAGATTCAAAGCTGGAGTTGCTCTGAAAGGGGCTTCTACAAAGTACTGAATTAAAGGCTGGAATACTGAATATGAGTGAGAAATTTCAATGTTTGATTTTTTAAAAAGTATTTAAACCTTTTTGTCCATATGGGTTACTGAGTGTAGAATGATCGGGGGGAAAAAAATGTCAAAGATTATCTACAACACAAAGATGCAAGTAGTGAAGGGTTATGAATACTTTCTGAATCCCCTGGTGTTGGGGCATTCTACATCTGCGCTTATAATACACGGGGAAAAGGACTACTGGATTAACCTTTATAAGAAAATAATTTTGTCTCCATGCTCTAAAATTATGAGATTTTGAGAGTGTGTATATTCCTTACTGTTGCTTTGGGGTGATCCCAGTTTTTCATTAGTGAAAATTTTAATTATTATTAGACAGTGAAGTGTTCATTTATGAAAGTATTGTGTTTTTTTTAACCAATCTAATTAGTTCTTTATGAATTTAATCACTTTCTAATTATTATAGAAGGTAAGCAGGAAGTGTTTTATTTAATCCAGCCCGATGCTCTTGGCAAAGAGAAAATACTAGCTCCCGGGTTTTGTTCTAAAGAAACCATTGAGGAAACGATTGCCGTTTACAATGACATGGCTGGAAGCCACCGTTCAATTTTGGAAATTAAAATTATTCAGTTTATTAGTTATTGATTTTGTTTATGCACAGAAGTGCTGAGTTAAATGCCCTTGCAAACTAAAAACATACAACACTGTTTTTATTAATATGCATGGCTACAGACAAGTTACTTATTTACTTCTTTTTGCACTTCCTCTCAGCACCCAATCCAGGCTACTCTGGGCACTGTGATTCCTAATATTTCTTTTATCATTTGTTTGGTGGTGGTTTGTTTTCTCTCTTTCTCTTTACTGTACTTCCTGTAGTCTCTGAACACCTCACTCCTGATGGCTTATCTACAAAATCCGAACCGCTTCACTAATTTGGTTGAGGAAACACTTGCATTAGAACCCGTGGGAAAGCCTAAGGAGGCTCTCACCACATCACATTCACACCCTGTAACCTCAGACAACCGCACTAGACTTAGACTCATGTGAAAGCAGCCGGATATGCTTTTACTAATACTGCCCAACCCCAGATCTATCTTCCTTGCATTGCCCTGTTATTTCAACACTCCCCTATGTCCGTTTCTTAGTACTACATGTGAATACAAGGTCTTAGTCAAAAAAATGTGACCATTCTGTCTTAGCAATCTTTGCCTGACAACACACATCCTGTCAAAGTTCTTGAGTTTTGCAAAGGGTGTTTGATTATCCAAAGTATGTTAAAAAACAATTGCGGTGACTGATGTTTAAGAAAAAAAGTAATTCATCCAGCTTCTTAATTTCCTAAATCCATCTCAAAGTGTTAAAGAGACAGATGCTGAAAGAAATAAATTCTGTATGAAAAGCATCAGTTGGAAACCTCACCACTGTACCAACAGAGACGATCTAGACAGTAAACATTATTCTTCTTTAAGCAAGACATGTGACTGCTAAATACAACAAGAGACATATAAACTAGGGAAGGGTGAGGTGAATGCGGAGCCTTGTTATGCATAGGATAGCCTGCAGCTTGCCATAGGACTAATGAGTGTATATTCACAAAATTGAAGGGGCAAAGAAAACATATGTAATTTAAGTATAAAACTGACAGGTAAATTACATATGTTATCTATACTAATAAAAGGCAAAGCCCTCACTGACTGACTGACTGACTGACTGACTCACTCACTCACTCATCACTAATTCTCCAACTTCCCGTGTAGGTAGAAGGCTGAAATTTGGCAGGCATATTCCTTACAGCTTACTTACAAAAGTTAAGCAGGTTTCATTTCGAAATTCTACACATAACGGTCGATAACAGCCGACAACGTCCGCCATGTTGAACTTTCTTATTTATGGCACCGTCTTCACGAAATTTGGTAGGCGGCTTCCCTGCGCTAACCGAAACCGATGTATGTACTTAATTCGATGGTATGACGCCACTGTCGACCGCCATATTGAACTTTCCAACGTCACTAATTTTCCAACTTCCCGTGTAGGTAGAAGGCTGACCCCATCTTCACGAAATTTGGTAGGTGGCTTCCTTGCGCTAACCAAAACCGATGTACATACTTATTTCGGTGGTATGATGCCACTGTCGGCCGCCATATTGAATTTTCCAAACATCACTAATTCTCCAACTTCCCGTGTAGGTAGAAGGCTGAAATTTGGCAGGGTCATTCCTTACAGCTTACTTACAAAAGTTAAGCAGGTTTCATTTCGAAATTCTACGCGTAACGGTCAACAATGTCCGCAATGTTGAACTTTCTTATTCATGGCCCCATCTTCACGAAATTTGGTAGGCGGCTTCCCTGCGCTAACCGAAACCAATGTACATACTTATTTCGGTGGTATGACGCCACTGTCAGCCGCCATATTGAACTTTCCAATGTCACTAATTCTCCAACTTCCCGTCTAGGCAGAAGGCTGAAATTTGGCAGGCTCATTCCTTACAGCTTACTTACAAAAGTTAAGCAGGTTTCATTTCGAAATTCTACACATAACGGTCGATAACGGTTGACTACGTCCGCCATGCTGAACTTTCTTATTTATGGCACCATCTTCACGAAATTTGGTAGGTGGCTCCCCTGCGCTATCCGAAACCAATGTACATATTTCGGTGGTATGACGCCACTGTCAGCCGCCATATTGAACTTTACAACGTCACTAATTCTCCAACTTCCCGTGTAGGTAGAAGGCTGACCCTATCTTCAAGAAATTTGGTAGGTGGCTTCCCTACGTTAACCAAAACCAATGTACGTACTTATTTCGGTGGTATGACGCCACTGTCGGCCACCATATTGAATTTTCCAAATATCACTAATTCTCCAACTTCCCGTGTAGGTAGAAGGCTGAAATTTGGCAGGCTCATTCCTTACAGATTACTTACAAAAGTTAAGCAGGATTCATTTCGAAATTCTACGCGTAACGGTCAACAGCGTCCGCCATGTTGAACTTTCTTATTCATGGCCCCATCTTCACGAAATTTGGTAGGCGGCTTCCCTGCGCTAACCGAAACCAATGTACGTACTTATTTCGGTGGTGTGACGCCACTGTCAGCTGCCATATTGAACTTTCCAACGTCTCTAATTCTACAACTTCCCGTGTAGGTAGAAGGCTGAAATTTGGTAATTATTTCGGTGATATGATGCCACTGTCGGCCGTCATATTGAACTTTTCAACGGTCTTTGTTACTTATGGGCCCATCTTCAAGAAATTTGGTACACGGGTTCCCAACGCTAACTGAATCCTACTTGCGTACATATATACGTCCATAGCCTGCAGCTCGGTCACCGTGTGAGGCGGCGTTGGGTCCCCCATCCCAACGCCTCCCACGTTGTTGGCTGCCTGACTATATAAGGCCATCTGTCGCTCCAGTCTCTACATTCCCTTCCTTGCTTCGCCACGGTATTCACGTCTCCCTGCTGATAAATACAGCCTTTTTATTTAATCCATGGCTTCTCCACTGTTTTATTGTTCATTTATTACGATTATAGTTATTGTGTAGGTATTTTGGACTTACTTTACATTGTTCAGGTACCCATTTCCTTTATCATTCCAACCGAACCCCCATTAACATGTCTATCGAGGTGATCACCATCGATCAAAGAACTGTCACTTACCAAGTGGTTTCCATGCCCTGAGATGGCACCTGCCTTTTCCATTCTCTTTGTTACATATTGCACGGCCATATCAGGCTCACTCTTGATATCCGGAGGAACATTGTGTCTTATGTATTGAATGACTGGGACAGGTTCAAGGTGTGGACTGATGACGGTACAGGAGATAATTATACTACACAGGAGCACTAGAAGAGTGAAATGCTTAAGTGTACCGAAATGGCCAAATATTTTACACCTTTGGACAACCGCCAATGCCTCTTAAACATCTTAGATTCACAGGTGACGATTTCAGTAGTGGACACTTTGATGTTTAGAAATGTTTAAACTCTCAAAAGCTGGATGTGAAGTTATCAATGAAACTGGTTGTATACTTACAACGCTTGACAGATGCCAAATGTCTCTTCAACACAAGTCCTACAAATACTGTCGTAATTGAAACAAACCATGAAACTCAAACCGATTATGACAGCAGCAATCCAAGCTGTGAGATTTGAAACAAGATTACTGTTCACATGGTCAACTGTACGTTGCATGCTCAAGAGTAAGCTCAGCGCACAGCTACAGCTTGGTCATATTACAACTGGAGGGCTGAACTGACAACGTGGCATACAAAGAGATCCTTAACAAATAATTATTGGTATATTTTCCCTCAGTTTTAAAAAGGTTTAATTATCTTCTTAATAAAAATTTTAAGGCAGTACTTTGCCGCTGCGAAACACGAGTATTTTGCTAGTTATCCTAATATCCTTTTTAGTTTAAGACTGCAGTCGAGATTTTTTTTTTTTATGACATAAAATGACTTAATCCTAATAATGTAGTATGTGTTTACTGGAATTTGCACTGCATATACTTTATCAATTTTCTTTTTCAAGTAATGTGTACTGTAGAAGAATTTTAACCTACTACTTTATTTTATCTTCTTTCCTTCCTTCCTCCCTTCCTTTGTTTGTATAACTTTATTTTCAAACTTCCACTGCAAAATTCATTTCTTTCAGTGTCTGTCTAATGTACTTGAATCTTTTATACTAGCTTTATTGTATTTAACATTGTAGGCCCTTTTATTGTACTTGCTATTGAAAATCCATCCATCCATCCACTTTCCAACCCGCTGAATCCGAACACAGGGTCACGGGGGGTCTGCTGGAGCCAATCCCAGCCAACACAGGGCACAAGGCAGGAACCAATCCAGGGCAGGGTGCCAACCCACCGCAGGACACACGCACACACTAGGGCCAATTTAGTTACGCCAATCCACCTAACCTGCATATCTTTGGACTGTGGGAGGAAACCGGAGCACCCGGAGGAAACCCACGCAGACATGGGGAGAACATGCAATCTCCACGCAGGGAGGGACCCGGGAAGCGAACCCGGGTCTCCTAACTGCGAGGCAGCAGTGCTACCACTGCACCACCGTGCCGCCCGCTATTGAAAATTGTTAGAGAAAATATTCAACAGTGTTTTTATTCTCCTTACAGTTTCTTCATCTAGATGCATTTGTCTGTGTTACTCTTTGCCTGTACACATAACCTTTCATTTTTTCTATAATTAAAATATTTTTTATGTTTTGAAAGTGGATATGAAAAATTGACTTTTAAAATGTAAAAGACTGAGTGCTTCATTCAGATATCATAAGAAGGCTTTAAGTTTATAGCTTATTGCAGGTTATTTTTGTTAACAATTCTTAATTGTGTTTAATTAACACTGAAAGAGTTAATAAATATAGAATTCTGAGTGTCATCCCTTTTTGGCCCCGAATTCTTATTTCCACTTGGCTAATTCCTGCTGGACCAATAAATAACCTCTGAGCTAATGAGCTTCCCACTACATCCTTTAGGGACACCTTGCATTCTGCTTGTAAAAAATACAACATGCCTGGATGTCTCTTTTGATATGGAAGTATCAGGTGGTCAATGCCTTCCAAACAAATCTAGATACCAAGGGTAGACAATTTGTTTTCTTTTTGCAGGTTGAATCTCTTGGTCCTTCTGTGAGAATGTCTCAGACTGGAGAAAAAGGAAAGGTGTGCTGCATTTCTGATCTAATGGACTTTCTTTGCTTGTAATTTACCCCTTAATGAATTTTACAGGGATCACGGGAACTGGCTTATTCAGGGAAATCAAACTAGGCCAAAGTGCTTCCTCTGTTTTGTTTGCACTAATTGTTGGCTCCAATTTAGATAGAGATCCTGCAAGTTTCTTTTTTTTTTTTTTTTCTTTTTTTAATCTATTTTGTTTTGAGACAATGAACGGGATGCTTGCCTGAAAATGATGGCCATTTGGCTGTTGTCAGTTAAGTAGGTCTCAGGTGGTCAATCAGTTTAAGACAGGACTGGTCTAACCTTGGGTGGGCATTATCTATGTTGTAAATGAAATTTTATTAGTGTACATCTTATGTGATACTAATATGAAACGTTTTAAACTTCAAATATAAAATAAGGATAGTGAATGATTAACTATCTAACTTAACTTTTGAAACCATGTTTAATGACAGTTTCCTTAAAGTTTAATAAGTGTGTCTTAAGTTTCTTTTATGTTTATAGTAGGGCCACCAAACCATTAGATTCTTAATAAACACCTGAAGATGGCTTTTTGTAACAAGTTTATTGTCCAAAGACTTAGTTCAGAAATGCATATCTTTTTTATTGTTTGTTTGTTTGTTTGTTTTTCTTTTCTAAATTGCTGCTCTCGTTACAGTTTCCAGAAGCGGCAGGCTATGTGGGATTTGCCAACTTGCCCAACCAAGTTCACAGGAAATCGGTGAAGAAAGGCTTTGAGTTCACTCTTATGGTGGTGGGTAAGTGTTAGTGTGAATCCCAGTGTCCCTGAAAGATTGACTTTAGCTATTTGTCTTCCCCGGTTCCATTTCTTTGTAAAAGCTGCACGTAGGCAGACTCTTTTCAGTTTCTGCTCTTAAAACACTCTTTCTCCCTGCAGGAGAGTCTGGTCTGGGAAAATCCACCCTTATCAACAGCTTGTTCTTGACAGACTTGTACCCTGAGCGCTACATTCCTGGAGCAGCAGGTGATTCTTATTGTATGCACTTTGCATTTAGTTATTGAGGAATTTGTGTTTGAGATCAAATTTAAATCATTTGCCAAGTTTTTACTCATTTAACTTAAATGTACTACAGTATTTCAGCAGCCATTGAGTTTAGAAGAGGTCATGTAGAGCAAAAGGTAAAGGGATTGTGTAGGTGTTGGTTTAGCATCCAGAGTATCATTATCTGCATGAATCTGAGTGAGGTCTCCATCTTGTGCTTGTCACAACAGACTTGTGCACTATAGAAAACTAAAGCATTTTAGTGCAAATGTTTGTACTTTAGTTCATTGTTTTTTTTCCTCTTCCTATTCACATTAAATCCTGTGATTTGCCTTTTTTCTTTTTTTTTTTTTTTTTTTAGTTTCCGTTTTAGTTTCTAATCTCTGAATAACAAATTACGTGTTCAGCTAGTAAGTATATGTCATGTCATGTGTTCAGACACTGGGAAAGTATCCAGCGAGCAATGGTGGGTTGTGTATGGAGGGCACAACAGAATTAATTCAAATGCAATATATTTAAAGAAAAAAAATCCTATACACATCTGTTGCTAAAAAATATTTTACAGTATTCTTTAGCAGTTTGTTTGAAAAGAAATGGTTAATATTTCACATCCTGCTTCCTGTTGTCTAAGAAATGTCCACAAAAACTTGTGAAAAAAATGATAGTAACTCATGCATGTAGGATGTGCAAAGATTCTTAAATTACCATATGCTGCAGCATTAATCCCATGTGGGGTGTGAAGATTTTTAGCCTGAAAGAGATTGAGCAGATGGAAGATGTTACGTATCTTAAGGCTGATCAGACATGCTTATTAGATAGAAAGATGAAGTATGCGTTGGTGTGTCTCTGAGCAGAAAAAAATAAATGTGAAACACAGTCAAATAAATATTAATTCTTAGGATTCCAATTCAAATCTCATTGTTATAACCAACTTGCTGTGGATGCACATTTAACCCTTTCCCAACAATCCTGCATCAGATTATGTTTTGTATACATGCTTTGCTTGTTGAAGTCTCCTGATGGGGACAAGACTTTTCATATTGAATGAACCATAGGCATCATTGGCCTTTCTTTGTCATCTTCAACCTTTTTATATCTTTTATTAAAAGTATTGAACGTTCCATATAATCAAGTCAAACTTAACAAAACACAATTCAATTATGCCCCACCCATGAGAAAGAGAGGAAGGCCAACAGCCAGAGTAAAAGTTTGAGAATAGTAAAGAGGGAAACGAGTCCTTCTCCTATTGATTAGATCCTGTCAGGTTTTAAAAACGTTTTGAACAGATCCTCTAAGTGAGAATTAGATTTTTTTCCAGTTTCAAATAGTATATAGCATCAGTTATCCACTGACTTAAAAGAGGAGGGTTAGGATTATATTAGTTGAGCAAGATAAGTCTACATGCTAATAGTGAAGTAAAAGCAGTTATAGTGTGTATGCCTTTTTGTACATATGCATTCTGTCATTGTCTTTACTATGCTCTCAAGTGTTAATTTTGACAGGGTTGTCAGTTACAAGCTCTTGTCAGAATTACTCACCATACTGCATTTTTTTTTCTTTTTGTTTTTGCAATTCTAAATGACCAACTTTATAGAAAAGATTGAGCGGACTGTGCAGATTGAAGCTTCAACAGTAGAGATTGAAGAAAGAGGAGTAAAGCTACGTCTAACCGTTGTGGACACACCTGGCTATGGTGATGCCATTAACAGCCAGGATTGGTAGGTTTATGTCTATGCTTCATCAAGATGATTTTCTTCCTTTTTCTAAAAGTATGATTAGATCTTTCTCTGGGTGCCCAAGGTTTTTATATTGAAAGACTTCAAAATTGTATAAAAAGATGATGATGTCTCCAGATATTTGCTGAATTACTTTTCAGTCCCTTCATCACCGTTTTGTTTTTAATCTTTTTTGCGTGCATTTTTGTTATTGTGCTCCTTGTTAGTTGATTAGACAAGAGCTCAACAAATTCCAGTCTGGTAAATTACCGTCATGTATAATATTCTTGCTGTTTTTTCAGAGTGTCGTTAACCCGTGGTGCTCATGTTATGTTCCAATACTAATTATTCTTGCTTCACTACCAACATACTTTATTCAGCAACAAAAGGTAGAATATTAACAAAATTGTGCAACATATTAACAAATTTGTCCTGAGATTGGTAAGCTACCAAACTACAATGGGTCTTTTAAAACTAATAAGTCATGAGATTTTCAATTATATTCACATATTTTATGGATACATAGTTGTGAATAATGATGATGCATGGCAGCTTATGGACTAAAGTCATTCAGTTTCATTGCTGTTCACTCAGTCTTAGGATCAGAATTATTTGCATTCAGATTAAGCAGAGAGATGGAACACCCATACACAAAAGGCAATTTATGCTAGGTACTCCACCTTGTTCCAGTTTGCCTGCATATATTACTGGCTTTCAGATTTCTTCATTGACTTTCTTTTTCACAATTAAATTCACTGCATAAAAATGGGTTTTGAAGTTGCTTCATTAATGCTGATGAGCAGTGCTCTTCTGCACAATTGTCACAAATTAACTGAACACAGATAATAAACTCAGTGGGTGACTTCATATCTGCCAGCATTAAAACATTTCAGTCTTCTACAGAAGCTGATAAAAATACACTACCAATTGATTAAAGAATAACCATAGACAATCGGCATGTTAGAGTCATTCAGTCATTATTTGAGCTCTCAGATTGGCAGCTGCTTCCATTTAACATGCAAATGTGTAATGAAATTGGTCATTAAATTAGTACTGGTTCAGAACTGTACCAGCTAAGGTACCAGATTGCTGTATCCAAAAGGAATGGAATAGGGTTTGGGTTCTGCCTTCCATCATGGAATAAAAGGCAAATGGTCTTTTGAAACAGACAACTTCCTGCCCTGGGCCAAAAAGGACATAACTATGTATTTCACATTCCTGGGAAATGGTGAAGAGTGGAGGGTGTTCCCTCAATATGAATGCCAAATTGTTGACTAGACATTTTCTCTTTCCTGAAGGAATGGATGTCTGTATATCCAATATCTACTCTCTTTAAGTGTACTTCTATGGACCTCGGCAGCACTGGTGTTATTGTGCTAGTTTCCTGTTGATTGTCCGGAAATGTACATCTCCCTAAAGTCTTTAGCAGAGTTCTTTTTTTTTTTTTTTTTTTTTTCTTTCTCACACAAATCTCAACTACCACAACAAACCAAAGGATTTCTTTAGGCTTGTGTCAGTCATACTTAAAGGAAGGTATCAGTTATACTAAAAGACTGAATAAATCATCACTGTACATCGCTACAGTATTTATTCAAGCCTATTACAGCTGTCCTTCCACTTCTAATTTACACTGAGAGAAAACTGTTCCTGGGATGTTAAGCATATTTGTCAATAACTTTGTTTTATTGCTGAATTACATTCTTGACTATATTGTGGTGATAAAGGCTATCATTATTTGGAGGGATTCAGACTTCTGAGTGTGTAGCAGATCTACAAATTGAACTTTTGTTTTCGTTTTATTTTTAAAATATGCTATGCATTTTTTTCCTCTGTTATTCTGTTAGATGATCTTCATGGGATAACCAAAGACATTCTTAAAATTGAATGGGTACAGAGCGACTGCTCATTTAGTAAATAATCCAAAGTGTATTCAATACTGTTTATTTTAGTATATGCTGTATAAAGCCAGCTTTAAGTTTTGATAATGTGCTGTGCTACTCATACAGAGCTTTTTTTATTTGTCAGCAATAATTTATAGACTGTCTCCCACAGAGCGTAATATCACTAGGTATTTTATCATTGGACAAATTTTTGCCTAGAACATATTTTTCCACTCCTGACACAAAATGGGCATGTCCTTTCACTTTAGTTAGCCTGTCTAACCGAGTTCTTCTTGAAGCTGGTTTGGATCAAAAAGATCCTACAAATTTACTGCTTCACCATATTTCCATAATGTAGTAGAATGAATTCACTTGTGCTTTGAAATTTTTAGGACTGTCATTTTTTAAATAAAGTTGGCCTTGTCTTTAGGGAAGCATGAATGGATTAATTTCTACATTTGGGATTTTTGCCTCACTTCTGTTATATGCTCCATTTGAGTCTAGTTATAGTCATTAGGGATCTTTTTTTTTTTTTTTTTTTTTGCAAAGATACATTTTACTGCTGTTGCCTTTACCCATTCCTAATAAATACCCCCATGACTTTACATAGTAAAAAAAAATTCCAGCAGTAATTAATTATTAGCACAGTTTCTTCCTAGGGGAATGTAATTGATGGACTGTGCACTTATAGAATGGTTAAGATTCTGACACTCTCAGTCATCAAATCATAGTTGGAACTAACATCCCTCTAACCATCTTATTTCACTGATTTCAACAATGTGTTGTCCTTTGAGGTTATATGTTATACTAGGAACCATACTTTGTATCACAGTAGCTTATGTGAAGCCTTTGGACAGAATCTGCAGTAGTCCCTTCCCACCCCCAATGTTTCAAATCACATGATACTCTTAACCATAATGTGTTTGAATGTAAAATGTTGATTAGAGCAGTTCGGCATTATGATTAGATCGATTTCTATTTAATTTTTCCAGCTTTAAAACAATCATTCAGTACATTGACAATCAGTTTGAACGCTACCTACATGATGAGAGTGGCTTAAACAGAAGACATATTGTGGACAACAGAGTGCACTGCTGCTTCTATTTCATCTCTCCATTTGGACATGGGTAAGCTTTGTACCAAACTGCTGTTCCCTCAACAGCTATCAGCCTCCACGTGCCTGATAGTTTCATGACTGAGCACAGTATGAAAATGTGGAGGTAGATAAAATGTTTCTATTCAGTTAGTATAGTTCAGGTTTGTAGATTCATATCCATCATCCCTAATGTTCTTAACACGTGCATAGAGCAGATAAACGTTTTGGGGACCATTTTAAAATACAGTTACTAGGCTTGTTGACAAGATTCAGTCTTTGGGTTCATGTCTTAATGTATTGCTTTTAGCCTCAAACCCCTAGATGTGGAGTTCATGAAAGCAATTCACAGTAAAGTGAACATCGTCCCAGTCATCGCCAAAGCTGACACCCTGACATTAAAGGAGCGTGACAGACTAAAGAGGCGGGTAAGTTTCTTGAGTTCTAAATGCTTGGTGCATGAGGTTACATTACAGAAACAAGCCATCTTACTGATGTGAAAGTGAAACTGTTCCCTATGTTTGTATTTGTGTCAGTGCAGAATGAGAGTTTGAGTTTTGCCTTACTTACATTTTCTGTATTCACACTTATAATGTGAAAACAACCAATATTTAGTAATTTCATCTGGCATTATAGAATGTGAAGCAGTTCAGAGAATGAGGAACTGTTGTCTCTAAAATAATGCAGTTTTGGTAGTCTGCCATCATTTGAAAAAAAAGTTGCTGTTTCTATGCTTCACCTTTAAGAGAAAAAAGTGTATACCAGGTTACAACTGGTATACTTTTTTTTTTTTTTTTTTTTTTTTTAAGTTTGAAAATAGTTAGAATAGCTGAGGAAATAAGAAAGTAATAATGTGGCCACACCTCACACTGACCAAGTTTCTAGTAAAATAAAATGTTTCAGAATTACAAATAGCACAGTAGGTGACAAACATCAAGCAAGTTACCAAGAATACATGTAAGAAGTAGCCTGTCATTTTTCCTGAAGCCAGGGTTGCGTCCCACCACATATTCATGAAGTTTGAGGTTAGATTTCAAGTAGTTGGTGCATTGTGTCTTATTACGCCTCTCCTTGGACCACTGCTAGGAGAGGTCTGCTCACCTCATAATTTCTTTTTTAATGTTTTACTTTCCCAACTGCTTCCTGTGATCAGCTCAGTTATTGTCTAGCCTTTTAGTGACCTGCAGGTGTTTGTTTTTACACGAACCACTTATTTCCAGTTAAAAAAAGCACTTGTGAGGCTCTGGCACTCGGAGTAGAACCTGTTCAGCCCAGATTTGTATAAACAGGACTCCCAGCCGTCTGGCATATCTCCAGTGCTGCTTTTATCTATGTTCAGAACCAAAAAAAAAAAAAAATGAAATGTGTTTCTTTTATGATTTTTAATATCGCCACCAAACCAAATAAATTCTTTGTATCTGAACAAAATGACATTGTCTAAATAGGATTTCCTGCCTCTGTGACATCATTTCCTTTCCATCAAACACGTAGTCATTGTTTCTGAATAAGACCATGTTTGTTCTCCATACAGCTTTTATTCTTCAAACAATTATTAAATGCCGGCACAAGTTGTTTGAAGTTCCAGTTTATTTGGGAGATGCACGCAATATGTTTCTCTGATGTTCGTGTACAAGTGACTGTCTTATTGCCCCGCTGATGTGGAATGATAATCAGTCTCATTTATTCATTAAAAGGGAAAAAATCACTTTATTTGAACTCCTTATATGGCCGAAGTTTCCAGTGCTATCAATTTGATTTGTTATATGAGTAAAAGGCAAATGTATGTACAAGTAGTTTTATATATTATATATGTTAGTTATGGGATTCAACTTGCATAGAAAATAACCATCAGAGGTTAGGTTGAGATTTTGTAAAACCCATTGGGGTTTTGTTAGCCATGAAAAGCTCTACATAATAATAATTAACTGCTCATTTACTCACACTCTTTCACTATTGTAACACTGTCTGTGCTGAGGGACACTGGAAATATAATATGGGCAGACCATACATCAGCATCCTTAGCAATAGTCTTCACTTCTTCCTGAGTAATTTTGAGAATGTCTAAAATATCTAATCTATCCAGCACATCCTGTCTCTAAAAAAGGGTACCCTGACATTTGTTCTTTGTATCTGTAAATGTATCAATCACATTAATTGACACCTCTCTTCTCTATCTGGAATTCAAGTAGCTTCATTCAGAGGTCCTTCTACATTGATTAACACCCTACCCTGTCACATAGAACATACCCAGTAAACTTGTAAATTTAGAGTACCTGTAGAAGAATCAGTGCTGACTCATTGAGAAAATGTTAACTCCACAAAGGCAACAACCAGGTGCAGAATTTGAACCAAGGATGCTTGAAACATGAGTCTGAAGCACCAAGTATTCTCCCACGGTGCTATCCTGTGAATCAAGAAATTAAAGGTAGTATTAGCAATTCATTAAAGCTTCTAATAAAAAAGTATGAAAAGAAAGAATCTTGCCTGTCACGTAGTTTTATAGTCATAAATTCATGCTTTCAGTATACAGTATAGTCATTTACCTGTATTCACGAGGTGCAATTTCCTCAAAATGTAGATATGGGTCGTAAATCACTTTGAAACAACTAAAATTTTCTTCAAAATATTTTGGAAATAATGTGGAAAATAAATATTTCTCATACCAGGCTATTTGTAACATTCACAATACAATATGTCTATATGATGCTATAATGCATTCTGAGCTTTATGAAAGTGTTGGTAACATCAATTTAGCACAGTTAAAGGTTTTTTTTTTTTTTCATTTTTAAACATTTTATTGAATTTATTAAAAGCAAATAACATTCAATACAAGCAAGACAAACTTGACAAAATTAAGTTCAAATCAGTCCCCACCCGTGAGAAAGCGAGCTTGTCCAACAGCAAGAGTAAAACTTTTAGAGTAGGAAAAAAAGTGGGGAAGAAAATCATTTCCCCAGTTTAAATGCTTATTCTAAAATGTTATTGATTAGATCCTATTAGGTTTTAAAGACAGATCCTTTAAGAGAGAATTTGATATTTTTACAGTTCAAATAGTATATAACATCATGTACCCCACTGACTTAAAAGAGGTGGATTAGGATTCTTCCAGTTGAGCAAGACAAGTCTACTTACCAATAGCGCAGTTAAAATTAACAGGGCAGAATTCCAGTTCATAAATATTAATTTATGAGAAAAAAACCCAAAATAACATATTTTATTAAAATAACAGCCTTATTTTTTTTTTTTTTCTTGGAAGAAGAAATTGAACAAATGTTACTGTAATAATACTACATCTATAGCTCTAGCAGTGACAGCAACAAACAGTTAAATCAGAAACAGTAATCATTAATTTTATCCAAATAGTCACAATGCACAAAGAACAAACACTGCAGCGAACAACAATGAATGGTAAAAAGGAGCAGTGACTATAGTGATACTTCCCCTGGTGTGATCATTATTAGGCAACCTCTTTAACAAGATATTCTGAAATAATTGTATTGAACATACAGAACCAGAGACCTGGAATAATGTAATTAATTCAGTCAGGAGTACAACCAAAAGCAAAATGTTGTTGGGGAAGAAAAACCTGTGCTTACTGGGGCTTTCCAATAGACTCAGTTAAAGAGCCAGGCTTTAAAGGATGCATCTTTTAAATCCTTATCTCAAGATAAGTAGTCTTTGCACAGGTTTTCCAAAACATTTCTTTGCTAATGGTCATTTGATGTAAATATTTAGCTGATTTCCAACAGCGTGATGTGAACATCCTGCAATTTAAGGTTATTAGTTAATTTCTTGTTTTTTTTTTTTTAAAACAACTGCGTGTATTATATTGCTCACCAAAAAGCCCCTCAGCATTTCCTGGACTGTCATTCACTAAAGAGACTGAGTTGTAGGCACGCTATTTGAATGGCAAAGTAGTTTTTGTTTTCTAGACATACATTGTTACCAGGTGGCCTGAATTTACTTAATTTGTCATACCAGTTCCAAATAAAACTGGCTCCTACTGTACACAACTTGCAGACACTCCCTATCTTATCCTCTACTCTCATTGATAGTGTTCAACACAATAGTGATATGGTGTCCCCAGTTATGATCATGTATAGGTGCTACACCATGCAGAGCTGATGCACATACTACGTACATCTACTAGCGGAACATTTGAGATGGTCTGTCTCCCTTCCTTCTTTATAAATTAATTCTGATTTGATATATGCACCCAAATACAGTGCTCAATGTATGGTGTGAGAACTTTCCTATGGCCTAGCAGTTTTCAGTTTTGGGAGTTGGAAAGATCAGTTTGGCTTGTTTCTGTTTGAATGAGGTGAGGAACACTGTCTGATCGCCCTACATGGCAGTCAGACCCTTTTATGTACTTGCTGAATTCAGTATCTTTTTATGCTGTTCAAGTAAAAACTCTTCTTGTTCCTGGTTTTAGGTTCACAACTCCAGTCAATAGACACATTTGAAAGATATGAAAATTAATTGGGAAACTGAGTGAGAGAAGTCAAAGCTGTCTTTCACTATGGTGCTGTCTTCTATACCACTAAAATCACTCCCCATTTTACTAAGTTACATATTAACCCTGCTTCTCCAAGTCTTCTTATCCTTGTAATATTTATCATGCAGGAAATAGACATAAGAATGTAAATTGCTAAATGTAAGCACAATTTACCATACACAGAATAACAATTGACTTTCACCTTTTTAATGCCTGACCCCTCAAATTTCCATTACTGGTGTTTATATGTTGAGAAATCTATAACTGATGATGATGCCAAATGCAGAAACATGCCGTCATGGTTCAGCTTGGCACAACCAGGTACGTTCTACAGCCAGAAAAATGTTTTGGCACTTTGAGATTGTCTCAAAGGATTTAACTACATCAGGCATACTCTCCTGAGCTGAGTAGCTGTCTGTTTTCATTATTACTGTAAATCATTGATTTATGACTAACATTTTTTTAGACTTCTTGTTTTATTTGTGGACTTTTAAAATTTTATTTTTGAAGCATAGAACCTGGTGGTTTTGCAAATTCTGCACTTTGACTCTCAAACTGTTAATCCTGTCAGTAAATCATTTTACTGATTTTTTGATACTCTGCACATTATTTTTTTCTTAAAGCTGCTTTTCTTTCTCAGTTTAAATAGAATTAAAAGAGGGTGTGAAATTCTTGTAAGCATGTAAATGTTTAAAGAACAAATCTTGAAGTAAAGATGCTTGTTGTGGGACATCAACATTTAAATTGTAAGTTGCTTATGGCCCAGTATTCTGAGTCTATTTTGATTCTTAATAGTCACGTAGGCAGTGGATTGATTCATATTTGAGGAACAATGAAAACTTTTTTGAAAAATTTTCTATTTATTTATTTTTGGGTGCAAAATTTCCATGTTTCATGCAGTAAACATAATTAGCTAGGATATGGCAATAAGTATTTTGCTTTCAAGTAACAAATTTGTTACAATGTAGACCTGCAGCTAATCATATATTGACATGAGTAGCCCAGTATTAAGTGTTCCTAGCTGCTCTGTTCATGCGTTTCATAGATTCTATAGACTGTAAAGGTGATTTTTCTGAAATGCATACAAGCAAAGAAGAGATAATTAGTCTCTTTAGTTACTTATGAAGCAGTGTTTGGGTCCATCATCATAGCATCTGTTGGGGCTTTATTGTGCATACTGAGAAAAGAGTATTGTACTGTACACAGAAGAAGGTAAAACTGAAAAGAAATGGTGACCCTTTTTTCATATAGGCTTCCACTCTCTGTGTGATGTTTAGGGAGCTGGACTGAAAACGATAAGATTGTATGTTCATATTATTCTGGGTCATTGTGTAACTTGATTGAGTCACTTTATTGCTAATCTTCCAAGTATTCAAATCCCTACACAGTGTTGACATGTTCCTGGAACGTGTTTTACAATGATGTACACCATAAAAAGCACCATATAAATCAAAGATACACTGCATTTTACATTTTACAGTATATAGTAAATAAATTCAAGGAAATGAGACCACCTTTGATGGAGCAGGCAGTAGTTTGTTACTTTAAAATTCATCAACTTCTTTGGAAACAGGAAATTTGCTAATCTCAGTATAAAGTGAGTCACTCAGAATAATTTAATGTGAGTCATTGATCTTAATGTGGGCATAGGCTGCTTGCCAAAAAGGGTCTAGTGTGCTTCCAGATTTTAAGAAAAGGTTTATATATGTATGTATGTGTGTGTGTGTGTGTGTATATATACAAGCATCTTAACCAATAAAGGTCTCTACTTTCTTTTCTTTCTATACTTAAAAAATGTGTGTTGCTTAGTTTTTAAATGGCCTTTCTAGCACTCTTGACACCAAATGCTGTAAGACACTATAAAATACATTGCCTGCAACTGAATCTTATCTTTTGCATTGTAAAATTACAATCTCAAACCTGTGTGTAATCCAATTCAGGGTTTCTTATGGGCTAGAGCTTCTCCTTTCAGATTTGTGCGCAAGACAGAAGCCAGGCCAGGCCAGAACACAGTCATTATTTTGGCAAACACACCTACAGGGCCAATTTAGAGCTTTTAATTAACATGGATGTCTTTGGGGTTGTGGGAGAACATTCAGGCTCCATACGGAGAACAAGCCGGTATGGGGTTTGAACTCAAGATCTTGAGAATTCATATCATGCCACTCCACTCTAAAATAAACAATTTAAGACTAAGTCCTCTTCGTAATTTTTTTAAGAAATGAAAGACTGAATCCTGTCATCTTTTCCGTCTACTCAAGGCAGTATACAAAAATCTGCCCCAAAACCCCTTAAATGCAATTTATTTCACGTGTAAGGCAATATATACTGAAATCTGCATTAGCATGTGGACGTTAATTTCTATAGGATTCTCATTTTGCTCAGAATACATTTTTGAAGTCAATTTGGTGTATTTTCCCCTCAATCAGTGTGACATAAATATTGTTAGCTTAGGTTTTCAAAATGAACAAGAATATATTAAATAAATAACATGGTAGCAAATTAACGCAAAGCCAAATTTCCCCCTGGGGACATGAACACTGATTGACTTGTGAAGATTCTCTTTAACACTGAGTTCATGAGCAGTCAGAATTTTATTGGTACTGCACAGTCCACACATAGAAAAATTAAAAATTAGTATTTTTTTGTTTTTGTGAAAACAATAACCAATAATAACACATTAAATATTGCCTTGCTGAAAATACAAAACTACCTGACACTTTTCACTTATTAAATATTAACATGAGAATATAGGTTGCATTTTATCACAGCTTTCAAATTTATGTAACTAGTATGTTTAAAGAGGCAAGGAGTTACCACTTGGAACATGGCTCACATGCAATTCTAAGCAGGGATACTCTTATTGTCCACAATGCATGAAAGCAGCATAAGTTGCAGGAGAAAAACAAATGTTGTCAGTGCTGCCTTGCATTATGAGAAGTACTATTTAGAGCATTCTATTGCTTTGTTTGTTGTTGATCACAAAGCTGTTAATGTGCAGCTGTTCTTTGTTTTATCTTTCTGTGGTGGTAATTAATCTCTTTGCACAGTAGACTGTTAGTAAAATGGCTTCTGGATGGAACCTTGCATGACAGAACACTTATTAGGAATTTGGTGAATTTTCCTGGAACACTGCAGAGGGTTAATATAATTTGAACTTGGTATAGCAAGATGGGAGAATTTTGGTAGGCTTGACTTACCTGTTTATAAGTTTTCTTCATCTCATTTTTGTTTTTTCCTTTCTAGTGCCTACTTCTGTCACACTTTCAATCATACTTTTCGTTTTGTTTTTCTCTTTTTATGATTAAATTTTTGTTTTTTGCACACTTCTCTTCCTTTGCACTTTTAGGAAGTTCAGCGTTTTTTTTTTTTTTTTTTTTTTTTTTTTTTATATATACTTGTCTTATCTGCTGCTTTCTGATATGCTGGTGAGGAAGCTGGACATAAAGTCCTTTGTGGTGCCCATTTCTGGAATTTAAGAACCTCTCAGACGCTTTATGTAGGGAGAGTAAATATTTTAGTTCTATCTTGTTTTTCTTCCAGGGGGTAATTTTTTCTTTTAAAGTTGCACAGAAAACAAAAAAAAGCTCCTGAGTGCAATAAAAGCCTCTGGCACTCATGGGGGCTCGATTGTTCAGGAGCAGGGACTTGTTTTGCACTGTGGCTGTGTTGCCGCAGGAAGGTGGTTGGACTATGCAGCTGTAATATTTTATTCTAGTGCTGCCTGACAGAGCTTTTCCCGTCATTGTTTCAATCATGTTTATTCCTGAAAACATTGTCAGCTTTGATGGATTTTCTTGTGTGACCGGTGAGCAGGACTTGGTGAAGAGTTGGGCCACTACAAGGGGCATCTGGTACAGAAATTTCAGCATCTCTTAGCAGCAAGGCAATCTTGGAGTGCAATCAATTTATTATGTTGCCTGGTTTTTATGGATTCATATAAACTGGTTGCTAGTAGTACCACACCATCCTACCTAGTAAAGCCACATATTTTCTTTGTCATTTAAACCTGTAGTTACATGTGCTTTGTAATTCCTAGCTTAACTAACTCTATACATGATCTGGGGCCAATTGTTTAAAAACTTTTATTTGAATCTTTTTCAACAGGTTGGGGAAAAAATATTTAATTTATATAAATGCACCACTATCGTTTGAAATTAGTATGATCTGGTCACCTAGGCGTAAGTTCCATGCTTCTTGTTATGTGGATTGATGAACCTACTATACTATTAAAATGTTTGACTTGTTTCCTGCTGTTTTTTTCCTGTTAGTGACCTTAAAGTGAATTGCTTGTAAGGGCTCCATAAAGCTCAACTTTTTTTTGCTAGTGCAGTGATTGTAGATGGGTTGTATATTAGCCAGAACCATAAGCATGGCCATAGGAGGTTACTGTTCACTTGAAGAAAATGAAAGCAAACTCAGATATTTAAAAATATATTAATGGTAACAATGATGATCTCCAATGAAGTCATAATTTAGTATCTGCAGCCTGCCATTACTGTCTGGTGCATGAAGCTGGCATCGCTCCTTGTGTCAGTATATAGTTTTCAGGTACTGCTTTCAAGTTCTTTTTGATTTTTCCTATGTATTTTTACTTAAACTATGAATAGTTGTTTTGCTTCCACTTCTAAGCCTTGGGTGAACGCTTGCTCAGGTTGCTGTCTATCTGTGTTTAAAGGGTTTTGGTAAATTAATGTCTGATTTTAGTTATCATGTGTGTCTAGTCACCCAAGTTTTTCCTATGATTCACTGTTCCAGAGAGTTGGCTTCAGAATACTGCCGCTGTCTCCGTAACTGTTGTTACCAAAGCCCAGCTAGTTTCATCATTGCCCAGTGTTGTCTATATTAGGTCACTATTTTAATGGTACACTAATATGGTTGACTGACTAAGAATAAAACGTGACCAAAAATATTTTTTTAGAATTTTTTTTTTTTTGTGTAAAACCAATGTCTGCTATATGGTACATGTTGCAAATACCGTTATAAAACTGTATTTGGTGGTGTTTTTCTTTTGTTTTTTAAATTTAAATATCAAACGGCCATTTAGAATATACAGAAGACCACAACCACCTACACCACCTATAACATCATGTACCCCACTGACTTAAGAGGTGGATTAGGATTCTTCCAGTTGAGCAAGACAAGTCTACTTACCAATACCCAAAATGTTGGTTTCCTAATGTAACTATAATGTGGCATGTGACCAGCTTCTAAATAAAATGTGCTGTGAATCTTATAAAAGATTACCTTCCTGTAAATATCTTGCCCATATTAACACTGCAAGACTTGTAAGTGAAAAAGTCCTCTGTAATGTGAATCTTAATTGAAAAACAAATGTGAAGGTGTGTGTTTTTGGTAAAGATAAAGTTATAGCTGTGCTACTGTATTCATACTTTAGACACTCATTTGTTCTCCTTTATTTCTCATTTACTAACTCTTTATCTGCTCTTCTGCCTGACTTTTATCAGAGAGAGCCTGTTTCTCCAGGTGACCCGTACTCCGGAAAGGGAAGTGCAGTTTTGGACATGATGATGACATTTTTAATGTCGGTCCAATGTTTTTTTGGGATTATTTTGCAATACTTAGGTACAGGTGCAGGAAATGACTATGAACACAGGTGTCATTTGTGACCTTAGGAAGTTTCAGTGTGACCTCTTGTTCGTATTTCCCCCACCATCCATAATCCAAGCTGAATCAGCTCTGTATCTAAAATTAAATGATGAATACTGTTAAGGAATTGTTCATTCCACTATTTTGTTACTTTACTCCAAGCAAGATCTGAGCAAAAAATATGACTTATTTTTGTTTTTTAACCACTATTTTGATATTCTTCCCTATTTCTGAGTCTTGTTGTTTTTAATTCAGCTGTGTTACATTTCTGTATGTACAGATGTTTTAATAAAAAATACAAACTTTCATCATTTATAAATAAATGCATAATTGTATTAGAACTCTTATGTTTTCTGTACATCTGTTTATTATGTTGGGAGGAGGGCATGCTTTGTGCTTTCTTTATTAGAATATAAATTAAATGTATTTATTTATTTTAAAGGGAGCAGGTTAATATTGGTTTGCAGCCCTAAAGCTGCTTTATAATGATACAGCTTGTTGATGTAAGCAGCAGAGACTGTCACCTTGATGCACAAGTTTTGGTAGGCAAGTGCAGTACAGAGCATATGGAGCTCAGTGCTTGTTTTTTTTCTCTTTTATTTTAGCAATCATGCCATGGAAAGCATGCCACATTTCTAATTTCCTTTTGTAAATGAGGCCCCATTGGAAATCTTGTGTTTGACACTGTGTTCAGTGTGTTATAATAAAGTGACACATAAACGCACAGAGTGTAGAAGTGCCTTGGGAAACCACACTAGAGCAGGGAACTGTGGGGGTCAAAGAAAGGTAGTAACATTCCATTGAGATCATGTGTGATGTAAAACTTACATACCACAGGCTTGTGTCATCTTCTGTGATGAAATCTTTATTTTTTGAGTAATTGGCTGGACCCAGTCGAGGCAGGGAAATTACTTTATGGGGCTAGGCAGAAAGAATATTACTGTAGAAGGTGGAATAGGCACCCCTGTTGAAAACATTTAATCATTAATTTGCAAGTGTGATTTTTACATATTTGTGTGTTTACTTGATCTCCCTTCTCTTTATAAAGTCCACCTATGAAATGTCTGTTGTGCTAGCCTTTAGACCCATCTATAACAGGACCTATATTCTCATTACAAAAAAGGAATTTCCACATATAACTTTGAACAAGGAAAGCAGGAAAACCTTAAATAGAAAGAGATCACGCTGTGCTTGTGCTGATAAATTGATTCTTTTATTTAGCGCATGCTGTGTGCTGGCGCCTGCCTATCTGCCAATTTTGTGCGCTCCACCTGTGCCAGCAGCAGCCAATCCTCTTGAGAGCCAATTTTTTTTGGCAAAGGCAGTAAGATTTATCTGAGGCGTCGCCGGAAAGGTCGTCCAGCTCTAAAAGGCAGGCTACACAGCTGGCTGCTGGTGTTGTTTTGGTAGTGAAGTGGCAGCAAGTTCCCTGCAAGAAGTAATGCCAATGTAAACACTTAGAGCTGAAGAAAAACAGTCATAGACATTTGTAGAAATGTGGCCTCTGTTTGAAAAGTGAGACTAGTGTGTGGTTGGTTAATCAAGGGGGTAGAGTCTGGTGGGATACATTATCTTAACTATCTGTCCAGTGTGTCAGCAAAATATTGAAAAATGGACTGTTACAAAAAATATATTTTTTTGGGAAATAGGAGGACTTGTGATATTTTCTGAGCATTTAATGGTGGTGTACATATCTCAGGAGACGTTTTTGGATTTTCTAATGTTGCTTTCCTCTTGTGAAGTCCAGAAGACTTAGTGTTTTTCTCATTTTACTTTGAGATCATTAAAGATGAAGGACTAAAATGATTTCCCTTAGAGACAACATATTTGGTTGGCTGCTAGTAGTAATATGTATTTTGTTTTGGTCCATTAGCCTTATTAGTTATTGTTCTTCCTCAATGAATTGTCATAATGCGTCTTTTAGATTTTGGATGAAATCGCAGAGCATGGAATTCGTATCTACCAGTTGCCTGATGCTGACTCTGATGAGGATGAAGAGTTTAAAGAGCAGACCAGAGTACTAAAGGTATGAAAAGTGTTGGGAACAGAATTAAAAGGGGGAAGAATGTTGTTTGGCAGGGCATTGAGTGTCATTCCATTGCTGGTCCCCTTCCAACTGATGTTACTCAAATTTGGCTATTGTTTCTTATATTACTCCTTCACTTCCATGTCCACTTCCATTTCAGTATATCCTTTATCAAGTTAAAAGTGCATTTTTGCAATTTTATACAAAGCCCAGTGGACCTGCAGTATATGTCTTTACAGCTCCTGCATGTGAACTCACAGCTGACACTTGCTCTGTCTTCCCCACACTGCTGTTTGGGGGTTTTAATGACTTTGTTCTGTCTAACATAGTTCAACTTCACTGTCAACACTCCCCATGCTAGCTGAAACTATCTACAGTATCTCAATGTCAGGTGGAGCCTTAACCCACTCTACCTGTCCTCTGTAGTTCCAGTTAAGTTACATGTTTTGTTCTCTTTGTGCCCACAGGCCAGTATTCCTTTTGCAGTGATTGGTTCAAACCAACTAATTGAAGTGAAAGGAAAGAAGATCCGAGGCCGCTTGTATCCATGGGGGGTTGTGGAGGTCGAGAATCCAGAGCACAATGATTTTCTCAAACTACGAACCATGCTGGTGTGAGTTGATTGTCTTTTTGGCTCCACTTTTGAGGGATTACATTACCACATTCTCAATAATTGGTAGAGAAGACTGAAATCACTGCTGCTTCTGCCCCAGAATAGCTCTTGATCCACCAGATGGCCTGCTAGAAACCGGTAGGGTAGTGAGAGGCTGGTTGTGGGGAACTCTTCACTTGGCTTCATTTTGCCTGTTTTGCCTCTTTTTGTTGTTCTGAGAGTTTTGAATGCACTGCAGTCCACAGAGTGGCTCATTATTATTTTCAAGCCTTTTATTTACCTCCTTCCTGAAACCATGCCTTCTTCGGGGGGGGGGGGGGAATTATTAGCAACGTCACACTTCTTTGTGTTTATTTTTACAAACATCTTCCTTGCATTCTGAAGTTTCAAAATTTAAATTTATCATAAAACAAGCATAGTGTCAGGTTTTGGGTGGTTAAATGTTTGTTGGATTATTTCCTGTAGTTAGGGAAACCAGCATGTCAATACTTTGTGCAAAATTTTCTATCTTCAACATGGTAGGGACGATAGTGGCCAGGGATGGGGACGGGTGTTTGGTGGAGTGTGTAGGGAATTGTTTTAGTTACTTTAGGTTTTATAATCTTTAGAAGAGAGAACCCTGCCTTTGTGGGTTAGTGCAGTGCACCATCTGCAGTACAGATAGAGAACTGTTTGCTTTATTTAAAAATGAAACTTATTTTAACATCTGTGTGAAAAGTTACGTCGACAAACTCTCATTACCCATCTGGTGTGACATTCTTTTTGCACTGTATACTGTGCATAATATGTAAAATGCAGTGGTATATGCTACAAAATCTTTATATAATTTGTTAAATGACCTCCCCAGAAAGCTGGATAGACAAAGTGCCTAACATTTTTTATTACAGGGTCTTGTTTTCTGCTTTGTTCTTAATGTAACATGATATTCACCTACTCCCTAGTCTGTGACTGTCCTAACTGAGAGGCTTAGTTGACCAAGAAAAAGCATAAATTAGCAACAACATAGGCAAACAAATAAATACATTTTATGTTAAAGGTGCTCTGGCACCATCTACTGGAGAAGAAGAATACCTTTTGCTCATATACATTTAGAAAACCTAACCTTCAACTTTGTTTTGATGTTGCTTATCTGTTTGCAGGACTCACATGCAGGACCTTCAAGAGGTGACCCAGGATCTGCATTATGAGAATTTCCGTTCAGAGCGCCTAAAAAGAACTGGAAGGTATATCTAGGAGAGATGCATGCAATGACTTTGTGAAAAAATACCTTCATGCTAAAATCCAGGATTATTGTATGCCTCTGACATTTTTCCCATGCAGAGGGCAGTTGCAGTCTTTAGTCACTTTGTGTGTTTCACTTTTTTCTCAGTCCTATATTACCACAGACTCATGCAAAAGACAGTTTGCCCTTTCTCAAATTTACTATGAGGGGAGCAAGACTTGTAATGCATGATTAGAGTGTCTTCTTAACAGTAAAAGTAGTTGTCACGCCTTGAGCTGGATGTCATGGCCTAATTCAGTTTACACTTTGATTCTCTTGCAGGGCGGTGGAAGAAGATGTGGTTGACAAAGATAGAATCCTTATGCAAAAGGAGGCAGAGGTGAGGGGCAGCGTCTGGGTACAGCAGGGCTAACAGGGAGAATAGGACCCCATTTTTAAGTATGGGAAGACTTCATCTCTCAACTGCTTGTTTATTTTAAGCCTGGTAGTAGGCATTTACCACTTTCTATGTGTGTGGATGACAACTGTGGGTCTTCCATGGTATTGCAGAAAAAAACACCTCTATAGAAGAAAAAAAACACAAAACAAACCCTCCTACCAATTCCCCACTTAAGAGCTTTTCATGCTACTTATTTTTTCTTTTTGTAGCTCCGCAGAATGCAGGAGATGATTGCTCAAATGCAGGCTCAGATGCGAATGAAGCCAGCAGACGAGTGAAGTCCTTTCCATCTTCCACTGCCACCTGCAGAGATGAACAGGTGCAGCCTGCTCAACATGAAATAAGTTGTTGTGGGTGTGAGGGGTATAGGATGAGGGAAAGCAGTTTCCAGTTCCATAATGAAATGCCTTCTCCCTGTTTTCCAGACGGAGCACAGCTTCTCCAGGACATCTGAAGCAACACTACATAATGAATTCTTTAGGGAAAAGGAAAGAGAACTCTGTGCCCCCTGGAGTTTTCATCACAACAGATCACCCATTCTGCAGGATTTCATGTTGGGATAATTCTGTTTTTAGCTCTCTCCAAGGTCATGCAAACTTTTTTTGGGTGGGGGGTATGTTGTTAATGTGCTAGGATTTCTCCAGATTCTTAAAACTGTTAATTGCTTTGCACTTGTTTTTCCTTCTTTTGATGGGGGCAACTCAAAGGCTGTTCTCAAAAAACTGAAGTAATTTTACATGGCAAAACCGTCACTGAAAGTTAGTACCTCCCATTATGGATTGTGCTTTTACGAGAGTTGGTTCCACTCACTGATGCCCTTTTTCATTAATTTTTTTTCTCTTTGCATATATTTTTTTCTCACTCATTTTTCCTTTACTCCCTTTCTGACCTGTGCTCAGCTAGGCCTTTACTCTTTCCCTGTCTTTGCCAGGTGTAATTACTTATTTTCATGTACACATATGGCCTTATCATTTTAGTATCTTGTTTTTTTACATATGTATGTGTTTCAGAAATCTGTCCATTTGCCACCTTGGTTCTAGAAGTGCCATGTGTCTGCCATATGCATATGTGGTAACCACACACCTCGGCTACCTTCTGTGTGCAGGAGTCTCTGTGTGCTCATGCCTCAAGATCTAAACTTTTCCTCATGTCAGCCCATCGGATGAAAGCCCATGTCCAGTTGTTAATACCTAGTTTGAGGTAGAAACTGCAAGAGACACAGGTGCTTCACAAAACTTCATCACCTTCTCTGTATAAAATGTCCAAAGGCTCACGTCTTTACTTTGGGATTTTTAACACTGTTAGTTTTTGTTGCCTGTACTATTGGCCTCTTATTTTGTATTTCAACACTAAAGTTTTTAAAGATGACAAATAAAGTTTCTGTAAAAAAGTGGAGTGTAGTATATAATTTACAACACTGTGTTATTTTGATTTTTTTTTTTATGTTCTGTAAATACAGAATCAGTCATTTGGCATCTAGTACTTTAATATTACTAGGTTGAACATAAGCATGGGATTTTGATTTCAAAAATATTTTTTATTCAGCCTTTTCTGAAAGGCCCATAGTAAAGCAAAGGGGTGGACGCTATGTAGTTAAAATTTAGACCACAATTAGGCTGTTTTAA
This sequence comes from Polypterus bichir lapradei, assembly GCA_026402145.1. Classification (NCBI taxonomy): domain Eukaryota; kingdom Metazoa; phylum Chordata; class Cladistia; order Polypteriformes; family Polypteridae; genus Polypterus; species Polypterus bichir. The sequence continues at coordinate 18,008,349 of JANRMT010062838.1, read as the reverse complement.
ACAAAGATACTACTGAGTTATTTTTACAATTAGAGCAGAGGTGCAGCACTACCAGCAGAGAAAACTGGAATGAGAAAAAGAAAACTACACAGTGACATCTAAACAAATGGTAGTTTTAGATACTACAGTTTGGTCATTAGGGAGAACCAGCACAGGAAAAAGTAGCTGTCTAAAAGGAGAAATATTGTGGTCATTAAAATAACATATAAGGTACTGAGGGAGAAGTGCATACCTCATTCACAGTTAAAGGGTATGCAGTAGTGCCAGGAATGCAGAAAAAAATATTTTACTGAATTTGCTTATTCTGATGTGGTGGTGGTGGTGGTGTGGACCAGAGCCTGTCCTGCTGGCATTGAGCTCAAAGCTGGAATTTGCCCCCTTGACAAAGCACATTGATCACATGGGATGCTAGGTAACATAAGGATAATTAGGTTTTCAATCCACCTAACCTACAGGTGGCAATATGTTGCTACCAAACATATGTGTTGGTTGGGACAGAAACCCTTGATTTTTACGCTGTAAGGTGGTGGCATAAACCTCTCTGTCACTGTGACATACAAGCACTTTCAAGTGGGAGGACTGAAACAGGTATGACAAACTGCAGTCTCTATATGCTTCGACAAGTAACAATTCAAGAGATGAGAAATGAAAATCCTCAAATCAAAAATCATGGGACACAAGTCTGCTTTTAAGAGTGGGCACTTGTTTCCGGTTTAACTTGTTGGATAAACTACTGCCATTCTATTTCATGTATATTTAATTTTCAGATTTAAATCTTGCCCTCCACATGTTTTGCCGTGTTATTTCATAACCTATCACAAATGATTTCTCTTGTGATATTGCGCCTGGCACTCAGCATTTAGCATACTTCCCAGTTTCATTATTATCGCAGTTTTAAATATTTATGGATTTCAGTGAAATGCCGTTTGTGCTTGTCATAAACGGCAGTATATATCAGATGGGCATTAATAGACAATGTGGCTCTTTAATGTCGCTCGTAATGCAAGTCTGGCTCGTTTAATGCTTCTGTGGGTAATGCAGTTCATTTGGATTCGCATGTGATCGGTGTTCTTTTGACATCGCAGGGGTCATCTGGAATGCTGCCGATGGCATATCACTTCTCTCTTGTCCACCATGGCTCCATCGTAATGAAGACTGTCCGCCCGTTTTCCCCTCTGATTCTTCTCCTATATGCTCATACGCTCTGCGTTAGACTCTTGGCCCCGCCCCCGGTCCTGCCTCCGCCCCGCCTCTCCGGTGTGCGCGAGTGCAGACTCGCTGTCTTCTATTGTAGCGGAGCGGCAAAAACACATCTTCCACCATGACCACCAACGTGAGGTACAAGAGCCGACTGGTGAAATCGGGTGAGCATCTCAGCCGCACGACCCTGCGTGTGTCGCTCAAGTCAATGGATCGTGGTGTGTGTTTCTCCCGTCTCATCCTCTCTCTGTTTTTCCTGTCTCTCTCTCGCTCTCCTCTGTCGGCTTCATCCCGGCCCGCTCCACTGCTCTCGGACCCGCAGTTGACGGAGAGGTAAGCCCCGCGCCCCTTCGCTCTTTGTCTCGCGCTCGATTGTCACTGTGCAGCGCCTGATCTCGTCAGATTCAGTGCTTATAAGCGCACCGGCACCGTAAGATCAGATAAGGGGGCGCGTCAGATAACTAAGGGTCTGTCGTAGGACTTGCGGCACATATAGGCAGCCTGGTTACCTTCAGAGGTGGTTCGGGATGAGAAAGCCATGCCTCAGACGTACTTCGGATCTCCATCTAGTATTGGAACGCGATGCATAGTAGAGCCGAAGCTGGACTGGTGAGCACAAGGAGTGTTTTTGTGTTGAAATGACACCAAAGGTGGGAGAAATAGATGCTCTTTATGGTTGTGCCTGGGCCTTTACAGGAAGAGGAAAGGGGGTTTCTTGGTGTAGTAGGGTGTCAACCTACAGAATAAAAAGGGTCGGTACAATTTATCAGGGATTGAACAGGGAGAAGGAGGATGGTCTTTATTAAGTATACTGGCTAGTAGGAGGGACATATTTTTAAAGGGTAGCTAGAAGCATGTTAGAAGTGAAGTGAACGGAAGAGAGGAAAGGGTCTTTTTTTAAGAGGTAATTAGTTGTGTACTTGGAGAAGGAATGAGTCTTCATCATCTAGTTCAGTATAATATTTCCCTTAATAATGGATCTGGAACCATACTGGATCCACATGGCATACTATGTTGTATAGTGAGAGAAGAAAGGCTGTTTTTTGCAAATTAACTGACTCTGCACCAACAGAAGAAGACTTTGTATACTGAAAATTCATCAGTATGGTTTATACTGGGATACAATAAAGAGGTCCCCCAAACTAGCTGGATCTGTAGAAGAAGGTGAGGATGAGTTACACTCTGATTAAATTCTATAGTCAGGATAGCACAGTAAAGACCTCCCTCCCTCTAATATAGTGAGCTATCTATTAGGAACAGAGCATTTCTCTCACTTTGCAGGCTAGATCCCTGCTGGAGCACCTGCACAGAATTTTAATGCTGTGTCTCCAGCTGCAGGCCCCCTTTGACAAATAGGGGTTGGCTATCAGCAGCATGCGTCATTCATGATGATTGTTTCATTTTATTGTATGTTTTTCTTGAGAGGCTGTTAAAGACTGAAAATAGGGGAGGACTTGTATGCCAGGATTCTCAAACTGGCACATGCAGCACAGTGTACATGCACAGCTGGCTGCTATATAAGAGCTGGATTAAAAATGGGGCCTGTGGTGCTCTGTCGTTCAAAAAAAAAATAATTGTCTTTATACAAGCCACTCCCACCCCCAGCCTGGTAATTAGGGTATAATAGCTGGAGACGCAGAAAGTTCTGAATGTGGCAGGCACCAGCTGTGAAGAAGGTGCATCAGTGAATGCCAGAGGAAGCAGAGTCATTCAGCATGGATGGCAAGAAATTGCCTATTTCAAAATAAGGGCATCTTTGAGTGGTTCAGGGGAGAACAGCAGAGAACCTAGAGTTGCAACAAAAGACTTCAAAACTTCACTAACAGCCACGTGGACATACAATACATGCCTGTTTCACCTTTTTGGATTTAGTACCTGGAGCTGTCCTTATCTCCAGTGCTGATTTTTCTAGGCTGCCAAGTTTAGGCTAGGAATGCAAGCATCAACAAGCAGAGAATGCATCTGGCTGTCTCTGGGGAGTTCTGCAAGTGCTTAAATGTAAAATGGGAGGTATGAAATAGTGGCGCTAGCAAGGACACACCTCAGGACAGAGTCTTACAGTATAGGTGGCTTGAGGAAAACTTCTAAGAAGAAGATAATTTGGGGTATGTCAGTACAATATGGGACAAAATGCAATGATGGGACATCTATTGATGCATCTAATGTACATTTTGTTGTAGTAAAGGGCAGAAGCAACGTCTTGAAACCAAACCACAAACACCAAGAGTATCATTTTAGAATGGCTCTTTTCAGAACTTGGCAGCACTCATGCAACAAACCAAGTGAAACCTATCAAATCAACCTGAGATTTTTACATTTCTTCTGCCTTTTGAAATGAAATGACTGTTGTTTTGATTGCTGCTATGAAAAACACCAGGGACAGCATGCATGGACCTGATTTTTCTCTTGGTGTGTACAGCCTTGTAATTAGGGGATCTGTGAAAAGATCCTGAGCCTAAGTCAAGGTACCAAGAAATTAGTGAAAAATGCTTCATATGTCATAAATGTGAGGAATGCAACCAGGTCTGGAGAAAGCTCACAGTCTATCCGGGAACCTGTGTAATAGTTGTGGTTAAAGGATTTGTCCATTGCAATTACTTGCTGGGCATGACTAGTAGCTTTATGAGTGTATGATTAGTTTAATAATGCCATTTTGTGTGCAGTTATACATGGAGGTGGGGGTGGTGTCTGAAAAAAACAATTGGAATTTATGACAGATGTGGTTAAGGGATTGTGGGGCTAGTATTGTAGACCTTTAAGGATAAGTTGAAAGTCTGTAAGAATACCATAATATGTGTTGTGCTGTGTTGAAGTAACTTGGCAGTTGCAGGTGTCAGACAAGCAACCTTCATTTTATATAGTGTTTTTTAATGTAGTGAATAAAATTATATAAAGCTCAGAACCATACTACAATGGCAAAGGTGCAGGGACTTTGGCAATGTGTCAGAGGCAGGGACTGAACTGGACAGTTTTGGAGGTTTAGGACATCATTAAGGCTGAGTGGGTGGAGCTTGGAGTGTGGGCAGAGTAATTGATTGGGCTGGGCTTGATGAGAGACTGAAATGTAATACTTTAGAGGTGTAAAGTGGATGGGGTTTGGCGAGTGGCTGAGGTTTTTCCACTTAGAATGCCTGTGGTTATAGGTTGCAAGTTATTTGTGGTACATACAGTAGAATGACTCTGCAGAAATGGGTGGCATTGCAGAAGTGGAGCTGCTTCCCAATGGACTCTCTCTGTTGCCTTTTCACCATTTCCATGCCCAACCACTTTATGTACATTGCGCACATCTGTCAGTGTTAATCTTTTGGAAAGCCTTTATCTGCACCTCTGGTAACTCTTGTTTCAATGTATCATATCCTTTATTCTGCTCACATGCTGTCCAATTTGTCACTAGAAAAATTCATCAACTTCTATGTCTTGATGAAAAATCCAGGTCAGGGCAGATTAGCGATTCAGTGTGTGTGTGTGTGTTTTCTCATGCATGCCTCTTTGTCTCTGCAACCCAATCATTTCCTCGTACACACACTCCACTATATATGTGTATGTGATTATGCGTGAATATCTGCCTGCTAGAAGGTGTGTTGACATGTGCAGGGCCTGATTGTGTATCTGTCAGCCACTGAGTGAGTATGTGTACTTTTTTCTCATTAGACTTCAGTTCTGCTTTTCATAGATTTTGGACTCTTGTAAAACTGGATGTGAGTGATGGCGCAGAAAATTGTGTGTATCTGTGTGATTGTAGTTTCCTGCTGTTGTGACTCTCTGCATGAGTGCTTGTATGCCTGTCTGATGAAATATATACGAGTATGTGTGAGTATATGTATGCACATATACCTAGGTGTTCTTTTCATCCACTATGCAGAAGTTTACAGTAAGACTTACAATTTGTGATTGTACATGAATGACTGTGAGTCTTTTAGTGAAAGTATGCATTTGTATGTCTGCTACACTGTTGGTGTGTGCTTGTCTGTGAATGTATGAGTAAGCATGGCTATCAGTGTCCGTTTGTACGCATGCAGAGATGTTTAAATCTCCAAAGAATTGAGCTTGGCTGTGTGTGTCTGTGTGTAAATTCATACTCGGTAGCTGGCAAACTGGCTGGTACACACACACACACACACACACACACACACACACACACACACACGTACATGTGGTAGATATGCATACTAGACATTTACTCTCAAAAACAGCCACACACAATTGCTGGTAGACTCAAATGGGAGTGTGTTGCTGTTTGCGCCCGAGTTGTACCTGCCAGTAAGTACATATGAATGGTGAAATAGTGTGTGTGCTGGCATGTATCTTACTGTGCTAAGGGGTTGACGAGTAAAGTCACATGGTGGTCCTACAAAACAAGTGGAGCGTTACAATTTGGCACTAAAAGCACTTCATTCCTGATTTTATTCTCAGTGCCTCATGGGTTGGCTTGATGGCAGTGGTACCACTTACTTTTTCTGGCTCTGGCCTGGCATGCCCGACTTAAAGGCTCTGTTGCCAGCCAGCAGCAGGTGTGTGGGAGTGTTTTGTGAGAAAGGGGGGTTGATGTGGGGGCATTCAGCCCATTTGTCTCTAGAACAGCTGCCTCCCTCTGTCTATTGTATGCAGAGAGCGTGCCATCTGCCTGCTGCTTAGCTGAGGGCGGGTCTAAGTGAGGCCCCTGAGGGACATCTTGGGATGGTATAGAACTCTTCTGGGACACCACCCACTGGCAGGCTTGACATCTGAGGCATTGGTTTAAAACTAGTAAAGGGAGGTAGGTGTCAAGGAAATGTTGTTGAGGATTAATAAAGGGCAGAGCTCACCTTAATACAGTTTGGAAACACAGGCCTCGCACCTAGTGGATATTCTCTTTCATCCTCCAGATATAGATGATCATCACATCTGCACGTAAGGACACAGCAGAGCCTAGGGGAAAAGTTAGAGAGAAGGTTAGGAGCTAAGAAACTGGCCATTTGAGAATAAAATGGGAGTGGGAGAGCCACTCGAGTAAACTGCTAAACTGAAGCCTTTGTAGCCTTTGACAAGCAGAGAATTGGTTGCCACACTCCACATTCCTGTTATGTTTACTCTTTTTCATGTTCTCCTCCTCTCTCAATGGCCTTCTTGTGATCCAGAGTGCAAAGACTCCTGCTTACCAATCAAATGGAGACCTGAATTGAGCAGATCTTTCCATTCATGCTTACAGGAAGAGACTATCAGTATGGAGAAATAAAATAGAAGCCCCTGCATTCATTTCACTGTTAGAGGTAGGGTGGAAGTGGTAGGAAATCAAGCTCATAGTGGTTACAAAGAGAGGGAGACCTCACAGAGCCGAGAGCTGCCTTCTACAAGCTGGTTATATGACTTGAAACACATGGGTCGGCATATCTGAGACAGTTCACGCAGAAGGTGCCATTATATTTCTTTACTGTGAAAAACACAGAAAATCATCAAAGTTCTTTTTTCCTACAGCATTTTCTTATAAGAGGCATTATTTCGGGGGACCCAGATCCAACACAGGGCATCTTTCATGTTTTAATGAAACATCTGTTATGTGTTCTTCCACACCTGCAGGTGGTGCTGCCAAACCTCTGAGAGCCCAAATGACTCTCACTGATGATCTTCTCTGGTGGTCTATATTACTACTGCTGAAAGTAAAAAGAAAACATTCTATCAGACAGGCCATCATTTTTGAATTGGGCAAGCGTTAAGTCAAAGCGGAAGTCAATGGCACAATGGGAATTGAAATTCTGCAAGTCACTGAGCAGATATGTGTCCACTTGTCATATCCGTCTGTGATGTCTCATTATTTTAAGTGAAATAACCAGAGAATAAACACCAGCTATTTGACTGCAAAATGACAGGGCCGAGTCTGATTTGTTTTGCCATGTAGAAAAATGTGGTCAGTGTCATGAAGTCGGGTTTGTAAGAGCTTCATTGGCCTGCCTCAATGCTCTTCTCATTTACCTCTGACAATATTAACCTTATATTTAGAGTTTACATCTTTTTTTTTTTTGCTTATTGGAGCAGGTTTACTGTAGTCTAATATTGCTCTTTCTGTTGGTATGCATTATAACATGAATCTGTTTAACTGCACTGCTCTACAGGCTTATCACATGAGAGTGGGGATGAACCCATAAAATCTAAATATTTAACGTTCTTGGTACATGACTCATGCTGTACACTGTAGCTTTACAATCCTACTACTTTACCTCACTCCTCGGGGCCTCTACATTATCCAAGATTTCATTCTAGATCTGTCCAATTTCAGGTTTTTGCAACTTTACTAAATAAGGGGCCTGATCCTGTTAGATGAAATTTTCCATTGGGTTTAATAACTTGGAGTTCCAAACTCATTTCAAGAGACCACTGTTTCTTACAGTTTTATCACATATGTGTATGATCCTATCAAATTTCAGTATTTCTTTATTAGACAGGAGCCTGATCATGTCAAATAAAACTTTCCAGCAAATATGCAAACTGCAATCTAATTCTAATAGTTTCAAGCATCCTGCATCTTCACTTGCCCAAGAACTCTACAGGTTTGCTTAATTTGGGTCTTATCCTGTTAGGTTTATGTATCTTGCTGCTTTACTGATCCTGTCAGATCTAACCTTCTCCCACATTTCCCCTCCTTTGAGTATGATCATGTTAGATTTCAGCAATGCATAGCTTTACTAGACAGAATTCTAATCATGTTAGATCAAACTAGCTTTAAACTCTACATTTTCAGTAACCTGTACCATTACGAGACAGGAGACTGATCCTGTCAGAATTCTGGCATTTTCCAGTGTTACTAGACAGGACGCTGATCATAAGTTTTTTTGCAGCTTTTCCCTCCATCAGATATAAGAATGTATTGTTGTAGCTGAATGATTGGAAACCTCTGATCTGGTTTCACTGCACTGATCCAAATCCGATCATGACATTTTACTTCACCTCTTTAGAAGTCTAATCCTGAGGTCTAATCATTATGCAGCTTTACAAAGCTGGACATTGATCCTCTTGACATTTTGGATCCCCCCACACTGTCATCCCGTCATGTTTCTACATCTTGAAGCTTGAACTCTTCTGAAGTATGATACTCTCAAATTTTATGATCCAGCAAGAGGTCTGATCCTGACATTGGGAGTCTGGCCCCATCTGCTGAAGTTTACGTAGTGACTCCCAAATTTCCTGTTTAGATCACTTTTCCATTAAGCCCATTATCTCACTGTTGCACTCCACAGCCAGACAGATGTAAGGCTTCTCTAATCACATTTTGGCACTGCATTCAAAATCCACTTCAACACACCACAGAAGAGTAAATAAGCCAGATCATTGGTGCGACTGTTAGGGAGCAGATCTGGTGACCATCACAGTAAAGTGTTTTTCCACTGACAGAGTAATAGCCACATGCTCGGTTCAACCTGCCAACTGCTAGTTAATGTAGATAAACTGAAGGTGGACCACCTAGCTTCTCCACTCAGTGTCTGAGGCTTAATTGAGCACTCATCCAGTCCCTACGAGGAACACTTGTAGTACACAGCTGAAGCTTACAAAACACACAGGAGTTTCTCAGCATCTCTCTGTCCAATCAGAGCACAAGTTCAGCCCTTGCACACTGCCTCCTCTTTTTCTTAGCTCCACCCGCTACTGTGCAGGAAATTCCAAGTGATTTTCCAGAGTTGACTATTTTTTTGGGTGGTTGGGAACCAGAGTGATGGGAGAGGCCTGTTGAGGGGCGGGCAGAAGCAGAGAGGCGGGCAGCATACAGGATATTACTGAAAGGGGCTATTTTTGTCTCTTTCCTCTGCTTTTGTAAAGGACGCTTAGTTCTCTCTGTAGCAATGGATGCACTTATTCTCCAGGAGCGTCTGGTGGAGAGACTGCTTTCCCCTAGGATCCGAAATGCCAAGCTGAAGGTAAGCACCAGGGTTAAAAAAGAAACAAGGAGATAGATCAGCGTTTAGATACCAAACCTGAGGTCAGAAGGCTGTTTTCAGCTAGCAGACCTGACGTCTGGATGAGGCCAATATACTGACACACAGATCAGTAGCAGACTTGGATATGCCTTTATAGTGACCAACTGATCTAGGAGTCAGGAGAGCCACTGAGTTACTGGTAGGCTGAGGAAGATACTAGTGTATTAATCCATTGGTCATGGGGGAGAAATCTGAGAATAGTATTATGGTGCTTCATTGACAAGGCTAAACTGAGATGTTGCACACTCTTTTGGTGGTCACATAAAGCACTGAAATATTGGTCTTGGGGTTAGATGAACACTTTAGATACTGGTGTTCTGGTCTGTCTTTCAGTGAAAGATAGTGATAAACATGTGCAAGAATCTGATGAACAAGGCTTAGAAGATGCTACAATATATTTGTTTGGTGATTAAGGATAAAATCTTCTGAACCTTAATGTTTTGTGTAACTGATATGAGCATCTGGGGAAGCAGAACGTGTTAAGGCTCTTCTTCATTTTGTGAAGAAACGGTGCTTGGAGCTGCAGAGCTCAATTCTTGCATTTATAAGGCTTATTAATTCTCTGCTGAGCAGCACTGTGGGCGGACAGTGATTCATTCCTGGCAATGTCATCAGTTGTGGGAGGTGAGGCAGTTATACAGTATGTTTACTGGGAGATGCTATAGTAGGGGCAGGTAGAAAAGAAATAGCACCGACGAGTTCAACAGAAAGATACTGGTCTGAAAAGGCCACAGGTCAGCAGCACTGAGCCTCTTTGGCCAAGGAATTCCTCCCTTATTCATGAAACCTCCCACATGGCCCTCAAACTATGCTACATTCCATGTGGGTCCGTGAATTAAGGCCAACTCCACGATATAAGTGTATACATACTGTCTACTAATGTGCCAGTTCACGTCTAAAATCTTTTTTTGGTTCTTTTAGGCAGCTTCCCACCAGGGCCCATTAACTTGTTTATTGAGGTTGGTAAAGACGTCTGCCTTCAGCTCTTTTCTTGGGGCTCCAAAACTGTTTCTCATAAAAACCTTTATTGTGAATGTACACATGTTACTATAGCTATATATTGAAAGCTAAAGGGAATTCTGCTCTTGGTGCCTATTGTTGCTAGGCTACAGTTATCTCCGCATGTTAGCTCAACACATTTCTGCAATAATTTAGTAATTACCGGTAGCTCTAATGTTGCATTTTGACATACCAAGTGCTTCATTTTGCAGGTTTAACCTTAGCTTTGCTCTCCAGCATTGTATTTTCTAGTTCCTTTTTCATCTCATATGCATTTAAGTATCTTACTTTTTAACCTTATATCTAACTGCAGGTTTGTTTGCATATTTCCATGGATAAAACTGTCACAACACTGCATACACCTATCAGTCAGTGGTGCCTTGAACACTGTGGTTGAAGTGCCCATCCTGTCATTCATTCTGAACCTTTAAAATAAAAATCCAAAAAAAGCAGAGAAAAACATGCTGCTTAAAGATGAAACTGATGGCTCACAGCTGGAGTCAAGTGTCAGAAGTTCATTAAATAAATTAACCAACTAAGCACAAATGAGTCTCAGGTGATAGCTTAATATTTACTGTCATCTTGGCAATGGAACACTGTGGGCATGCAGAGCTGCAATCATCATGTAAGGTGGCCATAGAGAAGTAAGTGTAGGAGACCTTAAAGAATGGCTTCACGACACACAAAAATTACCACTTCACTGAGAACCTGTGGGCACAACACCAAAAGACGAGGAGGGTGGAAATTGATTCCAAAAATGTCCAAGAGACAAATAATCTCAGCCGTGAGAACAAAATGCTCAAGTTCGTATTCAGAATGAAGAATAGGAACGTACGTATACTTTATCAGATTTACCATACACTTGAACCTGAAAAGGTTCCTGCAAAAGCAAAGGAGGCTCATTAACATGTTTGGAAAACCAAGTTTGAATCAATCTGTAAATCACTGATTGGAAGTGATAACAGTTCTAAAAATGTAACATACTGGCATGAAACTAGACATTCCTCGAAATGCAAACATGTTTACAATTCAAAAGGTAGTTGGCGTTTTTTAAAATAAGACAATGAACAAAGCTCAGACAAGCCTGGATTCAACACATAAACATGGAGTGGGCTTGTCATTTTTAAATTGCTTTGAATAAAACTTCTGCTAAATAAATAAGCATAGTTGTACGATATGTCAAGCTAGGGTCATTCGCAGAATGGAAGAGCATAGAGTTCTGTGAGAGCTAATGTGTAGTTTTTAATTTTCTTAAGGAAAATGCACACTCACAGGAATATCTTTTCTTTTTCCTTGATGACTCACTTTGTTCCTGGAGGACCAGGAAAAGCAGTACGTTGGATTCGCCACTCTTCCAAACCAGGTCCACAGGAAGTCTGTCAAGAAGGGTTTTGACTTCACATTGATGGTAGCAGGTGAGTGGTTTGATTAACTCAATTGAAGACAAAAAACCCCCCATGCCTCACTAGTCTAAAGTTGCATCATTGTCTTCAGTTTGTAATGCACAACCCATTTTAATATTACTTAAATTCAAACTAAGAGTGAAATTTCATAATCATGCTTCTTACCAAATAATTACTCCCGCAAGTGGATGAGTGGGGGTTTAGTTCTCCTTTTTCATATGACAAATCTCCGGAATATACAGTAGCTCAAATACATCTCTTCTTTATATAAGTATATGTGTGTTGTTGTCTATTTATGCATTATTTCCCCCTCTTGCAGGAGAGTCAGGTCTGGGGAAGTCAACATTGGTCAACAGCTTGTTCCTCACAGATCTTTACAAGGACCGCAAACTGTTAAATGCTGAAGGTCTGTATCCAAACCTATAGTGAAATGAACAAATCAAGCAACAATTGCCAACTCCTAAACTGTATTTTATATAGCATATTCTATACATTTATTTAAATGGCACATTTACATACAGTAGTGTAGCTCAAAATGCCTTACAAATAATAACAGAGAAATGACAATAAAAATAAGAAGAAAGTCTCTAATGGCTACAGTGGCAAAAGTCAGTGTTCAATTTGAAAATACAGTATATGCTATTATCAGATGGCCAGAGAGGAGAGGAAAACAACTTACAGTGGTAGTACAAAAAATGTCATCTATCACTCATCTATTTTGTAAGTCTGATTATCTTACTACAGGGTCATGGATACCTGAAGCCTATCTCTGTAACAATACAAGAATTCGTACTTATGCAGACATCTACATTCACTAACACATTGATAATTCAGAGCCTCCACTCAGCCTAACTGTGGGTCTGTATATTCTGGTAGAAAACCACAGTCCCTAGAAGATGACCACACAAACACCAAGACAATATAAACATAGGAGATAACATAGAAGACAAACTGCAAAACAGCTTACAAATATTTGAATATTCCACCTTTGACATGAGCACTATAGTGCACATCACTATTTTCCAATTTAGTATCTTTCCAAGTGCTTTAACAATCTTTATATCTCTTTCTGCAACTGGAACTTTCACAAAGTGCATTGCAAAATCAACCTTTTTATAGTATTTTCATGGTCAAAACTGTTACAAAGGTGTTTATAACAATCTTCATATAGCACCTTTCATTGTGAATAATTTCATGTAATTCTTTACAAAGGCAGCACGTGTATATATTAAGTTACATAATGCAACAGCATGGTGCCACATTGGTTAGCACTGCTACCTGACTTTTCTAGGGCCCTGCATCATTATCTGTATGGAGTTTGCACATTCTCCCAGAGTCTGCAGGATTTTCCTCTCTGTGTCCGAAAGAGTTAAATGGCAATTATTAACTAGCCCATATGAGCACATGCCAATGAATATGTACCATCCTGGGTTGGTTTCCCTGTCCCCAAGGACATGAACTTGATTAAGACAGTTTAAAAGCAGACATGTTTTATAATAAGTAACATTAATCAGTGATTTAGACAGCTATCACATAGTGCTTGCCTCAGGCAATACCACAGCTTTATAAAAGGAACCCTGGTTTAACGTGGTATCATTCTTTGTGTAAAACAAAAAAGTATATGGTATATTGTGACTTTCACAGTGAACAATCATAAAACAATTATAAAGTGCTTTATTGCAAAATAATGCAGTTCTGCTTTTTCAATAGGGCCCTTTATATGGAGGAATGGAGAATTACTGTATAGAAATACCATAAAAAACGTTTTGCAGTGAACACAATTCCAAAGCACTTTATAGTTCTATAGTGCATTTCACTGTGAGCACTACCGCTAAGCATTTTGCTGTTATTTGATCTTGTAGTAACTACCATCATAAAATGCCTTACAAAGTTTATACCATGCAGTGTTTTTTATAACTACTGCCATTCTAATCCATTCTTAAAATCAACTCATCCCAGCTTTTCTATGATCAGTAATTTTTGTGCTTGCAGAACGGATAAACCAGACAGTGGAGATTATCAAACACACTGTGGACATTGAGGAGAAGGGTGTCAAGCTAAAGCTGACTATCGTAGACACCCCCGGGTTTGGAGATGCTGTCAACAATGCAGAGTGGTGAGCTCTAGTGGGCACATCCTACCCTTTCAGAATCTCAGTCTGTGGTTTCATTTACATACACACACACAAATTACAGGGAGCTGCCAGGCTGACTCCTCTCTCTTTGTTTCTAGCTGGAAGCCCATCACAGATTACATTGATCAGCAGTTTGAGCAGTACTTTCGGGATGAAAGTGGCCTCAATCGGAAGAACATCCAGGACAACCGTGTCCACTGCTGCCTGTACTTTATCCCACCATTTGGTCACGGGTGAGTGATATTCATCTTTTCCATCTAAAATGATGGAAAAATCTATCTGCAAAAGCTTAAGTTGAAAATGTCTTCTGGTTAAAATGTGACTCCTTTTTGTGCTTGTAGCTTACGCCCAGTGGATGTAGAATTTATGAAGGCTTTGCATGAGAAGGTCAATGTGGTTCCACTCATCTCAAAAGCTGACTGCCTCACACCCAGTGAAGTAAAGAAGCTGAAAGACAGGGTAAGCAGGAAACAAGAAGGCTTTTTAATTAGAGTGTCTAACTCACCAATATTTTAATATGCCTGGGTTTCCTTTGCTGCTTCTTGTCCAATGTCCAAAATTGGGCCTGATCTTCATGTGACTGAAAAGGAGCAATGTTCTGTAACTTGTGCTGTAAAAAAAAATAACAAAATACACATAACACTGTCTAAGTGGCATTTTTACCACAACTTAAAAATGCAATTAAACAAATAGACAGTCCAACTTCTATGCCATTTTTCCAATTCTTTTAAGTACTCATTTGGGAAATGAAAAAGTCAAAATTAAAACAAGAGAATCTGTTACAAGGCACTGTCATTGCATACTCCTAAACTGACAATTAAACACTATCAGACAGGCACATCCCACAGCTCTACCTTTCTGATTATCTTAGCAATGAGTGGATGGGGAACAACTGCAAATAGAAAAAGAAAACTTTGTGAAGACAGCTGTGAGGTGGCTACTGAGTATCACTCAAATCAGTCATCTTGCCCAGCTGATAGCATTAGGCTGTAACCAGATTATTTGTCCTGGTCTGCCAGGCATATATACTGTATCCTGAGTGCTGTGCAATTTACATGCATTTACTTGGGAGATGTTATTTTTTTCCAATAAAAATTGTTTACATGTGTACAACACATTTTAGTGTGCAAAAGAGTCTTGTGGTGGATTGTCTTTGCCATCTTGCCTTGAAGGGATTGTTTACTATAATCCAGTGCATTCACTTTTTGGCTGGGTGGTGAAAATTAGGAGGGGTAGAAAAAGGGAAGGGCAGGGCATCAGAGGCAGCATCAAATCAACCTTTTTAAGACAAGTTTTTGTTTTACTTTAGTTCTGCTTTAAAATTTCAAAAACTTCTGAAGTGTGTTCATACTTATGGAGGACTAAAAGCCACATAGCTAGCACAGTGAATCTTGGGTATCTTTAAAAAAAAAACAAAAAAACAGAAGGAACACATTGTTTGCTGGACAGAAAGCAGACGATCTTTTAATATTGTTATTAATTTTATTTTTATACAAGCAAAAGGTTTAGTTCAAGTGTGTGGTCAGAAAAATGATTTCAAATACAAGTATACAAGTATGGCATTATAATAAGTTACCTTGTTAACAATAACATAACAGCATGCTTGAACAACATATGCATTCTGTTCATATCTGTTCTGCCCAATGGTTTTAGTGCATTCACACTTGTATTGGAGTGGCTAAGTACTGGTGTGATGGATGACTTTAAGTGAGCTTTTTTTGTGTGTGGGTTACAGGTAAGAGAAGAAATTGACAAATTTGGAATTAAAATATATCAATTCCCAGACTGTGATTCAGATGAAGATGAGGAATTTAAGCAGCAAGATAAAGAGCTGAAGGTAGGCACTGCATCACAGACAGAACATTTGTTTTATGTAGTACCTTTCTACAGTGAGTATAGCAAGGTACTTTACAAGTAGAGAGAAATACAACAATAGTTTACATTTTTAAATAACTGTATCACAAATAGTGTAGACTACATGCTCATTTTTGCACAGTTAGTCAGAGGTGGGGATTAAACTAACAATCCTGTCAACATAAATCTACAAGAACCAGGAATCATCAAACTAGAAACTGTTTTCATGTATTTCAGAATCTAGTATTTTTGTTTATTAGCTTGACGGAACTACAGCTTCTTGTTTTACACTGACTGATAAAGACCTAAGTTGGATTGTCTATTGCTATTGCCATACCAGCCTCATTAATATTTTATTCTCAATAATAAGAGTTTTGTTGTTTGTAATTTTTTTTTTCGCTTTAGTGGGAGCTCTTCCTTAATATGCACGTGATTCTTTCAAGTATGAAAACTTCCTAATACATTTATTTTAGCACATACAATGCTGTGTTAAATGTCCCTAAAATATTTGGTCTCACACAGTCCGCATCCAAATTGCACAAAATACACACACATTTGAAATATCGATACATATACAACAAGTGTAATTGCACTGCCTGCACGTGTGATGGTGTCATAGAGTGATCAATCAGTAAAGTAGGAAGGGAAGGTGACCATATTAAAGTAGTCACCGTCATGTATTATATTATACTATCCTATCAATTACGTTGTATCTTTTGTATATATATATATATAATACTGCTGAGAAAATTAAAGGAACACTTTTGAATTCGAGTAGAGCATCAAGTCAATTAAACTTGTGGGCTATTGCTCTGGTCAGTTAAGTAGCAGAAGGGGCTGTTAATCAGTTTCAGCTGCTTTGGTGCACTAGAGGGGCAACAATGAGATGACCCCCAAAATAGAAATGGTTTAACAGGTGGAGGTCACTAACATTTTTCCCACCTCATCTGTTTTTTCACTAGTTTTTCTTTTGGCTACGGTCAGTGTCACTACTGGTAGCATGAGGATACCTGGACCTAACAGAGGTTGCACAGGTAGTCCAACTTCTCCAGGATGGCACATCAATATGTGCCATTGCCAGAAGGTTTGCTGTGTCTCCCAGCACAGTCTCAAGGTCATTGAGGAGAGTCCAGGAGATAGGCAGTTACTCCAGGAGAGCTGGACAGGGCCCCTCGAAGAAGGTCCTTAACCCATCAGCAAGATCAGTATCTGCTCCTTTGGGCAAGGAGGAACAGGATGAGCACTGCCAGAGCCCTACAAATTGACCTCCAGCAGGACACTGGTGTGAATGACTCTGACCAAACAATCACAAACAGACTTCATGTGGGTGACCTGAGGGCCCGACATCCTCTAGTGGGCCCTGAGCTCACTGCCCAGCACTGTGGAGCTTGATTGGCATTTGCCATAAAATACCATAATTGACAGGTCCAGCACTGGCGCCCTGTGCTTTACACAGATGAGAGCAGGTTCACCCTCAGCACAAGTGACAGACATGAAAGTGTATGGAGAAGCCGTGGAGAACGTTATGCTGCCTGTAACATCGTTCAGCATGACCGATTTGGTGGTGAGTCAGTGATGGTCTGGGGGGGCATATCCATGGAGGGACGTAAAAAACTCTACAAGCTAGACAACGGCACCTTGACTGCTATTGGGTATCGGGATGAAATCCTTGGACCCGTTGTCAGACCCTATGCTGGTGCAGTGGGTCCTGGGTTCCTCCTGGTGCACGACAATGCCCGGCATTATGTGGTGAGAGTCTCCAGGCAGTTCCTGGAGGATGAAGGAACTGATACCACTGACTGGCCCCCATGCTCTGCTTGCCTGACCAAAATCCAATAGAACACCTCTGGGACATTATGTTTCAGTCCATCCGACGCTGCCAGGTTGCACCTCAGACTGTCCAGGAGCTCAGTGATGCCCTGGTCCACATCTGGGAGGAGATTCCCCAGGACACCATCCGTCATCTCATCAGGACCATGCCCCAATGTTGTCAGGCATGCATACAAGCACGTGGGGGCCATACAAACTACTAAGTATGACTGAGTTGCTGCAATGAAATTTCGGCAAAATAGAATAGCCTGCCGCATCATTTTCTCACTTTGATTTTCAGGGTGTCTTTGAATTCAGCCCTCTGTAGTTTGATCATTTTCATTTCCATCAAACGATGTGGCATCCTTTCATTCCTAACACATTACCATATCAGTCCATATTAGTAGAGATAGCAAGCAGGATTTTTTCCCTCATTGAGATCTGGTGTGTTTTCAAAGTGTTGCTTTAATTTTTTTGAGCAGTTTATATATATATATATATATATATATATATATATATATATATATATAGCACATTTAGTTATCTACTATATATATATATATATATACAGTACAGGCCAAAAGTTTGGACACACCTCCTCATTCAATGTGTTTTCTTTATTTTCATGACCATTTACAGCACTCCATCACTCTCCTTCTTGGTCAAATAGCCCTTACACAGCCTGGAGGTGTGTTTGGGGTCATTGTCCTGTTGAAAAATAAATGATCGTCCAACTAACCTGACTTCTGCACAACACAACTGCTGGTCCCAACCCCATTGATAAGGCAAGAAATTCCACTAAATAACCCTGATAAGGCACACCTGTGAAGTGAAAACCATTTCAGGTGACTACCTGTTGAAGCTCATCGAGAGAATGCCAAGAGTGTGCAAAGCAGTAATCAGAGCAAAGGGTGGCTATTTTGAAGAAACTAGAATATAAAACATGTTTTCAGTTATTTCACCTTTTTTTGTTAAGTACATAACTCCACATGTGTTCATTCATAGTTTTGATGCCTTCAGTCATGAAAATAAAGAAAACACATTGAAAGAGGAGGTGTGTCCAAACTTTTGGCCTGTACTGTGTATATATATATATATATATATATATATATATATATATATATTTATATATATTTTTTTTTCGTGCAACGATTTTATGTGACTTTTTATGTCATATTTTTGTCACACTTTAAATCCGGCTTATTTTAAAAGCTACATATATATGTTTGGTATCATTCTTTTCAGAATTTAACGAACTTTAATGTGATGTTGTTAGATTTCAGATTCTAATTCCGTTTTTAAATTATAAACTAAAATATCAAGAAAGTGGTTTTTAATTTTGATCAAGTAAACTTTCTTTCACAGGAACAAACTATTCAAAAGAAACTGTCAATTCATAACACCAATGTTTGTATTTAGGTGATTTAGTTAGCAGAAGGTCGAGTTACGATGACCCATTGCATACCACTTTAGTTTTCACATGATTTTTCCTTTTATTTAAATGAGTCCTTTTTTAAAAAAAGTTTTTTTTTATCTATAAGAATATCAATTAAAACAGATGGATCGTTTATTTAGTCTTGTATAAATACTCATCGAGCATAGTGGACCTCAGTTTAACGGGAATAATCAATCGGTAAGAAAGTAAATATTTTATTCTCATTTCATGATTTTTACTCCATTAAATAATGATTAATTTTTCTTTTACATATTTATAGAATTTTTTGTGATTTTGACATACATATACATCCATCCATCCATTATCCAACCCGCTATATCCTAACACAGGGTCACGGGGGTCTGCTGGAGCCAATCCCAGCTAGCACAGGGAGCAAGGAAGGAACAAATCCCCAGGCAGGGCGGGCACGCACACACACACACACACACCAAGCACACACTAGGGACAATTTAGGATCGGCAATGCACCTAACCTGCATGTCTTTGGGCTGTGGGAAGAAACCGGAGCACCTGGAGGAAACCCACGCAGACACGGGGAGAACATGCAAACTCCACGCAGAGGACCCAGGAAGCGAACCCAGATCTCCTTACTGCGAGGCAGCAGCGCTACCACTGCACCACCGTGCCGCCCGTACATTTACAGATTTTACTAATATTTTGGCCACGACTGGGGGTTGGGCGCCGAAAGCGCCAGGGGGCTTGACCCCCCTAGTTATCTTATAAAATGTGATACAGCATTGGTTTCTACCTTGCTGCCAGGATAGCCACCAGATTCCAGTAACATTTAATTGAATAAGGGAATCAAACTTTAGAGAGATGGGTGGAACTTCTTAATATAGTACATGAATGTGTTTCAAAACAATTGTTTTTACATTAAAAAATCAGCAAATCAAGACTTTCTCCATATATTACAACATAACTACAGGAATTTATCAAAATATATGCAAGATGCAATGCCACTCAACATTTAAAAAATGTGAAATTTAACAGCTCAACGCTTGACCTTTCCATTGAATTCAACATTCACTAAATTCTTTTTTCCAAATTCCTAAATGCATATATCGAATGTTGTGAAAATCTGTGCAGTGGTTTAGCTGTTGTTGGCATCAGCTTTAAAAGGCTGAATTTGAAAACCTCAAAGCTGAATAATAGGAATTCACTTAAAACCTAATCAGTTCTTAAGGGTAATGAGTGTAATGTCTTTCATAGCCACTACACAAATAACCTTCCAAAAATGCTCAAAATATTTTTAGAAATTTCAAAACATGTATTCCATTTAAATCTGTAAGTCGATTTTTTCTTGAAGATTATACTTCCTCCTTATGTTAAATATGGATAAAGCAAAAAGCTTACATGAAATTTTTTAAAATGTTATTTGAATACAACAGTTGTCTTTATTCTATGGTAAAATCTTCACTAAATGCTGGCGAATTAGAAAAGCTGCCTTCACACATGCAAGCTAAAGCATATTTAGCTTGAGCCATTTTTTTGTATTCATAGTGTTCAATGTTTATCATAACATCCAGGTTCTCTGGAGAATTACAAAGCAGAATATTGATTTTTTTCAAAACCATATTCTAATACTTTTGACCAATGTGAACTCCTTATGTGGAGGATGACATGACTCTTACACTGATAACAGCACTACTCTGTTTTTCCATGCATGTACTATTCCCTCTAAGGAACAAACACAGGACCACATCCACCATTTATTGTTTTGATCCATATGATCACATGTTTTTCCTGCAGTACTAAATGTTGCTGCTACAAGGTAAAGTGCAAAGAATAATAAAGAGTGATTGCCTTGGGCCCATGATTACTAGAACTGAATCCAGCCCCAACACCCTGCAAGTCTGAATTCAGATTGATACGGTTCAGGTGTTGTGCTCTGACATACGTTGTGAGTCACTGTTTTGGATTAGTTTAACATGATGACAAAAGGACAAAAAAATGGGCAAGTATGCAAAGTCCATAGTATCAGAATAACTGTTTTGGAAGAAGAGTAAATAATTCATGTCAAGGAAGTCACACTTAAAACGTCAACCCCATCCATGGCAGATTCTCAATAAATGCTATCTTGTTCGCAAGCTTATTAATGTATGCTTTTACCTTAGATGTCGTAATTGCTATATGGATTGAGCCATCTATTTTTTTAAACCACTTCTTAAAATTGAGGTTTGACAATTCCACAGCCCATCGAGCCAACATCTTGCATTACCCTGTTTCTCTATGTGGGTGCACTCACATAATAACAAGGACACACCCACATATTACACATATTTACACATAAATGTATATACATAAGGAATTTTAAAACGGGCAATGCTGAGAATTTAGGAGACGTCCAAACAAGTGATTCACAGGAGCGTGTGAGATGGATCAAATGCTTCCTCATGAGGCTGGTTTTGAGCTACTTCATAAGATCCAACCTTTCATCCAAGTGAAGAGCAATAGTCATTGGATTTTCAGAGTATATTTTCAGAGACATATTTTCACTTGCATGTCCCATAAACTTACGGCACATTGCCAATCTCTGGTGCCATGATGAACAAGAATGTATTAAAATACCTAACTACATTTTATTTCATAGAAAAAAACTCATTAGCTTACCTGATCCACTCCTTATGCCTGTTTGTATATGACTTGTTCAGCAGTGTTTACACTATGTGAATCAAATGCTAACAAATCAGAATAGTCACTGTAGGCAGGCCTGTTTCATCACAAGATACAATAGGTATGTGTCTTTTCTCTATCCCCCTCAGGAAAGCACTCCATTCGCTGTCATTGGCAGCAACACTGTTGTGGAAGCCAAAGGCCAAAGAGTCCGTGGGCGCCTCTACCCCTGGGGTATTGTTGAAGGTAAGCCAACTCTTGTTTGTATATCAACAGAAACAAGATAAGCTAGAGATTTCCTAAGTGGCAAATCTGTAATTTTGCTTATTAAAGTATGGATGACCCATACTCATTTGGGTTGACATCTCTTTGTGCTTTACCTGCAGTTGAAAACCAGTCACATTGTGATTTTGTAAAGTTGAGGAATATGCTGATTCGCACACACATGCATGACCTGAAGGATGTTACCTGTGATGTACACTATGAGAACTACCGTGCACAATGCATCCAGCAGATGACCAGGTAAGCACACAAACATGGGTTACGTTCTACTGTAAGTGCTAAGGTTAGCAAACTAGGTGTTGGGTCAGACCAGATATTTTGCATAGTATGTGTGGCTTTCTGACCTTAATTAGTCTAAAACCACCCGCTTAGTAAGCTGGACCCATGTATAGCAGTCCCCAAGTGCCTGCTACAGTACAGGAGTACCACTGACTGTTGATGGTAAGCTCTCCTGGCAGCACTTTATCTTCTATATTCTTTCCAGCTTTAGTTTACATGACCCAGTTCTGTAGTGCTCCTTATGGCAAACTACCTCAAACAAGTCCCATGTTAATGCACATCCTTTAAGTATCACATAACATTTCTCTTATCGGATTTTATTATTTGCCAAATGGGCCTGTCTGTCATTTATTGACTCTCACTTTATTTATACTGCTAAGTAAAACTGTAAAATGCACATAAAGATCACAGTATTGTTTCCTGCATTACGTTTATTATTTTATTCTCTCTTTTACAGTAAGCTGACTCAAGACAGCCGGATAGAAAGCCCCATTCCCATCCTTCCTCTTCCAACACCAGATGCAGAAACAGAGAAGCTGATTAAAATGAAAGACCAAGAGGTTGGATTTCTGATGGACTAATGTTAGAGGGGTGGGAAATGGCAGCAAGACAAAAGCAATCGAAGGGAGTAGACACTCCCCCAGTCATAACCAGGAAAGCAGATCAATAAATTGGAGAGGAAGTCCATGTAAAATGGTTAAAATATATTTAACGTTCCTCTGGTAGCAATATAGTCAGAGAATGCTTAGGATGTCTAAGAGTAGTGGAGAGTTTGAGGGTAGGTCTAGAGAACAAATTTTACGAAAGGAGGAATATAATATCAATGTATACACAGCAAGGTGAAAGTAATTTATGGAATACTTAAGATTTAAGACCAGTTACCTCCCAAGACTGAGATGCTACTATTACTGATGGATCTCCCTTAGACCAGAAAGGTTATAAATGGATTAATTTTAGGGTCATTAAAATTAATACAGAGGAATTATCCTATAATTAGAACAAAGTTAGTGTGTGTCCTTTTAGGATGGTTATAAATATTACAGGTCAGCACCATTTTGCATGTAGTCTATGTGGAGTTTGGTTTTCCTCCAGGTGTTCATTTGTTCCCAAAAGGCCCCTGAGAGGTGCAGGTTAGTTTAACTGGCAATTCCAAATAGGGTCTGGTGGGTATTCTCTGTGACTGACTGGCACTTCATTGCCCAGAATAATGTTTGGCTCCCCTGTGAGCTCCAACTGAGAATGTAATGCTTAGAAATATTAAAGGGGATGTACACTGGATAAACATGTACTGTAAACGAAAAGCTTCTTCAGAGGAACCTGCATGAAAATTACTAGAAAGATGGTAATGGAAGCATTTTCAGGTTTACTAGAGATGTTACAGTGAGTGTGTCAGTTAGAGGCAAGGTAGACATCCAGACACGAACACATACATATCATGTAGGGTGTCCCTGAGACTAAAGTGTACTTTCTACAAGAGAAGGCTATTCATGATTGTTACATATATTAAACAGGTAACCTCTTGACACAGTAATAAAATAAAAATATTATGGAGTCCTTTATGATCATAAGAAATAATACCAAACGGCCTACCTGAGAATGAGTAGAAATAATACCAAGGGGCTCCACTGAGACTAATACATAAACCATAAATATGATAGGATGCACAAGATGCACAAGATGCACTGGTATTATAATACATGGAGAAACCACCTGATATCATAGTAAGATATATTTCTGAGTTACAAAGGACAGGAGAGAGGGAGTGTATTGAGGTTAAGCTCTTTTCTATACCTGGGGGTGATCAAATTGCAAGTGAAATAAGTGTAAACCCACCAAAAATGCTTAACTATGAACTCTCCCACATTTCAATAATCTTCCTGTGTCCCCCTTTTTTCAGCTCAAACGAATGCAAGAGATGCTCCAGAAAATGCAGCAGCAGATGCATGAACAGGAGCAGTGAGGAGGAGATGGAATCTTATCACAAATCGGACAGAGTGACCTATCTACACCCTGGCCAGCGATGTGCGGGGCATCGCAGTTTAGGAGAATAAGACATTGTTCAAAAATAGGGTGTAACAGTACTTGATGTCAGTCGGTACATGGAAGCATGTTACATACATGGTGTTTTAAAGCAAACAAAAAAGTGAAGCACTTCCGTTTTTAAAAGATGTATGTGATGTTTGTCAAAAATGTAAGGTTCAATATTTAATTACAGTATCTATTTATGACTGAGCTGATTGTTTTCTTTGTGGTGGAGGGGAACTTGACTGTGTCATTGCAAAGGTCTACATGACAGACCTGTTATACTTAGACTTACCATTTTTAGCCACCAGAATACATTGCACATCATGAACTTGGAGCCACTGATGGTGCGAGAAGTAAGCTCTAAATTTGCAGCTCCAATTATGTATTTATTTATTTTACCAAAGCTGTCCAAAATTACCAAAAATGAGTATCACAACTTTTGGAGAGCAATAAACTCGATTTTTCCAATGGTCTTGCAAAATGTATAGGGGTGGTACACTGAGGGCCAAAATTTCTTTTTCAAACTATGCATAAATGAGGGGGATATCAGGAACTCTTCTGGTTCTGACATTAGATGTATGATACTCAGATAATTCTGATAAATATCATTAGGTACGTTGATAAATATCATTAAGTACGTTGATATGTAAAATGCCTTTCATAGTCATTTTATAATCAATACAGGCCCTAAATATTGAAGGAATAAAAGGAGCACCACATGCCTCTGCTTGGGAACATAGAGATTAGATAATTATACAATGTAAATTAGGTCAGCCTTGGAACTTCTACTTTTAAAGTGTAAAGTCTGTGGTTAAAGAATAGCTAGAGCTAAAAGTACACATAAACATACTTAATTCATGTTGGTTAAATCGTCCATAATAACGACAAGAGTGACTGTGCCATTGTGTGGAATTAGAATGATGCTAAATGGTGTCCTATATCACATTCAGTTCCATTCAGTTTGCTCCTATTATGCCCACTCTCACTTGTGAGCACAGAACAATGTGCAAAAATGACAGATATAAAATGAAGAAAAACATCCTTCATTACGTACAGTGCACAAATAAAAAGATGCATACTGTATATACAGGGTAGTTTTAAGTTTAAATTCTGCCATAATTCAGCTGATTGTGAAAAAGACCATGTCAAAGTCAAACAATGATGGCATCATTTGGACAGAAGACATCTGGAAATGGGTCCATCTTCTGTAACAATCCAGCCACTCAGTGGCAGATCAAGTGCTTCTGTAGACACAAATGTAAATATCTTAGTAAGCACATTCAGGCATGAACTGTCTAACTCCTGCTTCTGGGAGGCATCAGTCACTGTATTTGAGGAGTGAGCTGTAGTAAGCATCTCAGAATGCCTAGCACATACTTTTTTAGGGAGTGCTGATCTCACATTTTTATTTTCAGGAGGTGCCAGCTAAAGTGTTTAGACACTGTGCTACAAAGTGTTACTGCGGAAGCCTTAAATGTTATGATGTACAATGGCAGATAAGACCTTGTTTGATGAAACATCCTGTAGACATAATTCACCTAAAAAACAACAAGGTGGCTATTTCACACTATGGCCCCTCATACCATGACAGCCAGTGCACTACAGATGCAGTTGAAAATAAAATGCAGTCAATAACTGCAGCCATAATAGTATTTGTAAAAAAAGTTCCATCTTTGAATATTATGAAGGTCAATACATTTCTGTAGACAGTGGAAAATAGTGTAATTGCCTGCCACATGAACTGCTGGTCCTCCTGTGGTATATTATTATTATTATTATTTTTTTTTTGGTTCTGCTCATTTATTCTTATAACTACATTTGAGACATGCTGCACTGTCCAAACAAAATCACAGAGAGCAATGATTTGGACATATGTAATTGTTCATAAAACTAATATAAGTGCTGTAGTGCCACACCTAGATAACTGTAATCTGAAGCCACCCGTTGTCAGTCTGTATACAGCAAGTGCAAAATGCAGCCCTCTAGTGGTTGTCATGAACATAATGAGCATCAGGTATTTACATACAGTACAGTTATATGGCTTTGCTTCCATGCCAGTTTTAATGCCATTTAGGCCACTGCTTTTTGTTCCTTACCAGACTTATTTCATTTTCTTTCTCTTTGCCTGTAATTTCAACAAGCTATATGCTATATAAAATAAAAAGGCAATGAAGGTGCAGTGTCAGGGCAAAGATAATTTTGAATCAGGAGATTACGTAGAATATGTGAGAGAGTGAGTAATGGAGATTGAAGGTGCTATAAAACACGTGTGTCAAACTCCAGGCCTGGAGGCCGCAGTGGGTGCAGGTTTTCTTTCTAACCCTTTTCCTAATCAGTGTCCAGTTTTCACTGCTAATTAACTTCTTTTCCCTCTATTTTAATAGCCCTGTTTTTAAGGATGAAGTCTTCTGAATTGATTCTTTTTTTTTCATTAAATGACAGCCAAACAGAAATGAGACATGAAACGAGCCAACAGATGACCAGCTAAATTGGGGCTTCAAACTCCAAGCAGTTCCTTAATGAGAAGCTGATTCTTGCTGTTCATTAAACCCGTTATTCAATTCCATGGCTTGTTGCTGCTCTCTTTCTGTCACAGCAGACATCTCCAAAACTGTTGATATTCTGTTTTTTTCTAAGAACTCTTAAAATGTTTTGGTAACCTGAGGGATCAACCTTACCGAGACCTTCATCTTTATTTTCAGATTTTGTTTGATGGCTACAGGTGAGCTGCTCATGTCCTGCTTGTTTTATGTCTCATTACTGTCTGGCTGCTAATTAAGGAAAAAACAGCTAAGGGGCCTGAGTCAAGCTAATTAAAGCTAAGGCTAAATAAGTTAATTAGCATCAAAAACTGGTCACTAATTAAGAAGACGGTTAGAATGAAAAACTGCAGCCACTGCGGCCCTCCAGGACTGGAGTTCGACACCCCTGCTATAAAACACAACATTATTTAATTGAAGGAAGACCATCAAATCCTAGAGAGTCATGGCACAGATATGAGAGAGATATAAGAGATATAATGTTAATTAATAAAAAAAGCAAAATGATAGTCTGTTTATGCCTCATTTCTCTCAATCACATAAGAGAATTTATAAAAAGTGCATCTTATGGTGGGAGGACTCTGCTCGCATCCTTCTCTTCTTCTTTTATATCAGAGATCTACCCTTTCCACGTCTCAATTAAAAATCCTCTCACACATAGTCTCTTAACAAAAGTAATCATAGATTGCAGGAGACGGAGCTAAACATGCAAAATGCAGACTGCATGTTATCTGACTCAGTGTGCCAACTAGAGGATGAGACCTGGACCCTCCAAATGACACAAACAGGGGCAAATTAAAGGCCTCGAGCCCTTTCAACTGACTTGAATGAGGGAGCAGGGACTCCAGACCAGAGAGTTGTGAGCTCCAGCACCTTACAGAGCAACTAGGGTCTTTTTAAGACCAAAAAGTCTGTTTTTGAGTTAAAACAGTTAAAGCCTCTAAACAAGGCACCAAATGATAAGAGACATTAAAATCTAGTGACTGACCTAACAATGCAAGACTAATTCTACAAAATAATAAATCTATACTAATAAAAGGCAAAGCCCTCACTGACTGACTGACTGACTGACTCACTCACTCATCACTAATTCTCCAACTTCCCGTGTAGGTATAAGGCTGAAATTTGGCAGGCTTATTCCTTACAGCTTACTTACAAAAGTTAAGCAGGTTTCATTTCGAAATTCTACACGTAACGGTCATAACGGTCGATAACGGTCGACAACGTCCGCCATGTTGAACTTTCTTATTTATGGCCCCATCTTCATGAAATTTGGTAGGCGGCTTCCCTGCGCTAACCGAAACCGATGTACTTACTTATTTCGATGGTATGACGCCACTGTCGGCCGCCATATTGAGCTTTCTAACGTCACCAATTTTCCAACTTCCCGTGTAGGTAGAATGCTGACCCCGTCTTCACGAAATTTGGTAGGTGGCTTCCCTGCGCTAACCAAAACCGATGTACGTACTTATTTCGGTGGTATGACGCCACTGTCGGCCACCATATTGAATTTTCCAAACGTCACAAATTCTCCAACTTCCCGTGTAGGTAGAAGGCTGAAATTTGGCAGGCCCATTCCTTACAGCTTACTTACAAAAGTTAAGCAGATTTCATTTCGAAATTCTACGCGTAACAGTCATAACGGTCAACAACGTCCGCCATATTGAACTTTCTTATTCATGGCCCCATCTTCACGAAATTTGGTAGGCGGCTTCCCTGCGCTAACCGAAACCAATGTACATACTTATTTCGGTGGTATGATGCCACTGTCAGCCGCCATATTGAACTTTCCAACGTCACTAATTCTCCAACTTCCCGTGTAGGTAGAAGGCTGAAATTTGGCACTTATTTCGGTGGTATGATGCCACTGTCGGCCGCCATATTAAACTTTTAACGGAAACCGATGTACGTACTTATTTCGTTGGTATGACACCACTGTCGGCCGCCATATTGAACTTTCCAACATCACTAATTCTCAAACTTCCCGTGCAGGTAGAAGGCTGAAATTTGGAAGGCTCATTCCTTACAGCTTACTTACAAAAGTTTAGCAGGTTTCATTTCGAAATTCTACGCGTAACGGTCAACAACGTCCGCCATGTTGAACTTTCTTATTTATGGCCCCATCTTCACGAAATTTGGTAGGTGGCTTCCCTGAGCTAACCGAAACCAATGTACGTACTTATTTTGGTGGTATGACGCCACTGTCAGCCGCCATATTGAACTTTCCAACGTCACTAATTCTCCAACTTCCCGTGTAGGTAGAAGGCTGAAATTTGGCAGGCTCATTCCTTACAGCTTACTTACAAAAGTTAAGCAGGTTTCATTTCGAAATTCTACGCGTAATGGTCATAATGGTCAACAACGTCCGCCATGTTGAACTTTCTTATTTATGGCCCGATCTTCTCGAAATTTTATAGGCGGCTTCCCTGCACTAACCGAAACCAATGTACGTACTTATTTCGGTGGTATGATGCCACTGTCGGCCGCCATATTGAACTTTTCAACAGTCTTTGTTACTTATGGGCCCATCTTTAAGAAATTTGGTACACGGGTTCCCAACGCTAACTGAATCCTACTTACGTACATATATACGTCCATAGCTTGCAGCTCGGTCGCCGTTTGAGGTGGCGTTGGGTCCCCCATACCAACGCCTCCCACGTTGTTGGCTGCCTGCCTATATAAGACCGTCCGTCGCTCCAGTCTCTACATTCCCTTCCTTGCTTCGCCACGGGATTCACGTGATAACTACAGCCTTTTTGTTTAATCCACGGCTTCTCCGCTGTTTTATTGTTGGTTTATTACAATTATAGTTATTGCATAGGTATTTTAGACTTACTTTACATTGTTCAGGTACCCATTTCCTTTATCATTCCAACCCCCATTACCATGTCTATCGAGGTGATCACTATCGATCAAAGAACTGTCACTTACTGAGTGGTTTCCATGCCCGGAGATGGCACCTACCTTTTCCATTCTCTTTGTTACATATTGCACGGCCATATCAGGCT
This sequence comes from Polypterus bichir lapradei, assembly GCA_026402145.1. NCBI lineage: Eukaryota > Metazoa > Chordata > Cladistia > Polypteriformes > Polypteridae > Polypterus > Polypterus bichir. The sequence goes on along the minus strand of JANRMT010062838.1, from coordinate 17,978,802 downwards.
CACTCTTGATATCCAGAGGAACATTGTGTCTTATGTATTGAATGACTGGGACAGGTTCAAGGTGTGGACTGATGACGGTACAGGAGATAATTATACTACACAGGAGCACTATAAGAGTGAAATGCTTAAGCCCTTCACCTATGGTTCTGCATGTGAGTTGATGGCTGCCACTGAATTGTTCGGTTGTCGCTTTCAAGTGTACCGAAATGGCCAAATATTTTACACGGTTGGACAACCGCCAATGCCTCTTAAACATCTTAGATTCACAGGTGATGATTTCAGTAGTGGACACTTTGATGTTTATGAATGTTTAAACTCTCAAAAGCTGGATGTGATTTTATCGATGAAACCGGTTGTGTGCTTACAACGCTTGACAGATGCCGAATGTCACTTCAACACAACAAATCCTGCAAATACTGTCGTAATTGAAACAAACCATGAAACTCAAACCGATTATGACAGCAGCAATCCAAGCTGTGAGATTTGAGACAAGATTACTGTTCACATGGCCAACTGTAAGTTACATGCTCAAGAGTAAGCTCAGGGCAAAGCTTGGTCATATTACAACCGGAGGGCCAAACTGACAACATGGTATACAAAGAGATCCTTAACAAATAATTATTGGCATATTTTCCCTCAGTTTAAAATGGTTACATTTTCTTCTTAATAAAAATTTTAAGGCAGTACTTCGCCGCTGCGAAGCGTGGGTATTTTGCTAGTATATATATATATATATATATAAGAGGAAGGTTTTGGAATTATCAGTGCCACAAAAATGATCTGGGGTATTGTCACCTCACATGTAGGGATACATGTGAAGATTCATAGCTTTGCAAGCTCCGTGCCACACTTACCCTGAGTATTTTCTGGAGCCCTAATCAGACAAAACAGGACCTCGATCCTCTTAACAGATTCTCATGTTAGAACTTTCCCAGCCACTCTAATTTTCTCTAGGCCATTAATATGCTTCCCATTTAGGGTACACTCAAATCACCAGCATACTTTACAATAATTTTATGTATTATCCATTTTTTTCATATTTAAGGTCAGTCTGTATTTTATTTTCTATATGAGAGAAACTGAAAGGATTTGTTAAATGTTTTTGATTAAAAATAAAGGAGCTTAGTATGAATTCAGTCTTCTTTTATGTATACAGTACCTCCTTTCATTGACTTCACCTCAAAAGGCTAAGCTTAAAGCTGGTACATCACAAAATACAGGATAATGAAAGGCTTCTCTTAGTTGTCGTAATGAACCATCTTCCCATGCTACATATAAAAAGAAGTACAACTCACAATATAAGAAAAGTAAGAAAATAGGTAGATGGATGGATGGTGATTATAGAATGTACATCAATAATCAGTTTTATAGGTTTAAATCTTGTGATGCAACTAACAATCATCTAGCCCTCAACAAGTTATAAAATTACATAAATCTACCTCCAAATCACAAACAATTTTATAATAAAAAAAATTATCAATTCCTTATGTGTTATTTGTCACCTGGTGTTAGATTCATCTAATTTTAGAAGCTGGTGAGGATGACATAATTGTTGGTTATGCAATGATATATAAAACAATATAACTAAAAGAGTGTGGACTTACTTTTTCACATGTGTGTACTATACAGTATATAGCATGTCTATAACAAAAGAAAGAGGATTCAGTAGGCTAACTGTATCGGAACACAATTATGTAAAGAATGTGCTGAGTAATATGCAATGTAAGAGTATCCATCCCAGAATTTGACATTATCTACCACAGCTTCAGTGCCAATCAGTCTTTTCTGTTATCAGTGATTGCAGCCCTCTCAAACATCCTGAGGATACTACTCCATACCCTCACTACCAACTCCACCCCAACCAAGTGTTTTCCAAGGGGGAGAATATGCAGAATACAGGAACTGTGGATATCAGCTGGCTTATGCACATTTTTCTTTATAATAAACCATCAGGTGCCAAAATCTTCTCATCATCAGGGATTAAAACACTGGCTTGGAAAAATAATAGCATTCAAAACAGCTAGGATGCAGTTTGGCTACTACTTTTATATGATCTGGTTCTATAGTAAAAAACAACATGAAATTTCATGATGCTTCTTAAATGGGACGGCATTAAAATAAAATTCAAAATTTGTAGATAACTGATACTGAATAAACCTTTCGACATTATAAGGCTCTTCACAAATAACGAGAGAGGTTAGGAGCATGCACTGATACAGTGCATTGCCGCACCCACCACACAACAAACTAACTCAGGATCCAGATTAGGACCCAAGTGCAGCCATGCAACGGGTGATACCTCAGCACCACACTAGTTCAGATGGAGTGGAACAGTGCAAGGTTTTTTATTTTTTTTATGGTGGCTGGAGTGCCAATTCTGCCACCAACCCCCAAGTTTTTCCCTGCAGGTTGGAGGGCCTATATGCAGGGATGGATGCAGATTAACGTCATACCCAGGACGTTATTGCAGGTTAAGGGCCTTGCTCAAGGGCCCAACAGAGCAGAGACCCTTTTGGCATTTTATGGGATTTAAACTGGCAACCTTCCGATTGCCAGTGCAAATCCCTAGCCTCAGAGCCACCACTCCACCCACAAGTAACACAAGTAACAACATAATATAATTCTATTAGAAATAATAAACTGTAAAAAATGTAAATGAATGATAAATAACAGAGAAATAAAGACTGAAAAAAGCCAATAAGTACAAATGCAGCTAGTAATAAATATTAACGGCCAGTGCAGTAAAACCTGCAAAGTAAGCTGGTTAGAAAATAGACTAAACCCAGAGATAGTCAGTATAAAATGCAAATGTGAGAAGGTGTTTTTGCATTTAAACTTTCAAAGTTAACAATGATAAAAAAATCATCGACTTACAGAGAAATAGCACAAGAGAATAAGAGCTACAGGAACTGCACAAACCAAGTCAACATAGAATAACCACTTACATTAACATGCACATCTTGGTTATGTAAGAAGAATACATGCCTGCCTGAAGAGATACTCACACAAACACAAAACATGCAAATGATATTCTGCATTGAAATGATTCAAACATTACAGTGACAATGGATACAGTGCTAGCTCTGGAGATGCATTTCTGCTCAAATTATATATGTAGACTGATAAGAGTTTACTTGGTCACTGGGTCAGCCTTGGAGTTTCAAATATTTTCCCTATCACAGAATGTGGGCCAAATCACTCAAATTACTGCTGCACAACTGGTCCTAGGAGCATATAGTCATAGACCTGTAGGGGCCAGCTTTGGTATGTGTGAAGCAAGTCTCTTAAAATAACACATACAATATACAGGATTCATTTCCTAATGTGTATTCATTATGGGTTCATGAGGAGATGCAGATTATCAGTTTCAAGTTTTATAGCAAATTCCAACAACAAAGTACAATATCATTCTGGCACATCCTGAGTCAAACACAAAATAATTTTCTTTTATGTATATACTCTCTTTATTTAGTATAGTGCATTTCAAAAGTGAAAAGTTTCAAAAGTATGGAATTCATTGTTAACTGCTTATGTATAGGATGCCAGACCTGGCAGGATGACTCAGTCAAGGTGGAACCTGGACAAGCAGCATATACTTTACACTGCTTACCACTAGGCCACCAAGCTGGTTCCCCAGATGACTCGCGGGAGTCCTAAGCACAATAAAAGCACAATAAAATTAGACTTATTTCTTGGTTCAATATATTTGGTCGATCCATTCTCTTTCAGAAATGCACAGCGTGCTGTGTAAAATCATTCTTACAAACCATTCATTTAATAATTCAAATAAATCATTTTTTTTTGTTATCAGCAAGTTGTTTCTTATTGGAACACTGCTGGTATTGCAAGATTTTAAAAAAAGTAAAAATCCCACAACCAAAGACCAGCATAGAATGTTATATTTCCTGTTTACCCATGCTATATTTTGTCATTTTCTAAACATAAACTCTCTCTCTCACACTCACACACACACACACAAAGTTCACCAAAGCCTTTCAAAACGAGCCCTTTTAAAAAGACGTGACAGATTTTTTTTCTCCTTTTTTATCAACTTAGGAGAAGCTTGGGCCCCATTTCCCATGCTGCCAATACTTGGAAACCATACTATTATCTTTTATCTTTACTTCCTGGGGTGAACTTGTCCTAATCATCTGTTGACAGCTTCTCTACTTTTCTAAGCCTGCATTTGCAGAAGGAGCTCATTCTCTAATTTGGACCAGACAGTCAACGCAGAACTCTAAGGTACGTGTAGGTGTTTTTACTGCAAAACTCTTCTTTTCATTGTTTTAGGTATCAGGTCTTCTTTATGTGGCAGGATTATTAGCCAATTGCCAGTAATAAAACAACATAGTTTGAAAAAAGGGATTGTAGACTATGGAAGATTCTTTAATTGTAAGAAAGATTTAAGACTACATACATCAAGAAAAATGATTAGTAAAGCATGTTTTTTTTTTTTTTTTTGTTTTTTTTTAAATAAGCATTAGTTGCAATAACTTCACAATACTATAAGACACATTCTCAGCATATTCTCTGAATTCTGTACCTTATAGTTACTGTACTGTGAAGAAACCATAGAAATAATTATTGTATCTTTGAAAAATGTCACTGCAGGCTCAAACTAATAAGAACTGAGGAAGGATCCACTGAATTCCGCCTCCTTGAATTTGCAAAATGTATTATCAATCCATTCATCATAAAATCTCCTTAGTCCAATATAGTGTCAAGGGTGATTGAGCCTATACCAGTAAAAAAAACTAGACCCAGCACTTGGAGGGGTGCCACTCCATCTCAGGGTACACTAGGAATTTGGGAGAAATGTATAAGCTGTACACAGACATTGCCCAATTGGGGACACCACAGTGGCCCTCCTATATTATAACATAACACTGTCATTTCCACTTAATTCAATGAGGAATCTTAGAAGGCTGGAGCCTGTTCAGCAGCACTAGGGAGCACTATGGCACCGGTGCATTATATTATATTATATTATATTATATTATATTATATATCTGAAAATATTGTCAAATGTGAATTATGCAAATTAAATGTATATAATAATGTAAAATTATATATGCATTAGCCAATAAAAACCTGTATACATTTATAGGCAAAATACACATTTTTAAATTATTTATTAAGGTCCAAATATTAATAATAACATAAGAAATAATTCTGAATTCTGTTTAATTTAATTCAGAGTCACTAGGGGCTTGAGCCTATCCTAGCAGCATCAGGTGCAAGACATGAAGCATCCCTGAACAGGGTGTTAATAAATTCAAGGGGTCAATCATACACACACACCCACTTTCACAACAGGGCTAAATTAGAACTGCAAATTAACCTAACAAATACCTGGGTGGTATTGGGCAGGGATTTGAGCACCTGGAGTAATGGAAATAATGCTTTGGAAGTAAATATTAATTTATTTATATTAAAAAAAGTCATGATAACAACAAAAGAAAGGAAAACAAAATCTGAATCAACATAGATTTTGAAGAATATAAACCACTGGCGCCAACAATTGCAAAAAGGCAAATTCAAAGTTCATACAATATATATATTGATAGCATATCAAAAAAGGTCTCTCTATCTCTCTGCCTGTTAACTATACAAATTCTTTTGTGAGCACAGGTGTTTTGTCAAGCCAGAACATCACCAGCAAACATCACTATCACTCTTATTTTCTTCCCATGTATTTACTAATATTTTAATGTATAATGCACCTCTAGTCACACTTTATGTAACTGATGTAAATCAACTAGGGCAGAAATGAAGTGAAGCAGAAAATTATTCAGGCAGGAAGGAACAAAGCAGGGTGTAACTTTAAACTGAATGGCAGTCCATCACAGGATGTTCACTAATGAACTGAACAATAGTGGCGAAATACATAATTATTACAAGTACCCTTAAATACATTTACTAGATCAAAGAGGGTATAAAAATAGAATTAGGAAGACACTGCTTAAAATACAGTGTGTTTAAATGTATTGCTCTTAAATTACACTGCAAACTTTCTGATCACTATCTGTTTATATGCTCTTCCCACCCTACATTTAGATTTTTGTGGGTGCTTTAGTTTTTTGCTGCATCTCAATACTTGTGCATTACGTTAATAGGTACAATGGTGTGAAAAACTATTTGCCCCCTTCCTGATTTCTTATTCTTTTGCATGTTTGTCACACAAAATGTTTCTGATCATCAAACACATGTAACCATTAGTCAAATATAACACAAGTAAACACAAAATGCAGTTTTT
>JANRMT010062838.1:17924185-17972146 GCA_026402145.1 Polypterus bichir lapradei | reverse complement strand
AAAAACTGCATTTTGTGTTTACTTGTGTTATATTTGACTAATGGTTAAATGTGTTTGATGATCAGAAACATTTTGTGTGACAAACATGCAAAAGAATAAGAAATCAGGAAGGGGGCAAATAGTTTTTCACACCACTGTAGCTCTACATGTAAATGACCAAACATGTTCAGAAAATGGTAGTGATGGATGTTTTTTGATTTGCAACGGACAAACTTTGGTATTAGACAGAGCTGAGTCTTTGTCCCTCATGTTTATGTACATGTCTTGTATCTTTTAAGGTGCTGTATAGCTTTTTTGTTATTTTTTTTTAACATTTTGAGTACAGTTGATTTCAGTGCATTCCTCATGGTTTCACACAATTAATCAAATGTTACAATCCACCACATAGGTCACTTATGCTTATTCAAGAAGATTCACAATTCCCCTAAATTCTTAGTGCCAAATGAGATTAATTTATACTTACAATATAACCATCTTAATTCTGTTTTTTTACTTTTATTAACAGGCTGAAAAATGAAGGTTCACCCTTCACTGGCTATTCTGTGTTGTTTGCAACTTGCAGTTGCTCACAGGTGCCCACAAAAATGTTACTGCAGTCATGGGACTGTTGACTGCAGTGGCAGGGGTCTTACAATAGACATGCTACCTCCAGGGTTTCCGAGTGATGCTATGTTCCTACAACTCAATGACAACAAGCTTACCGAGATCTCCAAAGGGCTTTTTGACAGTCTTATCCACTTAAAACTGGTGTCCCTGCAAGGCAATCCATGGCACTGTGACTGCAACATCCTTTACTTGCATTCTTGGCTCATCAAGCAGGAGAATCGAACACTGTACAAGAACATTGTGTGCCACTCTCCAGCCAGTCTAAAGGGCCGACTGATAATGTACCTTACAGAGGATGAGGTACTGTCCACCTGCCAATACTGGTATTGTAATCTTGCGGTCATATCCCAGGCTTGCCTCTTCATCTTTATTATCATTCAGGCCATTCTCCTTATTTTCCTCATTACCTTTCTCCGGCGATTTGAGAAGCTCTCTAAAGAAGCCAGCCGAACTGCCAGAGATACTCTTGTTGGTGAAGAATTTCACAACAACTTTACCTACAGGCCAATAAAAGACCGAACAGTGTGAGTTTTACAATGAAGCTGAACATTGTCCTATCTAGATTTCCAAAACAAATAGGAAAACAACAACTGACTTTGACTAAGAGATGTTTGTGTAAGATGTCATAACTCCCTGTTTATATTCGTTGTGCTTATGTTGTTTTTTTTTTCTTAAGACAAAACGAATATTCAGTCGGCCTACGAGGAACTTTTAGTAAACAACAAACAAACAAAGCAACATCAAAACAGTTTTCAAACAAATTTGACTTCAAGCATACAGTAAATCTTGGAAGATTAAATGGGTTGCACTCTGTTTTCTTTCCATATGCAAAAGACATGTGTTAATCTAATTGGCAGCTCTGCACTAGACTGACATGAGTGTGCACTTTCGCAGATCAGCATTCCATCTGGGGTTGTGTGCTCTTCTGCATCCAAAACAACCTCGGCCGGAAGTTGCAGTAAGTTGATGGATAGATGGATGTAAATTAGACAGGTTACTTAAAGTGCTATCTGGAAACAGAATATTTTGGTGAGGTTCTGCTAAGTGCTGTTGTGCAGGATAAAATCAGCTAAATGATAAAAAAAATTAAAAAGTGTACTGCCACTTTAGCAACCGTGCGAATTACACTGTCTGCATTTGTGAGAATACAGAGACAAAAATATAGAAATGGCTTCCGAAAGGTAGCAGAATTATGAATATTTGTAATGTATTCTACAGCCTCTGCTTCCACTTTATACACTTGTAACTGTTTCTGTCTGTACTTGGGGGTGGTGGGGAGGGGGCATGCAGCAGTAGCTGGATATTTTGCAGAAACGAGTTATCCCATAATATGCATTATCCTGAAAGTTATGTTCATCTTGAGACAATTAAAAGTAACATTATTCATGTCTCCTCACTGTTTTAATATTTTACCAAATGTAAATGTAAAGACAAGAACATGTATACATTTTTCAATGACCAGTTCAATCTTTACAAAATAAAGGGATTTTTTAAAATACCTGTATATGTTTTTTATAATATTGTTTTGGGATTCAGACAGTGAATATCTTTTTATGGTTAAAAAACATAATGTGACCTGCAATTAATAAAGGGTCTGGCTATTTTTGCTGTCATTGGTTCAATCTAAAAAGTACGCACATCTTTATGTTGTGATCGTATGTCAATAGCTCTAACACATTGTTTGTTTTGCACACTTTGGAAAAAACAAGGAGATGACACAGAAAGTGATATGGCATTAATGCAATTGGAATCCTCTGTATCCTGCTATAAAGTGCAATATGTTGCATCCATTTACACGTTTCACAGTGTAATTAGGAAATAATCATAAGAACAATTTTGGGAAAAGAGGTCATTCAACCTATCATTTGTCACCACTCCCTAGCACGTGAAGATCTGAAGGCACCCAGAGTACAGTCTACCACACTGCTCAAAAATGTATTCCATGTTTAATCTGAGATAGACTGGCACCCCTCACTGAGGCGATTCTTGCTTTGCGCCTGATGTAGTCTAGATGAGATTCAGCTTCCTGATATAGTATAATAGGTGGGTTTAAACATGGATGAATAGTGGGGTTTTATGTTTAATTATTTTAAATCTTACATTACTTGAAATACTTCCTAGTCCAAAATTTATTTAAATTTCATTAGTGCTGAGTACTTAAGATAATTGTTTCTCCAATCCCCTTGAACCTATCTCCTTCTCAGATTTGCTTACAATATTCTTGTTTTAACTAAGTTTTATACTGGACATTGGTGTAAAAATAAAATGTATCCATTATCAATCTGTCATAACCAAAATATAACCATTATGAACAACAAAAGAACTGTGTAAAGCAGAACAAAAAGCACAGACAAACATCACATGGGCAGAGATGTGTACATCTGAATTAAAAGCACCATATTATGACTTGTTAATAAAAATGCTAATACAACTGACTTTAACATTTCCTCTGCCTAATAAAGCAAGATCCACCAATAACTTAGAAAAGCAAAAAACAACAAAACCATTCATAAATGAACATCCAGAAAGGCACCACTATGTAAGAAAATTAGTAGAAGGACTAATTTGCAGTATTTAGTGTCTAGCAGCGTTTAAACCCCCTAACACTTTGCAATGTAGATGTAGCCATAAGAGGGCACCACAGCCTTCATTATCATCAAGAATTCATCTTGTAGCACACAAACAAATGCCAGATCATGATTTAAGAAAAAAAAAAACAACTAAAATTATATGTTTTTTTCTCTCTAAATTATATATTCCATGATAAATTTGTAATTTAGACTTCTGGAAATCCTATTTTTATGACTAATGCATGATGATGATTTAATATTCAAGCAGGCAAACAATACCTTACATCTACAATGCCATATATCTAATAACAGTCAATTTAATATGATAGATTAATCATTTTATTTACTTTAAAACAATGATTTTGTGTTAAGTTGATTTCTATATAAATGAGAAAATATGAAGCATTAGTCTATTAAGTATAATAAAACAAAGAGGAAGAATAAAGTGGATGGATGTTTATTGGAAAAACACCTGCCATTACTGCTGTTTCATTCGCCACTAAGCTAAATTTTAGATAGCAATAGTAATATTATCAATTGAGCACCAATCTACATGGCAAGGATTAAAAAATACTGCAATAATAAATATATTGTTAAAAGTAATTACACAATTCCAGTATTATTCCACTGATAACTGATTTTTGAATCTCTGCAATACATTTTAGAAGTTAACTAATACAGATCAGTTCACAAGCAAAAATGAAATAACTATTCTCTATCCATCCATCCATTTACCAATCTGCTGAATCCTAACACAGGGTCACGGGGGTCTGCTGGAGCCAATCCCAGCCAACACAGGGCGCAAGGCAGGAACCAATCCCGGCTTGGGTGCCAACCCACCACAGAATAACTATTCTTTGAAGTTTAAACACATAAAAGGACTAAGTTAACCCATTTTTGTCTGGATTTAATTAAAATTTAATTCAGTTCTAATTCAATTTAATAGTTTTTTGTTCTGAAATTAAACATGAACAGTAGCACATACATTACCCATGTGAGACGCACACAAGAATAATTATTGATAAATGCACTAATCTTTGATGCACCAAAAGGATTAAAGGTAATGAAAACATTCAATGTAAAAGTTTGTAAAGAACAAATGTAAGATTGTAAAACTGCATAACTTTTTCATTTGTCTAAAGAGATTTAGATACAGAGAAGAGGAAATATACTTAGAATACATTAAAGAATCACATAATGTCAAGCACATTAAAGATTGCATGTGCACTCTGAAAGGACATGAAACAAATCACAGAAAATAACAATAACCAAATGAGCATGGGGAAAATATTCAGTAAAATACTAATGGAAGTTATTAGTTTCATATTTTTGTTGGAATAATAGTAATATTGCATATTAATTTAGATTGTTTTTAATGCAAATTGAGCCTTTCAAAATTGATCAAGAGTATATCAGAGCACAAGTAGCACAGAAAACTGTATGCGCAAACACAACAGATGTACAACTTTTTATATGTCTAAATTGAGAAAAACCAAGTCTTGTATATGACATACTACAATTATACCACTTCATTCGACTGATGTAATATTACACCCCCTCAAAGATACAATATTCCATGAATTTTTGATAGCCAGCCCTGACAATACTGACGAGATCATCTCAAAAATAAAAATACTGTCAATCGCGTATTTGAGGAACTCAGCAGAAGTTAAGGTGAAGTACATTTAGGACAAAAGCCAGGAAAGACTTTTTCACATCATGAATCTCAAACTACAAAATTATTTTATTATTATGGAAACCTTGAAAACTCTTAAAAAGCATCTGAATGAGATTTTGGAACAACTTAAGTATTAGCTAACCAAGCAAACATGGTAGGCTGGACGGCTTCCTCTTACTTCTCATATTTCTTATGTTTGCTGTCTTGAATGAATTCAGTTCCTAACGATGTACTGAAAATATTTCAGCATATGAGCATAAGAGTACCAACCAGACCAACAAGAAGGAAGGTGTGACCCTTGCCTAGATTGCGTTAAGCAGGAATGGAGAGATGCTGACCTCTTGTCCAGCAATATAAGGAAAACTCAACCTGGTGGATATACACACCTGCCAGGAGGCAGCACTGGACACTGGTAAGGCTGCTGGGCTCAGTGGAACCTGACTCGAAGTGTTGAAAGCACTGGATATTGTCAAGGTGGTGTGGTTTGTTGTGTCTATTTAATACTGCATTGAAGGCAAGCATTTGAATTGTACTCAATTTCACTTTTTTTTTAAATTGAGGTTTTAACTAAATGACCCAGGAAATGAACAGGACAACGACTTTTTATTTAAACAGACATGGGTCTGAAGGAGAAAGTCAAAACATTGATGGTCAAAGTTTTAATTGTCACTCAAACATTCAAAGGTCACAAATCTCAATAGTAAGCCCTGTCTACCTGGAAAACCTTTCCCTGTTTAAAGTTATACATAAATACTTAGCCTTTTAAGAATTCTAGACAAATTTGTACAATGACAGCAGTATGCTGCCATCTTACTCGGGGCACAAAATGGAGATGGTGTCACAAAAATAACAAATTTATGCAAATTCCTCAGAGAATCCAAATATGTAGCAAATAAATATAGAATTGAATCAACATATTACATAAACCTAATATCATGACCTTCTCATAAGAAACCAAACATTGCTTTACCTTGAAGATGCTGCACTATACACTGTGCCTCCAAGCCACCCATATTCAATTAATCAAAATAAAAGTATTAAATGAATTACCACTAAACTACTTGTTCCCATTGTAGCCAGGGCAGCCTGGCCACCTGGGACTCTGAATTGCATTAAGAAGTCTTAATAACATATGTTAATATAGGTATGTATAAAATACATTAAATATTTGGGGCCACTACAATATTCTAAACCTGTGAAACATTTTCTGTATTCTGCCATTTTACTGTACTACAAAATAGTTTAAAATGTTTAATAAAGTTAAATGGTGTTGCAGTACTTTTAGCCCTTATTTTCATTTACCCAAGGTGTTATATGGCAATGGGTGCAATATAAAATTTTTGAAAGCACAGAAAGTAAAACAATTAATTTAAAACATCACTACACTAATACTGGTAAATAAACTGCTTCATCCTTCCACTTTTTAAATTGTTACTAAATTAATTTCCAAAAGAAAAATGAACCCACGATATCCATCAAATTGTTTCGACACCCATTAGCTAGACATACCAGGCAGCATAACAGACAGAATATATGTATAATAATATATGTATAATTGCGTCAAGGGACGAAAAAATGTTTACATAATGCACGGACAATAACAGCATTTTTGGGAGGTACGGGCTGGGAGGGCGGTGTCTTTGAGTATCTTAGTAGCTCTCCTAAGACAGCGTGACGAGTACAGGTCTTGTATAGACAGGAGGGTGGTATTAATTTAAAATAGCAACTTTTTAAACGGAGTATTCGTTCTTACTATACTGTTTATTAGGACTAAAAGTATAAGGTTTCACTCCGTTTCAACTCATATATGTCCGACTTCCATGCAGGTTGATCCTTGGCACTGCCTCTATGAGCAACTATTTTCACTTTGTATATGCATTTTAATCTTTCATAATGTTTTTGCTCTATATTAAAAGCGAATGATCACAGATATATTATGTACATGACATCTTAGAAATCAAAACTGTGTTGTTTTAATATCGCTTATATTCAATTGATCCAACTTTAATACAGCATCCCTGACAGCGTGTCTAAAAATAAATATTCCTTGATATCAATAATAGGTGGAAAATTAATTCATATCTGTTCATTTATTCATTATCTTTCCGTGAGAGCTTCATTAAAAACCGAACTTTATATTAAACTCCGTGAACTGTATTATTTATTACCGAGAATCAATTAAACAATAATACAAACAAACACGCCTACACAAGATAGATCCCTTCAACATTTGCCGCTTTCCAAATCCGTCTGTTTACCGCTGCAGGAGCGGCCACTAGAGCGGTTATAATGAAAAAGCGCCCCTTCAAAAAAGGTGTGGTGAAAAATGCATCGCATCCGTAGTGTTTAGACACTGCTATTAAAAATGAATGGAAATCAGTTTAGACAGTTTTAACTAAAATAGTTAGCCACCAGCCAAGAACAGTTGGCATAGACGACCAGCCAATCAGAATGCAGTATTTCGGTCGCGTGGAATACGGTTCGATTCCCAGAGAAGGAAGAAAACATTTGGCGTGTATACTGCCATTAATTTAATAATTTTGATTAAAGAAAAAGACAGATAATGTTAATACAGTCTAATACAAAAATTATCAAATAAAAATAATAAAAATACTGCAATTATTTCAATGTATGATACCACCGAGATCATTGCCTGTATCATCAATGTGTTCTTTAAAATACAGTAAGATACTGTTCTGATTAAGCGCATATTAATCGTTGCTCGTGAATTATTGGATTATAGCACAACCTTTTATTTTATTTAATCGCCAATTGTTTTACATGTTTTTAAACACTACAGGTTGTATATATTTTTAAGAGGGCCGTTTGTAACAAATATAAATACTATCTCCATCCTGATTAAAAAATTATTCTCGAATTAATTAACGACTTGTTTCGAACGAGTGACAAACGCTACGGCCTTATATTAATACAGAGCTGAAGGTAGAGTGGAAAGCCACAGAACAGCGCCCCCAAAAGCGGAAGTGGCGGAAGATGTATTGCATCTGTAGTAGTTTAGAGATTTTAAACAATTTTACCAGAAGAAACTACAACTGTCACATGACGAAATCGCATAAATTGGCATATGCCAACTCCTCGTTAGTATAGTGGTAAGTATCCCCGCCTGTCACTTAGAGGCCAGTCGCGTATAGTTGACACAGACTGCTCAGCCAATCAGTACACAGCCGGCCTGTTGCTCCTCAGAGACCCGAGTTCGATTCCCCGCTGGGGAGAAAGTGTTACTTTTTTTCTTTTTAACCATATAAAGTGGTATGCACTGTCAGTCAGTCAGTCAGATCGTTGTATTTTCATGTGGAAGGCACCTTTTAAAATATTGTTAACAATTCAGACTGCAATTAACATGAACAGGTGTCTTTATAACTGTTATTTTTAAAATCCATTACACATAGACAGACAGAGCACTGCATAATAGACAGACAGATAGAGAAGTCACTATGAATAAAATGTAGATAAATAAACAGGGAAGGCACTGTATAATAGATATAAAAACCAGCTAAGGGGATGGATAAATAGATAGGAAGGAAAGGCACTATATGATTGGCAGATAGGGAAGCTGCTATATAATAATAAAATTACTATTACTATATAGATAGACAGGGAGTTCACTGTATAAAAGACAGACGGAGAACGCACTACTAACTGAAAAATGGTACAGCCTTTTTAGTAATCAACAGATACTTTTAGCAAGGCAAGCAGATAGTGAGGGTACATGCAGATGTGAAAAGCACTAGACAGATAAATATGGAAGCCACCGTATAACATACAAAACTGTCAGAAAAAAACAGGGTATACAGTAAATATACAGGTAGAGACGCCACTAGATAGGCATTATATCATGGAAGGCATTATATATGACAGATAGATAGGAAAGGCAATATATACAAAGCAGACAGGGAACCCAAAAAGTAATACTATTATTACTACATAGACAGATAGAGAAGGAATTCACTGTATAATGGGCAGCCAGCAAAGACACTATATAAGATACAGAAAGAGAAAGCCCCAGACAGATTGATATCAGCATTAGCAATATATTAGTTTTATTGCGTATTTATTTAATTATTTAGCTCTGAGATTTATGTAAATAAAATAAATGAAAAATGCTTCAGCCTGTTTATTATTCAACAGATGCTACAGGAAAGCAAGAGGACCATTGGAGTACATATAGATCTGAAAGGCACTAGATAGACAGACAAACAAATAGGAGAGTCACAGTATAATAAATGTGGGATGCTCTTTTTAAAATATTTAAAAATTGAGACTGCAATTAACATGAACAAGTGTCCTTATAACTGTTCTTATTTTTAAGTTATGTAAGACATTCACTGTCAGACAGTATTGAATAATACACAGACAGAGAAGTCAGTAGAAAGATGATAAACTGGAAAGGCACTGTGTAACAGAAGATATAAAACTGTCAGGAGAAAAAAAAAATAGACAGACAGACATACAGATAAATAGATGTGAAAGGCACTATATGACAGATGCTGCAGAAAGGCAAGCAGGCAGTAAGAGTACATTCACATGTGAAAGGCACTAGATAAATGAATAGATAGGGAAGGCACTATATAATAGGCAGACAGGGAATTCACGGTATAATAGCAGACAGACAAGGCAACGGACAGATAACAGTATCACACAAATATACATTTTTTTTAATCTCTGCAATTAATCATCAGACGCTGCAGGTAGGCAAGCAGGCAGTGAGAGTACAGATAGATTTGAAATACACTAGATAGACAGATAGAGAAGGCACTGTGCAACAGATATTAACAGGAAAGGCACTATATAATAGGCAGACAGAGAAGGCACTAGACAGATAGATAACTGTATTAACTATATAGTAGTTTCATTTTATATATAATGTATATGTATTTTACAACTCGGAGAATTATGTCAAAAAGAAATACATTAAATCATATATCAATCGACACACGCTGCACGCAGGCAAGCGGGCAGTGAGAGTGGCGATAGATGTGAAAGGCGCTAGATAGATTGTATACAACAGGCAAAAATAGCGACCACTTGTTAACAGTATTATCTATAAATAATGAAATCATGAATTAATCAACAGAAATAAACGTGCGATCTACATTTTAAACTTCACGATTTACTTAAGAGATAAAAAAAAAAAGCCGCAGCAGCACGTCTATGAAAGTAGACGCTGCAGGCAGAGCGGCGAAAAACGCAGAACAGCGCCCCCCGAAACGGAAGTGGCAGAAAATAGATCGCATCGGTAGTGCTTTTAGCACTACCATAGAGAATGAATGGGAAACGTTTTAGGGAGTTTTAGCTAAAGAATTCTCGGCCGCCGCTTAGAGACCGGGGTTCGATTCCCCGACGGGGAGGGCAACTTTTTTTCCCCTCTCATTGTAAAATGTAACAGTGCATTCATTTTATAAAGGAAGACCATATAAACTAAACGCTCGAGAGTAAAACCTAAACACACATAAAGCTGTGTACATTTCTTCATAAATTTCATTCTAGAAACATAGTGCACGGACACAAATTTTTACCAGACGACCTCAAGGTGCATGTATCATTTCTAAAAACAGACTCTAACTTTAACCTCCAGAGCCGGATCCCGTTTATAATAAGCTCTGTATTGATTTCTGTGCGATTTCCTTGTAAACCGATGCCTTCTGCCTTCTCGAAGACAACACGCCCGCCAATCAATGGTTCTAGAGGTGATCCGCGGTTACCAGATCTGCAACCCCTTGATTTGTATTGTCCTGCAGAATGACGTTTTACACTATTGCGCGATCAGCACCCCACATGAGTCGAGGGTCTGTGGCGTGTGAAGCTGGCAGTGTTTACAATTAGTGAGTCACCCCTGTATATCGAATTCTTCAACAGTTCCTTCATCAACAGGTTGTAGGTTAAACACAACAAATAATTACCCTAGCAACCATACGTTTTATTATGCAGATTGCGAAGATACTGCCTTAAACTATGGTTAAATTCTTCTGAAACAGAAAACAAGCATCGTTAACTGTAAAATAACACACAAGCGCAATATGGGGCAGCTTTGTAAAATACAATGTGGTGTGCGCCCACCGCCCGCGTGAAAATACTCCGCATGCGCAGTTCAAATCGGCCGCTAACCATAGATTGCGTACTGTCAGATGATGTCGTGAGTTATTTACGCTAATATTTTATTGGAATGACGCGTTTACACCAGAGCCCCCAAAGCATATCCATTCATCTCTCAAACTCTCGCCATCAAATTCATGGTTGTTTTTGGGTTTAAAATCTATCCCACTTGGGGGCGTTTTTGCTAATCGTTTTAAAGGGTAAACCATTCCATTCATTTACTTTCACAGCGTCTCATTTGGCAACAGCATTAGTAACCTGTTGAGCTGTACTAACAACCCCCAAAATCGTTCAGCATTAAATTCAAGATGGAACCCAATCCCCTTTCCTCATGAACTTTGCACACTGTATCCCCTGTCTGGCAATTCTTTAGGGTGGTATGGTTTCCTCTCACTTCTCAAACAAGTGCAAAAATGTGTTAGCTAATAATAATCATAAGCTAATAATCTCAAATGTGTGCTCAGTTAACACTAAACTGGCCCCTGGTGTAAGCCTGTCCCGTGATACTATTGACTGACACCTGGTCCAGAGTTGGTTCCTGCCTTCCACCCAGGGCTGCTGGGATATGCTCCAGCCCCATGACCTGTGGGTGGAAAATTAATGCATGAATGGGTAGACGTTTCTGGGTTACTAAGAACCTTAATGAAATATTTTGATAATGGCAAATTTACCATAATCATATTTGAATTGAAGAAATTCAGATTCAAAAGATCTCCACATTTTTTTAAATACAAGAAAAATGCCTATTAGTGCTAATAAATATTTCAATGTATAATATAACCATAAGTAAGTAAGCACAGGCTCAGATTTAAGTTTTGCTGCCATATGCAGTCAAAAAATGTATTTAAAATCTAATGGTTTAGTGTACACATTCTACAAACACCATAAGTCAATAACAAGGCACTTAAACAAATGTAACAGTCTTATCTGGGCAACTGTAGCAGATCTTCAGCCTAACATGTAACACATCTACTCTGTCTCTCCTAGATTTTAATCAACAAGGCCTGTGACATAGGAGTTCATGAACTCCTTTTTGAGACAATGGCTTGCAACTGTTTCTAAACAATCCTCAAGCAATACATTTTGCTTGCCTCAATCATAAAAGCTTCCTGGAATCAGAAAGAAAGACCCTTTGATGCCTTATCACACTTTGTGATGGAGAATGTTTGCATTATGCAGATGTTACTATGATCATTAAGAATCACAGTCCTAAGCTTGCTTAGCTCTCATGTTTTTATCACCCTGCCTTTAAAAGAAGTATTCTCCTGTAAACACTGTAATGTAAGTTACTTTTTTGTCTTCAAGATTTTTATTTTGATTTGCAATTAGGACTTTCATTCTATACATGACATTATAGTCACTGGACAACAGCATCTTCAATCAAAATCTATAAACAGCACCTTATAATCTGAAACAGTTTATTTGATTTTATATATGTCTTGATGCATGCTAACAAAGTGTATTTTACAATTCTATGTAAATGTTAAGATTTTCTTTGAATTAGATGTTTTGTCTATGGATATGGTTATGTATGATTTGTTTTTGTCCAAGAACAAAGATATACAGAATAAAGAATTTCTGGCCAACAGTAATAATAAATGATGAACTATATCACAAAACACGATTCATTCATTTTCTACCGTACTTATTAAGTACAGAGTTGTAGGATTAGAAAGCCAACCCTGGGCAGGATGTCAGTCCATCACCGAGCACACTCATGCACACACTTACATACAAGTTGCCAAATATCCTAACAAGTCAAGTTTGAACCACATAAATAATAGGCTTATGAAGTATTATTCTTTCATATTTAATACATATTTTATTTTGACTTATTATATTACATTATTCACTTTTTCTTTTTAATGTATAGTCTTGCTTTTTACTTTGAGTATTATGCTTTACAGGTATAGGTCTGTGACAAAAGTATTTCTTGAGCTCTGCAAAGGGAAACGTTAAGAATGTTTTTACTCCTAGCTAAACTAATTGGTTTATTGTTCCCAAACATCATTATCTAAAAGATATACCAAGTGTTGCCACACCCTGGGACTGGTGAACCCCACAATTGATGGATTCCAGACATGTTTGAGCAGCACAATCACTCATCTGTTTAATCCTGGGAACTCTGAACTTTAGCCCTCTATTCCAAACTTCTCAGTATGTCTTCACAGCACTTGGACAAGATGAGAAAGAATCATGAGTGTTTTTATTGTTTTTGTGATTTTGTTGCCATTGTGACTTAGCAACAGAGCTTTAAGCAAAACATTCTTTTCACATTTCATTTCCTAACAATGAACTTGGTTCATTTGTGGAGCTAAAGCCCTATTCTGAATTCAGAGTTCTATATGATGCTGGCTTAGACAGACACATTCCTAGTTCTCTTAAATGATAGTGCTCACACAGCAGCCTTGAAATTAAGTATTAGCAAAGACTCCTCCCCAAGACAAACACTTATTGAGAAAACTTGGGTTGAGCAAAACCCACCTGGAAACAAATTTTTCTGCTGAAACGTTTTAGTCAAGATATGTCATGTTTCATTTTTATTTGTCACAATAAATAATAAAAATGACATTTTAATTTTGTGTGGTGTTGCTTGGTCCTTCCTGAAGGGAACTGTTTTTTTTAGTGTAAAGTGTGCTCATTAATTTACCCTTACAACTTTATTCATAACATGAGATCAGAGCACTGCTTTTTTTTTGGCCTTCCCCAATCAGCATAAAATTACATTCACAGTTAAATCAGTCATTTTCCATTTTCATTAAATGTTTTGTTATTGCAGTCTTGTTCTTCCTGTCTTTGTGTAAATTTCCTTCCAGAGTACAAAGGCATGCTTTTAACTTGACTGTTAATTTCTCCCAGTGTGTGAATGGAGAAAGAGAAACACATAACCCCTGCCATTTAAGGATGTCCAGTATGCTCCATTTTTTTACTTTCCTTCAATCAGGTTATTACCAACCTCATGAGGTTACAAAACATCGACCCGTTCTGCAGGAAACAAAGTACTTTTTAATTTAATGAGTTGCCACCCTAACCCGGAATAATAAGTGAAAACAATAAGTCGCTCTTTTTCATAAATAATGGTGTGTTAACACAGTACGGCACAATGGCGGAGTAAACAGTTGAAGAAACATACAGTAATAAAACAATAAACGGTAGCAAACCTCTGCTGCCCCTCTGGATCTGAATAAATACGTTTCCAGTCCCTGTCAAACAGTGGAATGGCTTGTCCTCTTCCACAGTCATCTATAAACACACCAGATTATCCCATATTCTATGACTCTCAGACCAGTCACACTACTTCCCTGCCAGGAAGAGCCTTTGGCCCAGGCCACTTCCTGACTCCAAACCCATTTGGCCAGTGACAAAGGGGTGGCATTTTAGTCCTTTTCTGAGGTTACTTCTGGGACAAACCAGAGATACACTTCTAGTGTCAGGAATCCATGGTGCCTTGTTGCTTGTAGCTTCAGTGGTTCCTGCACTGCTAAGCCACTGTCCCCATTATCTGGTATTTTTGACCTTCTCAGGTATAAATAAAAGGACACTAGATATCAAATTTTACTCAAGGGAGTCCTTTGCTTGCACTAGTAGTTTGATGATCTCTCCTGGTCTCTTGCCTAACTCCCCAAACCTCTTCAGTAAATCAGAGTATTCTGTGGTTCACTTTGCAAGCCAGTGAGGCACAGTGACCTCTAGTGGTTGCACATTCAGTCCATAATGTCTTATGGGTGCATTTAATTACATATTCAGGATAGGATCTGCCAGAGAGCTCTGTGTGTGGAGTTTGCATGTTCTCCCCATGTCTAAGTGGGTTTCCTCTGGATGCTCCTGTTTCATCTCACAGTGTAAAGACATGCCGGTGAGGTAAATTGATGTTGCTAAATTGGCCTCAGTGTGTGTTTGTATTTGTGTTCACCCAGTGATGGATTGGCACTCTGTCCATTTGTTATTGATGTTTTGCACCCAGTGACTGCTGGAATATACTCCAGTTGTCCTGCAACCCTGTCCTGGATAAGGAACTTAGGAAAACAGATGGCTGGAAGGACAGAAACTGAGTGGCTATTGATCCACTTTACCATAACTGTGGACCCTTTTAGTAAACATGAAGCATACAGCTTGCCCACACTACCCTAATTGCAGGATCCTTAACAAAACAGGAACCTAATTGTTTCTGCCTGTTGTGGCCTTCCTGTTTCTTGCCCCATATGTGCTGATTCTTTTTTTTTTTGTTTTGTTTACCTATTATTTGACACCCATTGCATGCCTAACCTATCTGGAAGGGTGTCTCTCTCTGAATTGCCTTTCACAAGATTTCTCCCTTTTTTTTTGGAATTGTTTTCTTCTCTTCTAAGGGAGTCAAGGATGGGGGGGGGGGGGCTGTCAAAAAATAGGCACTTTTAAAGCCCATTGAGGTACTCCTTGTATGATTTTTAGCTATACAAGAAGTTATTTTGTTCTAATCTGATGCTTACCTTGAGCCCAAAGCTGCATTCCTAAATTTAAACACAGTAGAGTGAATCTGTGAGGCAGCAGTAAAACCATCATATTACCCTAAAAAAATAAGACATGCTTGTAATAGGGTTGAAATAAAATAGACCCACAGTGAAGAAGAGATGTTCTTGCATTCAGAAGCACAATTTGTCTCTTGGGCAGACTGGATCCTCCTTTTGTTTGAATAGTCAAGATGATAGATTGCTTTTTGCATTGTGCGGACCTGACTTTATGTCTAAGGAAAACTGTGGATGCAATCTGTGAAGCATGTGCTGTCTGAGTAATGTGAACCTGTAACCAGTTTAGTGAATGACCAGGACTCTTCTTATATGCAGCTGCTACCAACAACGATCAAGTAGGATTAATATTAACGGATGAAAATTCACAAGCTTCGGCTAATGTATAGCCTCTAGCCTACAGAGCCATAAACATTAGACAAGTTTAATAAAGGATGGATGTCAACACTTCTTAAGGGACATCATTATGGGCATTTGAGATCAAACCCCTGTCCCACTGCTTGACATACAAACCCCTATCTCTCTGTTTGTTTTTACTGATAGCCACCTAGACAGGACAACATCTCAGAATGAAAAGAATACCAGCCAGATTCATTCACATTTCTCAACCTGATTATTATACTTTTGGGGTAAAGGTGGTTTTTAACGACATCTTTAAACTTTCCGAAGTGAAAACACAGGGGACCAGGCACCTTTCCGGAACAAATGTTTATTTGTTTCCAACACCTTGGTTAATATAACCTGCATCTTGTTCAAACCTGCACGGCAGCTCTTTCTGTGCAGTACTTGGTCGGTAACAACCATTAGTCGGTCCGCTGTCTGTTTAGGGGCGGCACGCCGCCAGTCAGCAGATCGTCAGCGGTGGGGGGCAGCAGTATGCCCACAGTTTTTAGCCGGTGACCCACTGTTGGCTTGCTGGCGGTTGGTTTGCGGCTCACTTTCTGGAACCTTTATTTGGATAGGTCTTTTGGGAACTAACAATGGTTCCCCCATGGCACCTTTAATGTTAAGAGTGTAGCCGCAGATCAATTTTCAGGAATGTACAAGAACAACATCTTTACGAACCATAACCTTTGGCAGAGAACTATCAAATGTCTTGTAATTTTAATTTTCAAGTGTTGAAAATCACAACACTCATGAAATATGTTATATAGTGGGTATCAAAATGTTCAGGCAACATGGCTTGGTTTAAAAAAAGAAAAAAATCACACCTTTAAACCTTTAATGGCGTCCGGATGTGTCCCGTCCAGGAGTGGGTGTTTGTTGTCTTTTGCTGCTGATACAAACGACATATCTCTGCAGCTCTGCATTTGACTACGCGGGTTAAAAATAAATAAATACATAAATAAATATTGATCAATATGTCTTCGGATATTGATCCGTGCCCATCATCAACAACGATGGATCCACGTCGTTCATGTTCAACAGTTTGAGGAACAGTTTTTGCCGGAACCTTTTTCGCAAGTATAAGGAGCGGCCGGCGCATTACTACCCACACAGCCCCACGGCACGACGTAGCAACATGTGAGTGTTGTAGTGTTGCCTGACAAGGTTCTTGATGGTGATCGTCTGTTCTTTTTCCATAAAGTGCAGGATTTGTCTTTAACCTGCCTGTCTCACGAGTCCGGTGAGTCCGTGAAGTTTGCTTCAATTTGGACAGAGGGCAAAATTAGTCAAGGTGGGGGGTCTGGTGTCTCCATGCACTACAGTGGCATCGGTCAGGGAAGTTACTAGCGGGTAGCAAGCAAAACACTGTTCCGTCTATCTGTAATCGGTTGTATGCGTTTGAAAGAATATGTGTTTATTTTGTTGACAGTTTCAAATAGGGTTCCAGCGTAGTAAATTCGAGCTGCTTGATTGTATCTTGCTCGAACGTCTCAATATAGTTTCTGTCGTTTACTCGTGCTTGTATTTGTACGGATTCCAGAGAATGTCTTCTGTTTCCCTTGCTCATGATCGATGTTTTTCCATATTATCAGATCCAATTTGCATTTGTTTAGATATTTTTTCTACAAATTGGAAAAAATAAACATTTAATTAAAAAAAGGGTCTCGAACTTAAAATAAATCTGAGATATGTACACACAGTATATAGTCCAGTCACCATCCAGTGAGTCATAAAATATGCCTTTCTATTAAGAATACTGCAAGTTTAGAAATGTATAAACTACAGTTATGTCCTCATGTAACCATGTACCTATATATTTATGTACTTGGTGTGTTTATGTGTATGTATACTTTTTTTACATTTCGAGTACGAACTGGTATGCCTTTCTAAGGGTTATGCAGTGAGTGAGAAGTATGGATGCAATTCTACTCTCCTGATAACGGCAAAATGCTAGCATAAACAAACACATTTAATATAGTGCCTCTTTATAATGGACAGGCACTTAATGTGCTTTTCTAGTAGAAACCTACAGTGCACTTCAATTCATTTTTTTTACAGGTAGAGCACAGGCAAATAGGTAGGTTTATAGGGTCACTATTGTCACGTGTAGTGTGCAATTAATACTTGTACTGTATGTGCTAATCAACATGCAGTGTGTCACCACTCTTAAGCGCCACGATCAGTGAGCAGACAGCACAAATTTAAATTCAAAATGTCAATATGTGTCCAGTTCAAAATTTTCTTGTGAAATCGGTGAAAATACACTTGTATGATGCAAAAAAAAAAAAAAAAATAGATAGATAGATACTTACGTTCTCTGCATAGCTAACTTCTTTTCAAAGTAAAAACATTGAAGGTACAAGGAGTTTACTAATTTTCAGAGTTGTACAGAAACAAACCAATGCTTGCCAATTCAAAATTATATACAAGTATGTCAAATAAATCATTTTTCAGCGTTGCTTAGTTAACAACTCATTTTATGTGATTTCCTTAATGTTTATAAAATAAAAACACTGTAGAAAAGCTGAATTTATCATAGAAATATATGTAGTTGTGGTTATTTGGAGTTACAGTATGTGCTCAGTTATGACTTTAATGAAAGTGAAATGTGTTAAAAGGAACAGCTAGTAGTTATTAAAGAAAAAAAATACATATGTTGTTACATGTTAGCTGGAAGTCTGTGAAATAACTTATTTTAAGTGTATAGTTTTTATTTACTAATGGTAGGTTTTCTTATAGCTATCATTTTACATAACTTTAAATGTGCAGCAGGACAGAGGCTTTGTACAAATTCACAACTGTACAGCTGGATAATATGTAAGCTAAGTGATTAACAAACACATATTCTGCTTTATCAGTTTTGTGGTGTTATGTCTTAATTGTAATATTTTCTAAATACTAGATCATAGTATTCCTAATCACACCATGAATTGGTAGCACTGCTGCCTCATAGTAAGGAGACCAGAGCCCCAGGTCTCCCTATGTAAGCTTGAGTTTCTTCTGAGTGCCTCAATTTCCAAAAGTAGGTGAACTGACAACACTAAATTGGTACTAGTGTGAGTATGTGTGTTTGCCCTGCAATGGACTGGTGCCCTGTCCAGGGTTTGTTTGCACCTTATGCTAGCTGGGATAAGCTCCAAGCACTTCAAGGCAACCCTGGTCCTGGATTAAGCAAGTTAGAAAATGACATGACATATATTAAAATGTTGTGGAGCTCTGCTTAGGAAGGGCCAGTAATTGCTGGAGGACATACTAGGCTTAAAGCCTGACCGAGTCACTGTCTGTGTGTTTTTATGCACAGTCCACTTGTGTCTTTGTGAGTATTACTTTTGAGAAGTCCAAGTTTCGTTCCACTTTTCCAGGACATGAATGCTATATTAAGTGGTGTTACTATGCCCTTTGAAGGGCTAAGGTTGGTTCCTTTTTTTGTTCCCAGATCTACTATAATAGGTTTTGGTCCCTGAGCACCTAACTTCAATTAAGTGTGACTAAATTCAGGCAATGGATAGATGGGTTATCCTGTGTATATGTTTTCACTACCATTGTTGAAATATCAGTAAAATAAGCTTTTTCAAATAAACAGCTTGGTTTCAAAAGAGACTTTTGTTACATTTTTATCATATGTTTTGATATGTGTAATAGATATTTTTTGAATTGGTATACTGTACCTAAATATGTGACATTCACTATTCAAATATGTTATTAGCATAGAACAATAGATTAATGCTATTGCTTAAATGCATGACAAACGTTCTAGACTATTTCTGTAAATGCTACAGTAATTTGGATAATAAAGCTTTTTTTTTTTTCTTGGCCTGTGCTAATTGCAGGGTCTAGAAGATGGGGAAATTGAGAATGAAACCCAACAGAAAAGGGCGTTCCCAGCCACCAAACAATAAACTGCCAGAGCCTAGCTTCAATGTGCAGATTGAGTTGCAAGGTAAGCTTTTTAAGTACTGGATAGGTATAACCACCCAAGAAAAGCTGTACTTTTCTAACCTTTAACTTGTAACTTGTCATTTTATATTTTCTCTTTTAAGTTTTGTTCTGACTTTGAGATGCAGTAACTCCTGCAGCTAATGCACTGGACTGCCTTGTATTTGTTTATTCAGCATTTGTTGAATAGAGTGCATT
Organism: Polypterus bichir lapradei; assembly: GCA_026402145.1. Lineage (NCBI taxonomy): Eukaryota > Metazoa > Chordata > Cladistia > Polypteriformes > Polypteridae > Polypterus > Polypterus bichir. Next base: position 17,952,152 of record JANRMT010062838.1, on the reverse strand, counting down.
AATTAGATCATCCTTTTGGTCTTTATTTGGAAGTGGGTAAAAACCTACATCAGGGAATCGGTACATTTACAAGTTTTGTTTCTTCCCAAGATGGACAGTCATTGAAAGGTGTGGATGAATGCAATGCCCTTGTTCTCCCAGCGGCAAAACCAAAGAAAAGCAAAGTTCAACAAACAGCTGCACCAAAAAAGGCTCCCCTCACTAAAAAACAAAGGAAACTCCTACAAAAGGTGTTGGAGAAAAAGGAAAAAAGATCTCAGGTAATAGAGTCTTGTTAAAGTAAAAAGAATTCTATCTATCTATCTATCTCTATATATATAATTTTGTTATCTGTGAGCAGAAATCCTCAAAAAATATATTTTAATAATCTAAACAGTTTTCTGCAGTTTGTCAGTACCTTTTTTAAGTTTAATATATGCACACATTTTATTATCAGCGGTCAGATATCCTAGAAAAATTAGCTGCTGTTCAAGCCAATGAAGCAGAGATGAAGCTCCTGTTCACCACCTCCAAACTGGGAACTGGCAAACGTCTTTATCACACCAAACTGTAATGTACCTCCTGTAAAACTGGCTTTTCTGTATGTTCATTTTTGAATTTATCTGCTTTCTGATAACTGGTTAGTTTTAGCTAATTCAGAGCTGCCCCTTCCTGTGTTAGCAAAGAATATAGTAGTATCTATTAAGCAAAAAGAAAAGAAAATCTCACTTCACTGTCACTAAGGTATACATAGGCAGTAGTGTCTGTGTTTATGATGGGGCACCACTTTTTAATGTGTGTTGTTGGGTAAGCAGGCTGTGCAAATTTTCAAGAAGCAACTCGCACAAGTCAGCTTTATTGTGAATAGAATGCGCTCTCAGTTTGGCCGCTTAACATTGTCAGTAAGAGATCAATAATTAAAATAACAAGGCTAGCTGAAAGCTTTTTTTGGAATTGTTAGTGTGTTTTTCTTATTAATTGTGAAAGGTACTTTATTTTTGAAATTGATTCAATTTGACTTTTGATGTTTTAGTAAGCTGTAAAAATCTCAGCCCTTCTGAAAAGTTTTTTTTTTTTTTATTTAGAGTTGATGAGGAAGCAGAAACTGAAGGGCCAGCCAAGATCAGTAGTGTTAGTGGAGCGAACCGAAAACGAAGATGGAGAAAAGAAGATGAGGAGGAGGAGGAGGAGGAGGAGTGCACTGTAGCATCAGAGAGCAGTACAACATCTGATAGCTCTGATGATGAAGAAATGCAAAAGGACAGACAGGTTGAAACTGTCACCAAAGCAATTGAAGTAGCTGAAGAAAAGACGAAGGAAAGTGTTAATTTTCAAAAGGAAAGCCCACCTGACGGGTCAGGGAAATCGACACTATTAAACCTGCCTTCAGCGAAAGCACCTTCAGATCCTGCTGTTTTTATCCCTGTGGATAGGCTGCCAGAAATCGAGGTTGGTTATGATTTATATGTGTAAGGTGACTGGGACATTCAGAATGCACATTATAGTACTTGGAATGAGTGTCTGTTTGATTCACACTCTAACTTCTGCATTTAAAGGTGTGGGGCACTAACCATGTGACATGCTTTTTCCTGCTTTGTACAGAATCTGGAATTCAAAAGCATTTTTAAACTGATCTAGCTGCAAACCTGTTAATTTACGTAATTGTTTGAGATTATCTGGTCATATAGCACAAGTAGGCTGCATGCAACTTTGTCTTCTAAACCTACACTCACTAATTAACTTTTATACTCCTCATCCTTGTGACACAGCATATTTTTTTGACTGCAGTTACTATGGTTCTTCTTTCTCCTTGGCTTTGACCAAAAGACAATGCTAGGTACTAGGGACATACTTTCTGCTCTTTTACTTCAGGTTGCTCGGCTGAAGCTTCCTATTCTGTCAGAGGAACAGGTTATCATGGAAGCTATTAAGGGCAGCATGGTTGTAGTTCTCTGTGGGGAGACTGGAAGTGGTAAGACAACCCAGGTGCCACAATTCCTGTATGAAGCTGGCTATGCAAGGTATGTTTTAATGATGGATACCCTACATGACTGATACTGGTTTAATGTTTTGAACACCTACATGGGTGTTTTGGTTATTACTGATAGTCATGAAAATAAATAAAAATATTACTGGCAAGAAAAGTTGTTTAGGATTTAAGGATGTAAAACTTAATGTAGGTTAGGCTTTATTATATCTTCTTACAAAGCTTTGTCCCTCAGCTCCTACAAAGTTAAATCAAACAAATTGGAAGGATGATATAACATTATTAAACAAAATTAGATTTAAGCCATATAGTGCACATCTATATGTTCAGTCCCCATAATTAACTGTTATGGAAGCCAGTGCCCATTTCTGCATAGAAATCGAAACAAACCATCTAAGGGGTGTCTATTCAAAACATCGCAGTACATTAAAAAATGGTTATGGAAGGAGAAAAATAGTGCATTTAAAATTTATGAAGATAAGGTATAAGTTACAACAAAATGATAAACTAGCTTCCTTGGACTAAACATTTAATCTACATGTACCGACATTCTTTAAAGGCCAATTAGCTTTGTATTTAATAAAGTGAACCCTACACCTAATATGCCTAACTTGCTGGGGTCATCAGACCTTGACAAGAAATTGCACAGAAAATTAGAAATTTCCAAAACCTTAGCTTAGGGTTGGGCTTAGTAAAAATTCTGATTTACCCACATATTGTTGTTATTATTATATATTAATAAATAGTTAATGTATACATTCATTTCAGGAGTGATAAAATCATCTGCATCACTGAACCTCGGCGTGTTGCGGCAGTGAGCATGTCCGAAAGAGTGGCCAGGGAAATGAACCTTTCAAACAGGTGAGATTGCTGTAGACCTGCTCCCATGACAGATTTTTTTTTTAATCAGTAAACTGACTGTGGTATCATTTAACAGGATAGTTTCATATCAAATCCGATATGAAGGAAATGTTACAAGTGATACAAAAATCAAATTTCTCACAGATGGAGTTTTGCTGAAAGAGATCCAAAAGGTGTGTTGTTCAGCAGACTGAGATATATTGTAATTGTGTAAATATTTACCTGCTCTTTCAATTTGAACTTAATTTTGTTTTTTCTGTTCGTATATTTTAGATTTCTTTTTTCTTATCAATTTCAGGATTTCTTGCTCACAAAATACAGTGTTGTAATTATAGATGAGGCTCACGAGCGAAGTGTATATACAGATATTTTAATCGGTCTCCTCTCTCGAATTGTGCCCCTTCGTAATAAGGTAGGTTATGTGCAAACATTGTTTAAGTGTTTTGGTTTATCAAATTAATTTTATGTAGAGTTGCAAATCATGTACTAGGGAAAATTCCTGTATACCATTTACCCTCTATTAATAGTAAATGTAGTATGTGTGAGTCTTTGTCACAGCTTAAACAGTGTTTTTGTACAACTGCATTTTGGGAGGCTTTTGGTTTCACTGCTTGCATGCTATAAAATGTACAATGGTACTTGAGAAGAATTAATTGTTAAGAAATATGGTAGTAGAGAAGATGTAATTTGTCACAATTTGGCATTTGGTCTTGAAGCACTATAACCTTTGCACATTTTGTCTCTCATTTGAAAAGAAGGGGCAGCCTTTAAAGCTTATCATTATGTCTGCTACGCTCCGGGTTGAGGACTTCACAGAGAATACTCTCCTCTTTCCTACTCCACCCCCTGTTATAAAGGTAGTTGGTTTTTAATTAAGAGTTGTTACCATAAATAATTTTGCATTGTTGTCATGCATGTCTTAGGAGGCCATTTTTCATTCTATTCTCTTTTTTTGGACACATTAAAGACAGTAAATATTATAATAAAAATATTACACAGATATTAATGGGAGGCCAACGAGCCACTAACCCTTTTAAGATGGTATTAGATGACATAAGATAGTAGAATAAGTTGGTAATTAGAAAACCATACTCTAGAGTGATTGTAAGAAATTCTTGTTGTATTGTGTTTAAATCTTTAATAATAATTGCCTTCAGATTGATGCCCGGCAGTTTCCAGTTACTATTCATTTCAATAAGCGCACTCCCATTGAGGACTACGTTGGTGACACTTTCAGGAAGGTCAGCAAGATCCATCGTATGTTGCCGCCAGGTAACGTTTTTTATGTATTCAGGGAGAAGTGTAAAAAACTGATTGCAAGAACAGTGAATTTACAACTTAAAAAGCATTCACGGACATTCTAGGTATTTTAATGGTAGATTGAGTATAAACTTGGAGAAGTACAATTTTTAGATCCTCGTGTTGTTAATGTTGAATGTTGCATTGAGTCTAAATCTGTATCCCAAATGTAGCATAGTTTATACAGATAGCTCAGTTTGAATTGAAAAAGAGTTACCTATTCAAGAAACATAATCATCACTTTGGTAAAATTGGTTTCATTGTTACAGTTAAATCTTAGGAACATGCAAACACCTTACAAATGCCGTACCAATGTACTATTTCTGGTATACTGCACTTCAGTGGCTAGTTATGTCCCCCAAACTCTGTACACCTGAATAGTTGCAGAACAGAAGAAGAAGATGATATCTGGGATTGTTAAAAGAATCGGTGCAGTGAGTTTTTATGTAATGCAGAATTATTATAAAATAAATGCAAGAATATATTGACCGCTAAGGAGACAAGTAAATTATATCATTTTTTAACATTAGCTAGTCTTTATTCTTGATTTCAACAGTAAATATTAAAAATTGCCCATTGGAAGAGTAAAATAATATTTTTTTAATTCAAAGGGTCTTGTAAATAAAGTACAGTTGCAATTCTGTTTTTACAATTATTCTACACCACAGTGTTTAAACAAAATATGGATAAAAGTTTGTAGTGGTCATGGGGCATTTCTGGATTCCTCCATGCTATATAAGATTTGTAAAGATTAGAGGATTTTATATAAATATATGTATTTATAAAACTATAAATTGTTTTATTTTTTGGGGATGGACACCATTCATTAATAGTTGCTACAAAGCATTATTGGGGTGATGGGGTTTTTAAACCACCATCTGACTGCTTGGCTGCTCCATCTCGAATCTAGCGTTCATCTTGCCACAGCATTCACAAGATATATACTTTGTTTTCTACTTTGTATTTTTAAACGAAGAAAGAAAAGAGTTGGGGTCCAAGTGGGATATCCAGTTCACTTTCCTTAATAGAAAATAGAAGGCATGAACATTTAGTGCCAGCAGCAAGTATGGCACAGTCAGTTAAAAATATATCTTTTTCTTTACTTTTGACTAGAGACCATTGATTTATAAGATTTGTGAAGAAGTAACCTTATTAAAATGTTACACTCTATTACACAACAGAGTACTTTGATTTTTATTTTTTAAGACAATAAAAGAAAAGAGGGGAAAAATATACAATATTTGCCGTTCATTCAAGAAGAGCGTAAGTAAAGGATTTAAATCATAAAAACTTCGTCAGTATTGTCAAAATTGTAATTTTGCTCAGCATAAAAGTAAGAATTCTATTTCACACATTACAGTTATCTAATTAGCATTTTGACTATCAAATACTATCTTTGTTCAAAACAAACCAATTAAACAAACAATAAAAAGATCCTGGAATGTGCTGTTTTTAATGTGTGCATTAAAATTCCTGTTGTAGCTTAAATAGAAGCTGTTATGTGGATTAGTGACAATAAGTTGACCTAATTTCTCCCTTGTGATGGAATCACATCTCATCCATTTCTGGTTCCTTTGTTTTGCCTGGTGTGTGAATAAACAGATACAGAAAGCAAATCTAATACTTTGTGTTGCATGAGCAACTCTTACGGCTGCTTTTTGTGTATTTCTACTCTCATCTATTCTTTTGCACAACAGTTTTACTGAGTAGGTAAATATAGTGTGTCCAGCATTGTGTACTTTAGTTGTACTCTTTAAATGGTGCTACTGAGCCAAACTGAAATGTTGCCTGCAATGTGGAAATAAGTAAAAAGAAAAACTTCTTGCTTTATGTGAGTTTTGCTGGGTTGGTAAGTATATACAGTATACCTGGTACTTAAGTATCAGTCAGACTACATATGTTCTATGTCCTAGTAGTTACTGCTTGGTGTGAATTATTCATATTGTATCTTGTGTTATGCCTCACTATGTATATACTGTACTTGTAAAGTGAACTCTGCACAAGCAAATGCAGTATACACAAGAGTGCACTGAACAGAATATCAGTTAGGAAACATTAATTTGCATTAAATCCACTTGGCTGCTGCCAGTGTCAAGCACAGCTCTCAACAGTCTGTCAATAGTAATCTCACCTCAGCAATAAATTCTGAAAGAGGCATTTATTTTTCCAATGTAGCATCCGCACTACTTTGAGAGCATGTCCTCTATTCTGGGTAATTTTTTTTTTAGAATTAGCTGATGCCTCTGCATTGCTTGGCTAGTTATCATATACTGAATAATAAAGAGTTATTATAAAATTAACATTTTTATATACAGAAATCGATTTTCACTTGCTTTTGCTTACTGTTATCATATCATACTGATTTATTTGTTAAGGCAGTATACATCATTTTGGTGCAACAGTCAAGTTCTCTTGCCACAGAGCAGTTCATTAAGTTAAAACTTTGTTAAATGGTGCGACTCAAACCACTTACACCTTAACACCAGCAAGACCAAGGAGCTGGTGGTGGATTTTAGGAGGCCCAGGCCCCTCATGGATCCTGTGATTATCAGAGGTGACTGTGTGCAGAGGATGCAGAGCTATAAATATCTGGGAGTGCAGCTAGATGAAAAATTGGACTGGACTGCCAATACTGATGCTCTGTGTAAGAAAGGTCAGAGCCGACTATACTTTCTTAGAAGATTGGCGTCCTTCAACATCTGCAATAAGATGCTGCAGATGTTCTACCAGACGGTTGTGGCGAGTGCCCTCTTATACTCGGTGGTTTGCTGGGGAGGCAGCATAAAGATGAAAGACGCCTCACGTCTGGACAAACTTGTTAAGAAGGCAGGCTCTATTATAGGAGTAAAGTTGGACAGTTTAACATCTGTGGCAGAGCGACGGGCATTAAGCAAACTCCTGTCAATCATAAAGAATCCACTGAACAGTGTTATCTCCAGACAGAGAAGTAGCTTCAGCGACAGACTTTTGTCACTGTCCTGCTCCACTGACAGACTGAGATCGTTCCTCCCCCACACTATGCGACTCTTCAATTCCACCCAGGGGAGTAAATGCTAACATTGCTCAAAGTTATTGTCTGCTTTATTACTCAAAGTTATAAAGCTATTGTCTGCTTTTACATGCATTTTTATTACTATTTAATTATATATATATATATATATTTTTTTTTTTTTATATCAGTATACTTCTGCTGGATTATGTGAATTTCCCCTTGGGATTAATAAAGTATCTATCTATCTATCTAAAATCCCGACCTTGGCTCTGTCTGTGTGTAGTTTGCCCATAATCAAAAGAGGTTATTCTGCATTGGCTTGAAGTCAGTGAGTGTGGGTGTCTTTGACTTTGTTCTGTAATGGGCTGACCCCTTGTCTAAAGCCAGCTGATTGACGTGGGTTGGTAATGTTAACTTGTATGAATCAAGCATCCCAAAACCCTGTATAAGAAAAAAAGTTTCATTATGGAGACAAAGGGCTGGACAATGACAAATCTTGTCCAAATGTTGCGCTATCCTAAGTGATCTGAATCTGATATGATTTGATTTCAGGGTACTGGTCACTGCCACAATCCAAGAAGTGCCTCAGGTCCATACACTACATCGAAATAATAGGAAATCTGTTTCTTATTTTTCTGGATTTTAAATATAAATACCAAAAAAACAAAGTGATCATAATTTTACCTGGGGAGAAATCTTAATTTTTACAATCCTTGTTCAAAAAATTATTTACTTCTTAATAGCAAGCCATATTTCTTTATTTACTACTGCCAGAGAGCTGCAATGAAATGAGGATGAAGACAACTGCTTTGTAGTTTAATATAATTTGAACTAACTTGTCTGATTTCACGTGTTATCTGTTTTCTGTTTATCTGAATTTGTTTTATATACTGCTTGTCCTGTTTTTGATGCTAATATATAAATTTTTATTTTTATACTAGTAAGAAATATTGACGCAGTGGTCCTCTTTCAATTCCTTTCTTCTTCTCATTTTTTTAAGGTGGCATCTTAGTGTTTTTGACAGGGCAGGCAGAGGTGCACTCATTGTGCAGGAGGCTGCGGAGGGCCTTCCCTTTCAAACCAAACAAAAAACCTGAAGGTGTGTATATATATATATATATATATATATATATATGGATACTCTTTGTCTTGGCTAATTAAGTACAGTTGTGCTTGAAAGTTTGTGAACCCTTTACAATTTTCTATATTTCTGCATAAATATGACCTAAAACATCATCAGATTTTCACTCAAGTCCTAAAAGTAGATAAAGAGAAACAAGTTAAACAAATAAGACAAAAATATTATACTTGGTCATTTATTTATTGAAGAAAATGATGTAAAGTATGTAAACCTTTGCTTTCAGAATCTGGTGTGACCCCCGTTTGCAGCAATAACTGCAACTAAACGTTTCCGGTAACTTTTCATCATTCCTGCACACCAGCTTGGAGGAATTGTAGCTCATTCCTCCGTACAGAACAGCTTCAACTCTGGGATGTTGGTGGGTTCTTCTTTAACCATTCTTTGGTAGAACAGCTTGTGTGCTTAGGGTCGTTGTCTTGCTGCTTGACCCACCTTCTCTTGAGATTCAGTTTATGGACAGATGTCCTGACATTTTCCTTTAGAATTCTCTGATATAATTCAGAATTCATTGTTCCATCAATGAAGGCAAGCCATCCTGGCCCAGATGCAGCAAAACAGGCCCAAACCATGATACTACCACCACCATGTTTCGCAGATGGGATAAAGTTCTTAGGCTGGAATGCAGTGTTTTCCTTTCTCCAAACATAACACTTTTCATTTAAACCAAAAAGTTCTATTTTGGTCTCATCCGTCCACAAAACATTCTTCCAATAGCCTTCTGGTTTGTCCACATGATCTTTAGCAAACTGCAGATGAACAGCAATGTTGTTTTTGGAGAGCAGTGGCTTTCTCCTTGCAACCCTGCCATGCACACCATTGTTGTTCAGTGTTCTCCTGGTGGTGGACTCATGAACATGAACATTAGCCAATGTGAGAGAGGCCTTCAGTTGCTTAGAAGTTATCCTGGAGTCCTTTGTGACCTCGCCAACTATTACACGCCTTGCTCTTGGAATGATCTTTGTTGGTCGACCACTTCTGGGGAGGGTAACAATGGTCTTGAATTTCCTCCATTTGGAGTCCAAACTCTTTAGAGATGGTTTTGTTACCTTTTCCAGCCTGATGAGCATCAACAACTCTTTTTTTTTTTTTTTTTTTTGTGAGGTCCTCAGAAATCTTCTTTGTTCGTGCCATGATACACTTCCACAAACATGTGTTGTGAAGAGCAGACTTTGATAGATCCCTGTTCTTTAAATAACACAGGGTGCCCACTCACACCTGATTGGCATCCCATTGATTGAAAATACCTGACTCGAATTTAACCTTCAAACTTAACTGCTAATCCGTGAGGTTCACATACTTTTGCCACTCACAAATATGTAATATTCGATCATTTTCCTCAATAAATAAATGAGCAAGTATAATATTTTTGTCACATTTGTTTAACTGGTTTCTCTTTATCTACTTTTAGGACTTGAGTGAAAATCTGATGATGTTTTAGGTCATATTTATGCAGAAATATAGAAAATTCTAAAGGGTTCCCAAACTTTCAAGCACAACTGTAGCTTGGTAAAATGGCCTTCCTTAGCGTTTGGGGTCTTATTTGTACTGATGTTGATTAAAAAAAATAAGAGTGGGTGGTGGTGTAATGTTTCTGCCAGAGTCCATAATGAACACCAGAATACAATCTGGAAACTAGTGCAGCATACCAGAATTAGCATGATCATTGAGATGAACTAGCATTACAATACTAATAAAATTAACACCACTTCTCATGGCAGAGATGGATGACTCAGAAGAGCCTATTTTAGAGAGAAAGAAGCCGAAGAGGACAAAACAAATGAAGGTCATGGTGGGTATCCATAGCTATTACACCTGTAAGTGTTATGCTTTTATTTATTTACATTTTTAAGCCATTTTAGAATTATATAGCCAGTGATAACATGACTTTGAAGAACATCTACAAAGTTAAATATAAATCCTGTAATAGACCCAATAATGGGTAGAAAAAGTATACATCTGTTCTTTATTAGGGTGCAGCAGAATTACTCAATAATCTTAGCTTTTATAGCCCAATGCTTTCCTTCTGCCTTTCAGTTGATGTGCAAGTCACATTAATGAATGTGAATTATTACTAAATATAGTTTGAATACAGCATTTTGTTTGTTGAATTTGCAAGTTACTTTAGCAGACAATGTGGCATCTGCTAACACTACAGGCACAATAGAACACTAAGAATACATCTACATTTTTGCTTTTCTTCAGCCACAAACCACTCTCATCTGCAGCAAATGCTAAATCTCCTTATAGCTCCTATAGTGTCTGATTTGTGAAAGGATTAACATTATGAAAAAATATTTAATTTATAACTGCTTGTCTATTCATTGACTGAGATTGAAGTATCCTTTTTTATTAAGGCTGATTATTTGGTTAAGAGTTTTTGACGTTACACCTGTTATTTATTCACTTTTACACCTCTCCTTCGGGATCTTTCTTTCTTGTTTTTCTCAATACTCTGTTACATTTGCACTTAAGGTTTTACATGATGGTGACATTTCGTTACTTCAACAAAGTATTCCTGTTTGTGGTGAAAGGCCATCTAAAATTCCGACATCCATAGGTACAGTATGCAAGGCAGCACTAACTCATACTGTACAAAGCAAAGGTCAGATGGCAGAAAAGTGAAAAAGTAAATGCAGAAAAGGGTATTAAGCAGAGTCTGTCTGGCTAGAATTTCACACGCTGCCAGTTATGTCTATTGTAAATGATGATTTCTGAACATCGTTTTGTATAGACCATGCCAAAGATCAATCTTGATAACTACTCGGCTCTTCCTGTTGATGAGGGAGATGAGGACAGGGATGCTGGCATTGATGATGAAGAGGAGCTGCTTGATTCAGATCTTGATCTTGATATTGGAGATGATGACACTGGTGAAGAAGGTACATCAACTAACAGTGGACATTCTTTTTAATGTATATGTTAATTGGCATGTGAAGTAATCTTGAACCTTTAGATAATCATAAGAATGGGTTTTGCTCAAATTGTGTACGTGCAGAATAAAGTCAGTTTAATGAATGTGAGTGTTCCTTAATCCAGGAATTGCTCCTGCTTGCTGGGATATGCTCCAGCTTCCCTGTTACCTTCTTCTGGATAAGCATATTTAAAAAATGAATGAATGGATGGATGGATATTCATAATGAAAAGAGGATTGCTTGCTTGAACTCTTTAAAGTAAAAAAGACCACTAGGCACTTGGACATAAAACATTTTCTAATCTCTGTGTACATTTAACTTTGTTTTGAATTGCAGGTATGAAGTCGGACCCTACTCTGCCCCTCTATGTTCTGCCTCTGTACTCCCTGTTGTCACCAGAAAAGCAGGCCAAGGTAATGTGTATTTTGATAAGAGTACATCTCATTTAATTATCATTTTGCCAGTAGTGTCAAAATCTTAGTATACTGTTCAACTGTCAGTTAAATCCAGAATTGTAAATTATTAAAAAAAAAATTAACCTTTACTCTTGATGCCATAGAACAATTTAAAAGTGGTTTATCAAGTCAAAACAAATCTAGACAAGTTTCTGTTTTTGAAAATCTGTTTGTGTTTTGAGTTTCTAACCATTTAGACTCCACTACTATTCACTAATTAGCTCTAAATTACTTACTTAGTCTGCCATAATATCCATTGCAAAAGAAATCTGGAAATGTTTGTAACATTGGCCTTTAACATTTATTAATTTGGTAAAAGTTTCAGTTAAAAATATGCATGTAGATCATGACCCCAATTAATACATAGTTGTAATGCTCAGAATTTAAGCCTTCACTTCTTTAAGTATCAGTTGATAGCCTATTAAGCATTTCTTAATAATGACTGTTAAAGGGATTATACAACAATGCACTTTTGTCTTCCTGCTCCTCAAGCCATACCAGATGATGCAATTTCAGTACAGGAGTGAGTGTTATAGTATATATAATCCCTTAACTTTGATTTTTCATTAATGTGATGGCTTTCAGGTGTTTCGCCCACCACCTCCTGATACAAGGCTCTGTGTTGTTGCCACCAATGTAGCTGAAACATCCCTCACTATCCCAAGGATCAAGTATGTGGTGGACTGTGGTAAAGTGAAAAAGAGATATTATGACAGAGTCACTGGAGTATCCTCTTTCAAAGTCACTTGGACATCCCAGGCCTCGGCCAATCAGAGAGCCGGGCGAGCTGGCCGCACTGAGCCTGGCCACTGTTATAGGTGAGTACTTGGCACTTCTATTGCTTGGTTTCAGAAAGACAGCACTTGAAGTTTGGAGCAGATTCAAAGAAATAATGAGGTCTGGGCTGGTCTTATGCTTGTAGTTTTTTGTTTTGTTGATGGATTTTCACTAAACATAAAAAATTATCCATCAAATTATTGGGGTACCTCTGAGACAATTTATTAACCAACAAATAACAAAAGGTTCCTTGTATTTGTATTGAGCTAACCAACATTACCAGCATGTTAGTTTTCATTAGGTCATAAGGGGATTACATTTCACCAAGTAGAATTATTCTGACAAATAACAACCATTCTCACAATACGAGAAAAAGTGCATTTAAATTTATAAGATAAGTACTCTGTTAATCTCTGAATGCTATCTAAAACTCATTCTTTTGTTCTTGCAGACTGTATTCATCTGCAGTCTTTGGTGACTTTGAGAAATTTACACAGGCAGAGATCACGCGGCGACCAGTGGATGATCTTGTTCTTCAGATGAAGGACTTGAACATTGAAAAGGTCTGAGAAGTAATTAATTCATGAGTGAGTGTATGTTCACTGCCTAATGGTGATTTGAAAATGTGTGGTTTGTAGGTTCACTCTTTGGGATGTATGAGATATACTTTGAGCAGTTTGTTCAGGAATTTATTTTATACTGCTGCTTTGGAGTTTATTTCTGTGCAGTCTACCTTCTCATACTCACAACTCCAATCTAGGTAATAAACTTTCCGTTCCCAACCCGGCCCTCATCTGAAGTGTTGATAGCTGCTGAGGAGCTGCTTATTGGTCTTGGTGCATTGGAAGAACCTTCAAAGTCTGGCAGGTAGGATGGTAATTTTATATCGGTAAAATCTAGTATCGCTGCCCATTTGGGGATGAGTGCAGATAATGTTTGCTGAGCATGTATACTGCTCAGTTTCACTTGTGTGTTTTTTTAAATAGATTCATATTTTTAAAATACTAGGATATATGCATGAAAAACTCCTTATTAACCTCATGGCCCTTACATTCCCTTATTTGTTTCAATATTTAATTCATGTTTGCAAAGTTCACATACATTCTACCCTTGGATGAAATCATGTAATTGACCACAAAGATTTAGTCAACCTAAGATAATAATGTTTCATATTCTGTACTGGCCTCATTGCAACATACAGTGTTAATTACGCCAGTTTCTATTATAAAGATAGATTATGGCTTAGGTGTTGAAAAGCTGGATTTAAAAAAACTTGGTTTTTGGCCAAGGCATGCCAGCAGTTCTTAGAGCTGAGCAGAGCCTTGTTGAGTAGATCAGATATGACAATCTTTCTCCAAAATTTAAAATAAGCCATCACTATCCAAAAAAAAACAAAAAACTTGGAAGCTTTCTACAAACACTTCATATGATCACATCTACAGTATATTCTGGCTTTAATGTGTTTGGATGAAAAAAAGTTATTGCTTACCACTGGAGAGTCTTATATTGATTGACTGGTATTCTTAAAACATCTTTTGAGACAGTTGCTTTCGTTAATAATTTCCAACACCACAAATCTATTTTTTTTAATCATTGTAGTATACTATGTTGTCACATTTTCCTGCATGCATGATGATGTTAACATTGTATATATTATGTTTTATGGCCTTTTCTTAATTATACCTTACTGTTTAAAGAATTCTGTTGTATCTATTAAACCATGACTCTCACCCACCTCCTGTAATTTCAGGCACCACGAGCTGGAGCGAGCAAAGCTAAGCTGTCCTATCACCCACTTGGGCAGAGTAATGGCAGCCTTTCCTGTTGCTCCCCGCTATGCTAAAATGTTGGCACTTGGCCGCCAACATGATTGCTTGCCTTATGTCATCACTATAGTGTCTGCCATGACAGTGAGGGAGATCTTTGAGGAATTTGACAGGTTGGTTTGTTTCGTGTATCATACAGTAAAGATGATGATCTGCAGAAACATGGAGCTAAATTTTGAAGGGGAATGTCTTAAATTGTTTTATGTGCATTTCACGTTCCCACAGTGATGCAAGCCTTGTGTTTATCTTTGATCAGCATATGAAAATCTAAAATTAATCTCTGTGGTAAAAGATGTATTAGTTTAATATCACTGAAATGTTCTCAATACGAATGGCAAAGTGGTCATCAGCTTAAGGCATAGCTGGGATGGATTTGTGGCCTTTGTGTAGCTTACATATTCTTGGTGTGTTAAAGTATTTTTATATCAAATGATGCTGGTTTTCTTCCAAATACAAAATGTGCATATTAGTTTAATTGCTATCTGTAAGTTGAGCCTGTATTAATTTGTGCATGTGTTTTGTGATGGAAAAATATTATGATCATGATTAATTTCTGTGCTGTACTTAATGCACCAGGGAAATGATTCAGCTTGCAGCACGACAAAAATAGAAAATAAAATTTTTTAATGTGTGGACTGATGTCAATTGCTGCTTTGTTTAGGTTGTAGTGGCAGTTGGGAGATCGTTCATGTGCAGGTGGTGAACTGTACTGAAAACCAGAGTAGCAAATCACTACAAAGTGACAGGCTTAAAACAGTTTTTCTGTAACAGTAGAAAGGATTTCTGATATACATGTCCAGTATAAGAATTGCTTAAATATTATTCTGATACTGGTAGAAAAGTAGTTATTTCATATCTCTTACTTTCTTCTTCTAGACCAATTATTAGTGAAGAGGAGAAGGAAAAACTCACAGGGAAGAAAGCCAGAGTATTGCAGATGAGACGCATTTGGGCTGGTCAGGGAAACTCTCTGCAACTTGGTGATATAATGGTGATGCTAGGTAAAATCTACCACTTCTCAGACATCAGCTTGTTTCTTTATACATGTTTACTTCGTTTTCTCTGAATTAGCAATTTGAGCTTACATGTTGTCTGTGCTTGCTTGCAGGTGCAGTGGGAGCCTGCGAGTTTGCTGGCTGTACATCCAAATTCTGCAGTGATAATGGACTTCGGTACAAAGCCATGGTAGAGATCCGCAGGCTGCGGGGGCAGCTCACAAATACTGGTAACACTTTTTCTACTTGATTTTTTTATTGTACAGGTTTTTTATAAATTATAATTTTTAATCACCTTTTTATTGTTATGAGAAATTTTAAGATATTTGGTGTTTACTTGTTGTGCTTTTAAGTCAATTGTGTTAGAATGGAAATGTTCATTAGTGTCTGTAATGTAATCACCAGAACTGTAATCTCTTATGATGTGGCACAGATGATTAGATTTTTTGTAGCTAACTAGCTCTGTAACAAGTCTTCCCTCTTATGCACATTCCAGTGAATTCAGTGTGTTCCGATGCCAAGCTGTTTGTTGACCCTAAGATGAAGCCGCCAACGGATTTACAGGTGACGTACCTGAGGCAGATCATTTTGGCAGGACTAGGTGATCATGTTGCAAGGAGGATCAGTACAGAAGAGTTATTGGATGTCAAATGGAAAAATGGTTATAAGGTATGAAAGCCTTCAGTAGAACATGAACTATCAAGTGAACTTGTGCAGTAGTTACATGGTTTAGCTTTGTGCCATGCTTAGCTTAGCTGGGCCAATGCCTGTAAAACGCAAAGTTTCTAGTTCAATAGCCAGCAATTGATACACTGTATTATGAGTAACCTAAAATAAAAGAACTGTCTTTGAAAAAAAAAATATGCAAACTACAGATGTATAATTGCAAGCACTTACTTTGTTTTTAACTAAGGGAGAAATTAAGCCAAATTGTACACAGAAGATGTTTTTGTCAATTTTTTGTGCAAACTCTGAGACATTTTAAGGTCCCTTTTCACCCTTAATCCTTTCATTCTTACAGGAGCCACTATAAGATTCACAACTGATGCTTCTATTGTGGTTGTATTTTACAGCAGCAACAATAGCAATTATTTTACTCTTTGCTAGTTTTATTTACTTGTTTTTCACTCCACCATTACAAACATTTTAGTGACTGTGCTGTATCTATCAACAGACTCCCCTCCTGGATGAGCCTGTATTCCTACATCCCAATTCTGTGCTTTTCAAAGAGCTACCAGAGTTTGTTGTCTATCAAGAGATAATTGAAACTTCAAAGATGTACATGAAAGGTGAGCCTGTTCATTTCTGTAGTCTCAAACGTACTTAACAGAAGAAGAAGATTGGTCCTGGACTCCAAAGGATGAAAAGGCCATTAGTGATTGTGACCGACAGCTTTGCATTGCTGCCAGTGCTTTAATAATCTATGTGACCTTTTAAGAAATAGCTTTAACTGGATGGTTAATGTAGTACCTTTTTCCAACTGTAGGTGTATCTGTTGTGCAGCCAGAGTGGATCCCTGTTCTTCTTCCTCAGTACAGCCATTTTGGAAAGCCTCTGGAAACACCTGGCCCATCATACTGTAAAGAGACAGGAAAAGTGAAATGTCACAGGGAAAGCACATTCTGTAAGTGAAGTCCTACCCTAAATAAGTGTTGTCTTTGGTGTGGGGCTCCAGCCTGTAACCTTGGAATTGTAAGTGGACTCTGGATCTGTAAAGGGGTGGGTTTGTTGTTGGGAAGGGGATTTTAGTGACTTACACTAAATATAAAAATCCACAGTTTAAATTGAAAAAATATATATATTTTTACCAATTCAGACCGAATAGGATGGCAGCTTCCGGCAGTGGAGGTGGACTACCCCCAAGGGCTGGATAAATACAAACATTTTGCTAGATATTTATTGGATGGTGAGGTAAGTGTCCATACCCCACATTACCCAGATTAATTTCAATTAGAGCTCTTGAACTTGATTTCATAATGAATGTAGTGGAGTGAGGGCTTGGTGTAGTGGTGCACTTGGTGGGGTGACATTTGTGTGGAATTTACATGTTTTCAAAGGCTTGCCGCAATAGAATGCAGCTAGATTGACAGCCAGGATTTTTCTCACCGCTCAGCTTTTATTTGGTATTGAGAACCAAACTGTATTTTATATATTTTTCTTACTAATAAAGTACTACAACTTAACAGATGTATAAAGGTTTAACAAATAGTGTGAAAACAACATGTTGTTAATCTCTTTGTTGGCAGCTATTTCTCCATATTTCTCCAAATGGGCATGGAGCCAACAAACTTTTTTTACCTTTGAATCAAATATATTGAAATACATATTCTTACAATGAAATATTCGAGTAACTAGTGAAGGCAGAGCATGAAGCAGAATTTGAAATGACACAGATGAGAAAGATCAGGTGGTTGTGACAGTTAATGGAGGGTGCAGATGTGGACTTAATTGTGTCTTGAAATTGTACTCACAGCTGGTAGTTTGTGGAATGTTCGCAAATAAGTATTTAATCATGCAATAACACAAGTAATAAACTGTTTCTTACAGCAGTAATATAGATCAACCATTTTCACTAACTGCATTTGCTGTGAACCAGGTATAGTTATTTAAACTTGAAAATAGGTAACATTGGGTTCTGTGTAAAGGAACAAATTCCTCCCATCACAAAACCTGCTAGACAACTTTTGATGTTGTGAGTTTTAGTGTGTATTTGCATCGTTTTTAACAGCTTTTCCCATTGTCTCTTAGAAACTTTAACTATATCACTTGACAATGCAAGTTGTCAGCTGTCAACATTCTGCTTAAGTGATCAGTTTCTTCATGTATTTTTATATTATTACAGTCTCCAACATGTCTTTTTCTTTTCTTCCAGGTTTGTTCCAAACTACAGCCCTTCAGAAGTTGCTTGCTATCTAGTCCATCGACCATGTTAAAGAGTTGGGCAAAGTGAGTTTGTTTTTACATAGGGTTAAAGCGCTTAGACATGCTTGTATGTCCATCCTCCTGTCCTGTCCGACTTAAATTAGTCTGGAAATTGGTAAAAGGGGCCTAAACCCCCCAAAACGTTCTTTAACTGGACAGTGACCTGATGAATTTAGCAAGCATTTTTTTTTACATTAATGTGGCCTAATTGCCTACTGTTGAATCAGAGGCAGTGTAATAATAAAAAAAAAAATCATATGGTTTTATGATCAACAAAGTAATGTATCCCTGTTTGATAAAGTTTTCTGTATTTTATTAAAAAAATGCAAACATATTTTAGTGTTAGTCCTTCAGATCAATTCTTTTTTCATTTGTTAGTTTTAAACATTAAGTGTATAACCGAACAATATGATTTATAATGTTGTACCACTGGTTTGATGTTGCTTCACCTTCTGCAATGAACAGTTAAAAAATGTTTACAAATGTAAATAATGTTAATATTACTGTAAATACCTGGGTGGAGTGGTGGCTCTGAGGCTAGGGATTTCCACTGGCAATCGGAAGGTTCGAATCCCATAAACGGCAACAGTGACTCTGCTCTGTTGGGCCCTTGAGCCAAGGCCCTTAACCTGCAATTGCTCTGTCCTGGGTATGACGTTAATCTGCATCCAGCCCTGCAAGTATGCCCTCCAACCTGTAGGGAAAAGCCTGGGGGTTGCTGGCAGAATTGGCCCTCCAGCCACCATAAAAAAAAAAACTCACACTGGTTCCATTTCATCTGAACTAGTGTGGTGCTGAGGTGTCACTTGTTGCTTGGCTCCACACAGGTCCTAATCTGGGATCCTGATATATTTGTCATGTGGTGGGTGCGACAATGTGCTGTATCAGTGCATGTTCGTAACCTTATTATAAAAATAATCGTTCTTTTTCTGGCATGTTCACCTTCAACTTACCAGTTCTAGGAAACTGGCATTACTAACAACATTACAAAACAAATGCAAGTGAATAGCTAAGCACTTGTGTTAAAGACTGACCTTTAAAAGTATAGTTTAGTGCTTTCCAATCCCGGTCTTAGGAGATCCCTTTGGCTTGCTGGGTTTTGTTTAAACCAGTTTCACAATCAGTGAGTCATTTTATTTCTGACTTATCTTATTTCTCTTCATTTTGAAAAAAAAAGCAATAGTGTGAGACTTTACATCTACAACAAATTTATACATATTTTCATTTTTACTATACTTTAAATTTCATTTTCCTATTAATACACTTTTTCTGCTGAATTTACAACCCCATATATACCCTAATATTGACAATTAACAATGAACAGTAATGAAAGCCTTAATACCATAAATTTAATAACCGGGTTTGCTACATTTTATTACAATTTGTGTGTGTTTCATTGGTGTATTATAACGGATTTTAAGAACATCATGGTTAGTTTTTATTTTGTTTTTCCCAAGTGTTTTATTAATTTATGCAGTTATTTGCTGGTGACCATGCTAGTGGGTCTGACACTGAAGTGGTTGCAGCATTTCGATATTCAGTGTTATTTGCCCCGCTGTCTACTTCAGTTGTCGTTTATTGTCATTTATTTAATTACAATTAATGGGAGCCGATTCCACAGAAAAAGATTAATTAAAGGGGAAAAAGACAGAAGATAGTTGCGAACTTAAAACTATGGCAAAATGTAGTATTCTAGATTTCTTATATATGTAAATCTCACACTGCTGCTCCTATCTAAATGTAGAATAACAAAAGAAAACATACTGGCTAATTGTACAGTCATGTTAACTAGAAGTAAAATAATTCACTGATTTGCAAAAGTGGTTGGATCAGAAAGCTGCAGGCACAGGAACTCCACAGGATGGGGATTGGAAAGCACTGGTGCATAGTTACTTAAAATTTGTTATTTCACAATTTTGACTTTTGTTTCATCCAGTTTGCATTAAACCATCAAACAACTCTTCTTCTGTGGTCTCTGTGAGGATCCCAGTGCAGTGACAGGGACACTGTGCTACAAAATTGCTGCCATCCCGTAAAACAGAGGTCCTGACTTTCTGGTCATAAAAGGTCCCTGGGTTTCTTTCAAAAAGAGTAGGCCATTTGGTGATGTCCTGGCTAACATGCCTTCCATGGCCTGATCATTCTTGCCCCCTAATCATCCCCTGTCCCTTATTACCTAACTATCTCTCTCACTCCTTCATCACTTAATAGCTAATCTGTGGCAAGCGTACTGGCTAAAGAATGGCTGTTGCCACATCATTCAGTTGGATGCTACATGTTGGTAGTGGTTGAACTGGTTCTCCACTGTCTATGTAAATTCCTTTCTGTAGGTTAGGAAAGTGTTGTATAAATGTACTGTAATTAATTAATTAATTATAAAATTACCTTAAACCAATTGTCCTAATTACTTGTAAGAAGGAGCACTACCAGTGATAATGCCCACCTGGGATAAAATTCTTAACAGAACTCGGGTTGTGTAAAATGAACAGATAAATTTAACACAGATGATAAAGGAGAGGTAAAAAAGGGAGCACACAAAGTTTCTGACAAAGTGAAAGCCTGCTGTCATACATGGCTTACGTATACAAACTGTTGCTTTTGCTCCTGTCTTTAAGGTGGGGTTTTACACTTTTTCTTTTTTTTTTATAATCATGTGCCATTATCTGTCTTCCACCGTTCTAATTTTTTTAGCTCTCGTCAAAGAGCCTTTGCTCAGTGAAAGAACTCTATATACTTAACCCGGGGGTTAATAATGAACCACACACCACCAAGTTACAGGGCCTTATGCCAGACACCAGCACCACTGACCACTGAACCCTAATATGGCCTTAAACGTGGAAGTTCAGTGTGAAATCTTCTGGGCTGAGGGTTTACTTGATAGGCAGAAGTAGTCTCTGACTGCTTGCTATATCTTACTGGCCTGCATAAGCTTCACTAGTTTCCCAACAGTTCTCCATATCTTCGCTGTGTTACTGCATTTTAATGGCCTCCATCTAACCACATGGGTAATTAGAGATACTATTTGTGTCTCAGTGTGTATTTTTATCCACCTATAATAATAATGGTACATTTTATTTATATAGTGCCTTTCCCATGCTCAAGGCACTTAACTTACCTATCTAGCTCCATTTGACTCCTACATGTGATTTTTTTTTTTTTTTTTTTTTTTTAAGACACTGTTGAAATCGACAGACTTCACTGCTAGCATCAGAAGCAGCTGCACCTTTTAGAAACTATAGCGATAATATTTCATTTTGTCTCATTTTTGCCTAAAGTTATTCAATATGCAAAATTCTATTGACAGAATCACAAAATTAACATTACACTTGGAATAAGTAGAACAATATTCAAGTAAAAAAAAAAATCACACTTGTTTGGACAGAAATGCTGCTCCTCCTATTGTGCGCAGTGTTTGAGATCCAAACTTTGGTTGAGTCATTAATGTTTTCCTTTCCTATGTTCCATTTCTGATTGTCATCCATAGAAAATCTTTTTTTTTTTGTTTTTGCTTCTCATGTGAAGCACAATGTTAGCTACTGTACTTTAATTTAGGAATACAAATTGCAATGCTTCACATATTCAAATACCTCTTCTCTAAAATCACCCTGTATTATGCACTTACACAGCACATACACAATATGAAACTTTTTTTCTGCTTAGTACTATGTGTATATTCATTTACGCCTGTTGGTGTAATTAATGGTAGGTTACAAGAGGTCTAATACTTGTCTCCTTTTTGTAACTTTATAAATGTTTCTTTTTTTAAACGTGACAGGCTGCAGCCTCGAACTGAGGTTCTCTTAACAGCGTTAGTCTCAAAAGAAGCGGACTGTAGGGAGAATTTAATTGCCGCCTGGAAACAAAATCCAAAATGTAAGTTTATGACGTTTTATCAAGGTCTCAAGGTAGATAGATTAGAGAATGTTGCTTTCATTTCTCAATCTCGACCCCTTTTTTTTTTGTTTTCTTTCCTAGATTTGTTGACTGCTTATTGCCAGTGGCTTCCTGAAGTCACACACAAAAAAGTGGCAGAGCTTTGGCCTCCCTTATAAATAGCCTTCCAGAAAAAAAAGAAAGTGTTAACTGAACTTTTAAAGGTCCCTACACAACCTAGGGAGGACTTCCAAACGAAATATGCCTTTATATTGATGGATGCTGATAAAATCATCTGAAGAGCATATTGGATGGAGAGTGGAATGGGGCCTCGGTCTCGGTCATCTCTCGCTCTTTGATTTGTAACAGGCAAGGACATGGCTTTTTTTTATAAATAATCCCGATACTTTTTTTGTAAGTATCTGTAACGTATCTTTGATATCATGGCTACCAACCTGGATGACACTTCTCTATGAAGTTTTATGAAAACTGAAATGTTTCACTTGAATTCAAGTGATGGGGGTTCTGTGTAACAGTGACTATTTTGAAGAAGAAGCAGTTTCATTTTTTAATCATTAATAAACACAATCTACTACTCTCTGCTTTGGGAAGATATGTGACTGTTTTAGTCAGTCAGTTAAGGTTTTGCTATGTTTCCTTCTTATTTTAAGACAGTTTGCTCATGTGTTTTAATTTAATGCAGAAAAGTATTAATCCTTGCCTCAGGGTGAGGTGTTTTCCTATTGCCTAACAAGAAAAGAAAAAGTTCTTGTATTTATATAACCCAGGTTTTGCACATTAAATAGAAAATTGGTACTGTCTCCATGGGAAAGACTAACATGGTGGCCATAAACATATAATACCTTAATTCCACCTTCTTATATTTAAAATAAAAGTTATAATCTGTGGGTGATGTTTTTTTTTATACACTTATTTTTGTAGCTATAACAAGAAGTACTTCTTTATTAGTCTACCTACTGCTTTGTGAGCATCTAAACTTAAAATATTAGAATTTTTTTTATTTTTTTGTAATTTCAATCAGCTTGTCTAACTCAGCAAGACAGTGCACTGAATAAACAGCGGGAATGTGGGTATTTTCAATGTAGTAATGGGTCTGTATTACTGAAACTTTTCCTTATTAGAAATAATAGTGTAAAAAGTGTAAAATGAAGAATTGGCAGCATGTAGCATGTGCTTTTTTTATTATTATTTGTTATCTTTGTACATGGTATTGTTTTTCGGGCTGTTAATGTCCTTGGGTAGGTGCTGAATTGTGGCCTGCCATTCCCTTTTGCCACAAGGTACTGGGCATAGGGTTAATTGAAACATGTTGCTTTCCACCTCACCTTCTGGCACTTAAAACTGGCTCTATGTAAAACCTGTTGATTTGATACTATGGATTATGCCTTCTCTTTTCCTTTACAAATCAATAATGTTTCCTTCAGACCTACAGTTGTTTCAACAAACGTTTCCTTACTGTGGCTCTTGGGTGTTATTTTACTTATCACCTATTTTTGGGACCTGTTTTTACCATTTGCACACCTACCATGATCCATGTTTTCTTGCAGTCCTGCCACTTAACTGACATCTGTGGTTGCCCAAAGAACAACTTACTTTGGCTGACTTGGATTTTCTGCGGATTAGGGCAGGCAGACTTGTGCCAGCTTGTCATCTGTTGCAGCAGGGCTCCTGAAGGACACATCAGCAGCAGCTGCTTTCACTCTCCTCCAATCAGCCTGCTGTTGCTAAGGCTGTAGATATGTTTGACTGATTTGCTGGCAGGACCTTTGTGCCATGTGTTGGCTAGCAGGCACAAGGCTGTGCTCAGCTGCATACACAATAGAGGGCTTTACTGTAAACGTGGACTGGACTGGATTCCTCCACAGTCGACTCATGTGTCACATGCTTGATTTATCAGTCTCACGAGGTGCTAGGAGTGACGGGTGGGGCTGGAATGAATTTGTGCATCAGTGACTCAGCTGTTTCCAGAACATTCAGGTTATCCTGGTTTACTCGTGGGACTTTGTTTTTCAGTCCTACTTATTCAATTCTAATATTAATAGGTATTTTGATGACTCACAAGTGCCACCGTAAGAGAGTCTGGCTTTTTCTGCCATGCATTTAAATTCTAAAGCTTTTGTGACAATTCATGGTATAAGCAGGTCTAGGGATCTTATTTGATGGCAAATCAGACAAATCATTTTAATGTAGAAGTCTTCTCAGAGTTGAGTATAATGAAGATGCGATTATGTTTGTGTTAATTTCAAATTTCCAAAGCAACGAAAATGTAGAGTTGTATGTGAACAGAAGATACTGTATATTCACAATAAAAATTACAACAAATGGTATAAAATAGCTAAAGAAATGTATATCTTGCTCAATTACAAACTTGAAAATTGTATTACTACTCATTGAGTCTACGGCTAGCAGTGGTCATGTACAGTACGTGTTTTGGGAATTACAATGAGCACTATCTGGCATGTGTGCATTTTTGTGTTTAAATGTGTGTATTTCTACATTGATATATAATTTAATTTAGACTTCTGTGGCATTTATATAAGTAATCAGAATAGACATCAACATTTACTCCTGGTTTCATTTAAAAGCAAATTGCTGTTTGCTCCTTTCTACCACTTCAGCATAATCACAGTATTGTCATCCTTTGCACACCTTCTTAAACCTATATCATCACTCAATCCATTTCATCTGCCGGTTGGTTTCAAGGCTGCTATAATTTACTTTGCTCAAGGCAGAAACCAGTCCCAGATGTGGTGCCAGTCCACTGCAGAGCTTAATCTCACGCACACACACCTACACATATTGGGTCAGTTTAGGGTTACAAGTTAAGAGAAACAGAAGGAAAGTGTCAGGAGATCATGTGTTTTTTTTGGGAATTATAGTGCTTATCCTTTCGGGTGGATTATGGAATCAATTCTACAATACAAATGATATTTTTGAGTTGCACACATTATTTTGAACAGTTATGACATGGTGAAAAAGCACCATCTTCCAGGGTATAAGCAGATGATAATGCAACATTAACGACATTCTGACCTGTCACTTATAGTACAACCTTTGCTGGCAGGTCTGTCTAGTGTGGAGCCACACACTCAGTAACATCTGTGTGAGGCTGGCACCGACCTTCAGCAGTCTGGGAATTCTGGGTATCAACCATTGTCTATCCTTTGCCTAGAGGAGCAGCTCCACAATGCCTGGTTGAGTATGGCACTGGACACTGTCATAACAACCAAACGACTCCATTTACTGATGGACAACTGCTTGTAAAAGTTTTATTTACTGTACTACCAGTAGGGGGGTGGTTATTACTCAATGGTTTTCCTGCAAGTTACATCTGCTTTAATGGGACCAAGCACAAAAAAAAAGAAAACGTAAGCTGTACATTGGAGTGGCATCTCGTCTGGGGTTAGTTCCTGTGTTGAAACTGATGCTGCCAGGATAGGCTGAGGCCCATGTGACCCATATTGCACAGGTATGAAAATGGAAGTACTGATAAAATATCTGTAGTGCTTTTGTATATTAAGGCCTTTAAACTTTGGTAGAAATGATCCATTATATATCACAGGTTAAAAGGAAGGTGGTTTAAGCCACAACATAGACCTTTCATTCTTAAAACAAAATAAACTCTGTCCAGTTCTTTATTTTTTGACAACTTTGACGAGTGATTTCTCTTCTACAGCTGTCTCCTTTATTTGTTTCTTTTATTGAAATGAGTATGGTGTTTTTTCAAAAATTTTTATATTAATCATTTGTCTATATTTTATTTTGGCTTTCCTAGAGTTCTCAGTGTCATCACTGCAATCGTTGTGTCCCTTTGGTTTTAGTGCTGCTTAATGCTTCATTCTCAGTGCACAAGTTTGGCTATTTAGGAAACATTGGTAACTCCATTTTCTAGAGGACACCATAACACTCTTAAAAAACAGATTGTACAGTACTGCTTAGTCTAGGTAACTATTGTTTACATTGGCAAATTTCAACAAATTTTAATTACATTCTTAATTAGGAATACTAACAAGCAATTTATACAAATTGTTCAGTCTGCACCTAGCAACCAAAGCTGCTCCGAGTGAGATGAATTTTCATACCACGCTGGTGATTATCCTCAAGGCCAAAGTGAAGGCCAGAACATTTATATATTTATTTCCTACATTAATGTAAAGTTGTTTATGTAATTTAGCCCTCGAAATCTAAAAGGTAAGTGAAAAAAACAAACTTTATGGAAAATATAATACTTTAAATATTTGTTTTAACGAAGCATCCTAATCGTTGCCACTACCCTCATATTCTGTAAAATGGAATGGCGCCGATATTGACAAGACGTTTGTTTATTCTTCATGGTGGCTCGAAATGTATTTACTGAAGAATTAATAATAAATGGGACGGTTTGTCTCCTTGTTTTACCTCGTAAAAGCATATGTGTAGGCCGTGAAACACATCCAGCCCGACAAGTTGTTGACTCCAGTCCGCGTTTTCGCCGCCGCAGCACTTTCCGGTAAACGTCCGCTCTCTCTGGAAAGTACTGGAATAGGCAGGCCTCATCACCGCCGTACATCTCCGCCGATCGCGAGTCGGTCAAATAAAAATATATAAATTCTTTTCATTTCATCCTAGTCAACCGTAAACAAAAATATATTTAACATTGCGAAACAAGTTGTTTAATTTGAATCTTTTTCTATGTATTCTTCTCAGTATGTTAGGCACTGCATGTCTAGTTAGTACCATGGGCGACGTCTGGTGGAAGGATACACGTGCCTCTTATAAATACCGGTGCCTTTTGTACGCCGCAGACATTTTGAATTTGCACTGAGTGGATTGTGAAGAGAATTGTGTTTTTTGTCAGTGGCTTAATATTTAACACGTAAGGATATCTTTGTTTTTATTTATATTGTTTTTAATTTACTGTTTTGAATTGTATTCCCATTAAGTTTTACGGGTGTAGTGAGCTTCTTCAATGTAAAGATTCAGCTACGCAACTGTTGTAGCCACTTTTTTTTTTTTTTTGGAAACGCGGTAGCTCGGGGAGTATGCCTTATTTTTTTTTTTATAAGCTTAGTTCCGTAGTTAAACCGAATACGTTGAAGCTTCGTTATTGAAATAGATTGATGCTTTTAATAAATGTATAAACGAATATCTTTTTTTCTGATGTGATTGATGAGGATATAAATGTTTGGCCGTAGTAAATCGATTTGGTAATATGTGTAATGTTAGATACCATTTCCTTTTCTGTTGTTGCTGGGAGTTAAAAATATATGATGATGGCGGCGGGGTTTGGGGGGCGGTGATTGTGGCTTGCAGGGGAGGGCACAGCCTGCGCAGTGGGTGGAGCTACGACTGATGGTGAGCGGGTTTGACGCGCCTAACTACTGGCGGTGTACATTGTGGGAGGGTGATGGTGCGGGCAAGTAAACATCTCCCATTTGATAAAGGATAAATAGGAAACGGGTAGTTCCATGATGAGAAATTGGATAAAAGGCTTTCTAATACAGTCTTGGTTGTGTACGCTTGCCGAAGGCTGTAGTGTTTAATTGTCATCTCCAAATTTTTTTTGTGTTGCTGATGCCTTTTAGTTTTTGGCAGATACGTTAGTGTGTGTATCACTTACCTCGGTCGCATTGCTCGGTATATTTCAGTTCAAATGTGCTTGCCGAGTTTTTAAATAAAAAGAAATTGCAGCAAATGGTAACACAAAGAAATTTAAAACTACACTTGGCATTTTTTTAAACTCCAGATCAAAGCTGTACATAGTCTTTTCCTAACTTTGTTTGATAGCTTACAAGCGATCCTTTTTGTTCTTTACAGACCGAAATGCAGATCTTTGTAAAAACCCTGACTGGCAAGACCATCACCCTCGAGGTTGAGCCCAGTGACACCATCGAGAACGTGAAGGCCAAGATCCAAGACAAGGAAGGCATTCCCCCTGACCAGCAGAG
>JANRMT010062838.1:17911260-17924175 GCA_026402145.1 Polypterus bichir lapradei | reverse complement strand
AAACAGCTGGAAGATGGCCGTACCCTCTCTGACTACAATATCCAGAAGGAATCCACTCTGCACTTGGTCCTGCGTCTTCGTGGTGGCAATTAGTGTGTCTCTTGAGCACTTTCAAATTAATGTTGTTTGTTTCACTGTAATGTTTCAATAAAGTTAAAGCATTCCTGGAAATTTTTGTTTTGTGTTGCTGTATGTACACAATGGCATTTGGTTTAATTGTCTATTAATGCAATAAACTTGTGCAAGGTTATAAGTTTATTCTCGTCTTTTCAACAACCACCACACCCCCCCAAACAATTTCATAAATACTATTTCCTGCTCTGACAAAATTCCACCGAAGTGTATAAATCTTGACAGAGATGAGCCCTCAACTATGAAGAGAGGCGGCAAGAAAAACTTCGTTGACAATCCTGGAACGATGGGTAAAGGTGAAGAGGTATTTATTACAAACTGTCAGGTGGCATGCAGTTTGTATGCAATATTGGTATAAAAAACAATCATACGTTTTAAAAGTACCGTATCGGCACATGATGGTGCTTTTTTCTACGGGGTAACCAATTGCCTCCTGGGTTCTTTAACATATAAACACTATAAAGGAAGGGGATTCCTTCCTAGATCAGCTATACTCCATGGTTGGCCAGGCCAGTGTGTGCTCACGAGTGTATAGGCTGACACTTCAAGAAGTACAAGTTTCCACGTTGACGAGGGTACGGGAAAAAAATAGCATACTGGTGCAAATATACTTTGCAGAGCTGAAGCTTACGCTTGTGCATAAGCGGAAGAGCTTTGCGCCATTAAAAAAGGTAGCAGAGTGTTAATTTACAAGCTTTAACGACGCAATACTGGCGAAATCGGTATTTTTTTTAATTGTAACGAAAGTCTGTCTCCCGGTGTTCAGCGTGTCCTTCAAAAGATCACTAGGTCGTTTTGGACACGGGACGGAGACCGTTTAATTTCGATAAGCAGACCGAGTTAAATTATCTCTGCAGACAATTTGTCATTTAAGGTCTCACGTTTATTATAAAGTCCACTTTATACTGTATTGTTATTTAGAAGCTCCGCCCTTCAGGAACTGAACAAAGGCCCTTTGTCGAAAGACGACTACCGAGTGGCCCAGTGGCCTAATGGATAAGGCATCAGCCTCCGGAGCTGGGGATTGTGGGTTCGAGTCCCACCTGGGTCGTTTATTTATACTAGGACGCCGAAAGGAATTGAGGTAATTGGGTAAAAATAAGAAAAAGAAGGCAGGAAGAAGACAAATAAGAACCAAGCCGGGAAAAAAGCCGATATATTACTTCCCGAATATATCGACATTCTTTTACAGCAGTAAACAAATATAGACATTACACGAAATTTACACGTCGTCGTATACGTGATCTTACTGCTGAGTACCCTGATATCTTAGCGGTGTCCTACATGACAACAGCCGTGCACTAAATCTTTGGAGCCGCTGCGATTTAAGGTCTTTATCATTCAAGTTAAACACAGTCATTATCCCATTATAATATATACAGAATGGGCTCTACGCTCGGGTGATATTTAAAGGTCATGACACAATTTACTGAAATTGTATACAGTGCAGTTTAAATTATTTAACACAAAAGGTGCAAAAGTACGCAAAGCCTTACAATTGTGGAATTCATTTTGCACATATACAAAGGCCTAACTCTCGATAGTGCTAATACTTTTACAAAAGTTCCAGATTCGAGCTCAACTCAGTTCAAAAGTGGAATACTGGTGCTTTACAAATAATAAAAGAAAGTGCAATTGGACACACTATTAATGTAAATATCTAAAAGCATTTAAATTCCGCCATCTCTCTAATGTGTTAATTCCATCAAGCTTGAACTTTAAGAATTATATACAATCAGATGTCTTAATTATATATATTGTAATTTTCCTGAATAAAAGTGATTCACAAAATGACTAGTCATTTATGGTTAAGTAAATTATAATTTTAAACGTTGCTGTTAACGATGCGCTTTCCAAAGACGTCCGTTTACTGCTGCAGGAGCTGCCACTAGAGCGGAAAACACGGTAGAGCGACCCCTTTAAAGGGTGTGGTGAAAAATTGATTGCATCCGTAGTGGATCAACACTACCACACAGTATGAATGGAAAACGGTTTAAGGATTTTAGCTGAAAAGATTTCTGCCGGCAGCCTCGGATTCTTTAGGTCAGGGGCTCAAACTCGAACCTAGGGGACCCTTGTGGCTGCAGGTCTTTGTTCCAACCAGCCTCTGTTTTTAATTGGACTACTGGGCTGATTAAGTGAACTGTTGTTACCCAGATTCCCAGTTTTGGGAACAATATACAAATTAGAAAACTATGTTTGGTAAAAAAAACAAAAAAGCATTAAAATGTACTAAGCAGTTAAATGTATTTTTTTCTTTTGAACAGTATTTTCATCTTGATTGTCATTCTACTTTTCTAGGTGTTCTAATTGTTTAATTAATCCATTATTTACTACTTTGTGGGGCTGCTACTAATGTAGTTGCAGCCTTTCACGATTGAGTGTTGTTTGCTTGGGTTTCTGCTCTGCTCGTTTTTAATTGTCATTATTAAGATACAATGAAGGGAGAAAAATGCACAGAGAAAGGGTGAAATATAATAAAAAGACAGTTCCCCAGCAAAAACAGAAATATTTCTAAGTTTCTTATAAATGTAAAAATCATGCGGCTGTGCTTTTCTGAATGTAGAATAAAAGATAAATAATACCAGCTAATGAGATGAGATCAGTGCTATCAGGTGTTGTCACTGATTAGGAATCTGGTTGGAACAAAAACCTGCAGCCACCTGGGTCCCCCAGGACCAAGTTTGAGAACCCCTGCTTTAGGGAAAACGCTCTAAACCTATTCCCATTCTCCCCTATCGATCCGATCTATTTTCCACCACTTCTGTTTCTAGGGGTGCTGTTCTGCGGTTTTCGCCGCTCTATAGCGTCTGCGTGCAGAAACTGGATTGGCCGTTTTTCTTTTATCTTCTTAGTAAATCGTTACGTTTAAAATACAGAATGCTGTAATTTACAATCGATGATAATCACATCAATCTCTTCTCTCACTACCTGCTTGCCTGCCTGTAGCGTCTATATATTGTAAAATTGTACTATATAGCTAATACTGTTGTGTAGGGCCTTCCCTGTCTATCTATCGCCTTTCACATCCATCTGTTGATTAATAAACAAGTGTAGCATTTTTCATCTATTTTTTAACATAAACCGCAGTGAAAAAAACACATATATTTCTAATACTGTTATCTATGTGTCTAGTGCCTTCTCTGTGTGTCTTTTATGCAGTATATTCTCCCTGTCTACCTATCCGTCTATGTGGTGGCTTCCCTTTCTGCCTATATGTGCCTTCCCTGCCTGTCTCTCTATCTATTGGCCTATCTATTATAGAGTGCCTTCCCTTTCTATCTAATGGCACATATGTCTTTCTATTATACAGTATAATGCCTTCCCTATCTGCTATTATGAAGTGCTCTGTCTATTCAGAACTTAAAAACAAGAACTAATAAATGAATCACATGTAATTTAAATCCAGGCTTAAATCCTTGAAACAATAAAACATAAAAACTGGCTTTTGCAAGGATAAAGATGTTACGATTTTGATTGACTGACGGTACATACTAATTTATTTATTTAATATATATAACAGTATTAGCAATATATATATACTGTATATAACTAATTTAACATACTTTTATGACTGAAAAAACGACTAAAATTGATATTGCTGTTTTTTTTAGCTTTTTCTCTCTCCTTCTTATAAAATTAAAAAGAAAATCTTTCCCCCCACCTGGGTATCGAACCCTCGTCTTCGCCCCAAAACAGTCCTGCTGCATTCTGATTGGCGGGGCAGTCTGCGTCAACTAGCCACCGTTGTCTCCCGCTCAGCCAATCAGAAAGCAAACAGGACAGGTGTGCAGTGAAGACATAAGTTCGATTCCCCGGAGGGGTAAAAGCTTCTTTTTTTTTTTTTTAAACCAAAAAACGACGTACAATTTTATAAGGAGAGAAAAAAAAACACCATCAAAACTTTTTTCTTTTTCTTTGTCACAAAAGTGTTACATTTATTATATATATATATATATATACAAATATAAATTAAGTAAATGCTCTTTTTAAAATAGATATTTTTTTAAATTCAGACTGCAATTAACATGAATAAGTGTTCTTATAGAGATTTACAGACAGAGCACTACATAATAGACAGACAGGGAAGGCATTATACTGCAGCGCAGGACAAGTTACATCAACCAGAGAGAAGTCACCAGAGAAATGAGCTGGCATTAATAGCAGGAGCGCCTATGAAAACGGCAACTCCACACAGTCAAACGCGCTTTTTCCAACTTGTGTGGCAAAAGACAAGCAGTCCTTTTAAGAATAGCGAGTCACCTTAAAGAGCCATGTACAGACCAGAGAATCCATCTATTTTGGCGCTCGTCGCTGACGCTTAAATACTGTATAATAAGCAGATAGAAGCCATTAAACAGATAGTCAGGAAAGGCACTGTATAACAGATGCATATAAAACTGTCAGAATAAAGCACGGAAGATAGATAACGGTATTAGCTATATATTTCAATTTTATTATATTATTTATACATACATACATATATATACACTCAGCGATATTTTTTAAAAAAGAAACCTGTTAGCTTTAGCAAGGAAGTAAAAAGTGATTCTGCGCGTTGCATACTGAAACAAGCACTCCCCAAAAGTGTGCTTGTAACGAAAAAAATATCCGTAGTGGTTTAGCAGTAGCGTATAGAATGCAATGTTATGTTAGCGCCCCCTAAAAGGATGTGGTGAAAAATATATTGCATCTATTGTGGTTCAACACTACCATAAAAAACGAATAGGAAATGGTTTAGGGAAATTTAGCTAAAACGACTACGGCTGCCACGTTGAAGAAACATAGAGCCTGAAGACAAACAGAACACCTCCTCGTTAGTATAGTGGTGAGTATCCCCGCCTGTCACGCGGGAGACCGGGGTTCGATTCCCCGACGGGGAGACTTTGAACTTTTTAACTTACTAATAACATTTGCAAAATCTAGCAATCCATTATTTAGGGGAAAATCTTAATATTTGAAAATGTCAACTTAATCACTACCATAAGACTAGTATAAAACTTTTAATAAGAATACAGTGTCTACATTACTGATTTACAGGGTACTTAAGTAGAGAAAAGCCAAGCAAAATGACACCTTTTATTGGCTAACTAAAATGATTACAATATGCAAGCTTTCGAGGCAACTCAGGTCCCTTCTTCAGGC
Organism: Polypterus bichir lapradei; assembly: GCA_026402145.1. Lineage (NCBI taxonomy): Eukaryota > Metazoa > Chordata > Cladistia > Polypteriformes > Polypteridae > Polypterus > Polypterus bichir. The sequence goes on along the minus strand of JANRMT010062838.1, from coordinate 17,918,898 downwards.
AAGATGAAATCAAGTACTACAGGGTACTTTAGGTAAGGCATGCATACCTTGACACACTAGACTGTATTTTTTAACACGCCCACCTCGCGGCGCTGTTTATCATCTTTTCATCAGTTTTTTTTTTTTTTTTTAAAGACGGGCCAAGTCGCGTCAAGCACACACATTAGATATCAATTTTTTCGACCAATCATCTAGGCTATATGTTTATGTTCAAGTCTAGCTATGGGTAGCCAGCTATGAGAATTGCACATAACTGCTTCAGGGTGGTTTTGGTCAGAGTTTTCTGATCATTTATGGATACAGAGAATACTCCATTGGGCAGCAACTTTGTATTCCCACCCACCCGAGGTTTCTACCTTCTCTGCATGTCTACACAGCATTTTCCTAGGTAATGTGCTTCTCTTCTCACCTTCCCTAAGACATGAACATTTGGTCAGTTGGCAAATCCAAATTGTTTCCTGCGTGACTGTGTCCATGTATTGGCTGGTTTCCTGTACAAGGTTGTCTGTCACCTGCCCTACACCCAGGGCTGATGGGATAGGATTCAGAATTATGAGATCATAAATGGGTGCTGCTGCCTCATAGTGCCAGGGAGCTGGGTTCAGATTCTGGGCTGAACAATATGATGTTTGACAATTATCTCCATATTGGTGTGGGTATTACGTGAGGCATTATGATTTTTCTCCCAGGTCCTGAAGATATGCAAATAGCTTCATTGGTAACTAGACTGATAACCAATTCATGGTTGTTTGCTTCTTAGACAGGCTCCAGCTCCACAGGAACTCTACATCAGATTCCTTGAGGCCGAAACCATTCCTGACTAGGACAATAAGCATCAGGCAGAAACCAATCCTGGACAGGCATTGAAAATGTATAAGGTAATCAAACAGCCCAGAATTATTTTGTGTTAGACTGCTGAAAGTGATATATTAACATCTTGATTATAAGATCAAATTCACAAAAGGTGTAATACAAAGACATGAAGGAGTAAGAGCGAAAATATGGAACACAGCACTGACACATATGCATATGCAGGGCTGACTTAGAACTGATGATTAGCCTAACAGTCTGTGCTGGAAAAGCCATCCAGACATGGAAAGAACTTTTATAACAATCAGGAATTGAACCCAGGACAACAGTGAAGCAGCAGCATCAGCTACTGCAGCATAAATCATCCCTGACACAAAAGGGTCACTGAAAAGGACAAATGAAAAATCCTATAAACTTTTTAAATATACTTTAATTTTACAAAACCAAAAGACTTCATTCATTGTCAGACAGTTATGGCAATGTTACTGCCATCTCATTTTCATTTTGTCAAGGTATTGAAAACCAAGTCAGGAAGTCCACCACAGGCTGGGAACCTTCAAAATCCCAAGGAGTACATGAATACATTGCACACAACAGAACATCATCAATATTATTACCTCACAATTCCATTCTTTTGAAATTTCTTAAAGTGCGTATCATGTTTTGTGGTCTGGAGTCTGCCCTTCAGCACTGTCCTATTTCTTATATAAAACCAAAGAAATTTATTTTTAATTATTCTTCTAGTTTTCCAAACCCAGTTCAACCAATTAAATGCCCCCTTGAAACTTGCGGCGAAATTTGTGGGGCTGGTGCAACATTTTTTAAACACAAAATACATGATATGATACATCCCTCCAAAATGAATCCTCTCGAGCCTAAGCATGCTATAGTTAGAGAATTTTAGATTCCTTCCATGAAATAGGTTTATCCGCAATCCATGTAGGTCAGTGAAGACAGATGCCACATATCTGTTCTATTCTTTTTCTACTAGTCCAGAGCGCAGCACGTGACACTTTTGACCACAGCATTCTTATAAATCACCTTAGCCAATGGGTGGGCCTCTCCAGCAGCGACTTAAATTGGTTTCAGTCTTATTTAACGGGTAGAAAATTCTTTGTTAGTTGCGGTGATTAGACTATAGGGTTATGGTCCATGATATTATATATGTTGTCAGAGGTGCCAGGGGAGACGACCCGGCCGGGATGCCATAAAGGACCGGAAAAGGGCGTGTGCCCACCTTGGATCATGTGGGGGCCGCAGCCCTGGTTGTGTTGGGGGCCACGGGTTGAGGGCATGGAAGCCCAACCCTGTAGGGACCCGTGGTCACTGCCAGGGGGTGCCCCAATGCCTTGGGAACCCTGAACCTCAGTACTTCCACCACACCAGGAAGTGCTGGGGGGGAAGAGAAGCAGGGACACCTGGAATGCTTCCGGGAGTACAGCCGGCACTTCCGCCACACAGGGGCATGTTGACGGGTGATTGCCGGGAAACACCTGGAGCATATCCGGGTGAGGATAAAAGGGGCTGCCTCCCTTCATTCGAAGCTGGAGTCGGGTGGAAGAAGGACTAAGCAGAGGAGAGTGGAGGCATTGTGTGTTGGCCAGGACTTTGGGGACTTGGGGTTTGTGTGCACTTTTGGACTCTGTAAATAATACTATTGTAAATAAATGTGTTTGTGGGTGAAAACAACATGTCTGCCTGTCTGTGCCCGGGTTACGTTCACAATGTATACCACAATGACCTACTCGGGGCCTTCTGCTTTTTTCAATCTGCATGCTCCAATTAGACCAGATTACCTCATAACACAAGGTAAACCACCACAGCTATGCAGAAGACACACAGCTTTACCTATCCATAGCACTTGATGACCCTAATGCTCTGGACTCTAACCTAATGTCCGGCTTTTATTTCTAAATGGATGAGTGGTAATTTTCCGAAACTAAATTAGGAAAAATCTGAACTCTTAGTCATTAGTAAAAACTGAAAGAATGAAGGTATCAGAAAAAAACTTGGTCTCTTAGCATTAAAAGTTGAAAGCAGAAGTAATCATAGACTCTGAATCCATCCATCCATCCTCTTCCGCTTATCCGAGATCGGGTCGCGGGGGCAGCAGCTTGAGCAGAGAGGCCCAGACTTCCCTCTCCCCGGCCACTTCTTCTAGCTCTTTCAGGAGAATCCCAAGGTGTACCCAGGCTAGCTGGGAGATATTGTCTCTCCAGCGTGTCCTGGGTCTTCCCTGGGGCCTCCTCCTGGTTGGACGTGCCCGGAACACCTCACCAGGGAGGCGTCCAGGAGGCATCCTGATCAGATGCCCGAGCCACCTCATCTGACTCCTCTCGATGCGGAGAAGCAGCGGCTTTACTCTGAGCCCATCCCGGATAATTTATAATTTATTGTAATTTATATTACAATATAAAATCATTTTTTAAAGTTTTACTCTGAATGAAGCTTTAAATTGCATATTACAAGGATTGCATCTTTCCATTTAAGGAAGACTGCAAACATTGGAGCTCTTAAACTGCAAGATATTCAAAACTTAATTCATGTTTTCTAATTTTAGTTGGCTAGAATACTGTAATGCTCTCCCTAAGAAAGACATCAATCGCCTGTAGTTAGTTCAGAAAGCACCTAAAAGAATCTTAGCCAGAAAATGAAAATCTGAGCACTTCTCACCAGTTATAGCATTGTTGCACTGGTTACCCACGTTCTTCAGAAATGACTTTAAAATACCACTCATGAGATATAAAGCCTTAAATAATCTTGCTGTTCCTATATTTAGGAGAGCCGGTTTCACTAATCTTAGATATTCTAACAATCTTATTATTATTCCAACAGTCAGTCAGTCTGTCATTATCCAACCCGCTATATCCTAACACAGGGTCACGGGGGTCTGCTGGAGCCAATCCCAGCCAGCACAAGGCAGGAACAAACCCCGGGCAGGGCACCAGTCCACCGCAGGGCGCGCGCGCGCACGCACACACACACACACACCCACCACACACTAGGGACAATTTAGGAACGCCAATGCACCTAACCTGCATGTCTTTGGACTGTGGGAGAAAACCCAAGCCGACACGGGAAGAACATGCAAACTCCATGCAGGGAGGACCCGGGAAGCCCTGCATAAATGGCATTGATGAGGTGGCCTTTTGCTGCCATGCACCAAAAATCTGGAATACTTAACAGATGTGCCAGGCTAACACTGTGCATCTTTAAATGTGTCTTTTCCGTAGCATCATCTTAGTTCTTCTCTTAATAACTAGATATGCACAGGATTATCATAGTCTTCAATGAATCTGAAATTTTTAATACTCTTTACTTTTCACCGTTTTCTTTTCCAGTTCTTCTGTGTTTGCATTCTGGGCCACTATAACCATCTGATCAAAGTACCAACTTGCCACAAAACCCACCACATCAAATCCTAAGATAAAGTGTACAAAACAATTAAGGAACTACCTAAGAACTTTTGGCCTGGGACTCCTGCAGATTTTAATTTTTTCTCCAGCTTAACTGGATTTTTTTTAGCCCTCCCTTGCCACTTGACCTTATCATTGGACTCACATTTAGAGACTTAAAAGCCAATTCAATATTCAAGGACTCTATTTTTATTAATTCTATATGCATGTTATGTATTTCTTCATTACTTCCACTTCTTCTTTCGGCTGCTCATTACTATACTCTAATTTGAAATCGTTATTTCTTGCCTGTTCCTTCGAAACCTTGCAAAGAGCTATGAACTACATCGTTTGTATAAAAATGTAACAGAATAGAAATACATGTTGTATTAATAAAAGCCTATGGAAATGAAAACGAGCCGTGGACTCAGCTACTAGTCTATAACATTGTTCAGATTCTAAGGCAGCGTGCGTATTTTAGTCTCTCGACAGACGAGCTCCAAGGGCTGCGTAGAATGCTCCATTCACACGTCACGGGATAAAAGAAAAACCTAATTGTAATTATAATACAGTGAACAAGGATGATTATTAATAAAAAAACGCAAAACCTTCTCAAAAAATTACATTCACATCATATATCTTATTAATGTTTTAAGTACATGGCGCGCTACAGGGAGAATGCTCAAATTACAAAGTGCGCGTTACGAGTAAAATATAAAAATGACGACCATTATTACTTCGCTGTTCATAGTTGCCCATCCCACTTTATGTTGAACTTAGAAAGTCAGGGCAAAATGCTTACTCTTCTATAAAAACATAAATTTCATTACTTGCGCTTACATTTGGAGCACTGCGAAGCTTAGACTTTTTCTTGGTTTTCAAAACTCTACCAATTGTTTGATAAAAACAACCCCGTCAACCCGTGCGTGTTCAATTTGAATAAGCCGGTAAATATACTGAAGCGTGGACAGGAAGTGACGGCTTAAACCCGCCCTAAATCCAACGTCATTCTTTTCGAGCGGAGTGAAAAGCTGTCAATCAAAAATGTGCCTCGCCATTTCGCTGACGTCATCAGCGAGGCGGTCCCCTCCGCTTTGTGGGGTGCGGCTAACCGTAGAAAAGCGTGAGCAGTGGCAATGGGGGCCTTCTGGCACCTCAAAATCTCTACTGGCTCGTTCTGTTGCTTATTTGAAGTTGTTGAAGTCGTTGTGCTAAAATGTGAGAAGTATTTTCAATTGAGACGGAAGGCTAAATTTGCGCCATATGGATATAGTTTTTATTACTAATAAGTATTAAAAGTTTTTATTTTATTTTTAGAACAAAATACATTTATTAATTATTAAATAACAAACGCAGTAATAGTACAATAGTAATAGGAAAATAAAATTGCACATATTAAAAATAAAATCACACCAACCTTAACAAAAGAAAAACAAAATAAGTATTACACATGAGATGAATTAGAATATTACAAATTTTTCAGTAATTTAATTTAATGATAGAGACAAAATAATATCAATAATACTTTAGACAAAACAACATTTGATATTACAATGAATACATAATTAAATAAATTCCCAATATAAAATCTTTTTTTAAAGTTTTACTTGTCTTGCTTTTAGTGAAGCAAATTCATCAATTATTTTATCAAAATTAATTCGTTTTGTCAATTCCTGTTCGACTGAAAAATTGCCATATTTGACAATTTTTCCTGAGCAAATGACGATCTTTAATATGTTTTGATCATTTATAATGTACTAAAGCTTCTTAAAGCTTCTTTCACCAGAGGCTACTGTAGCAGGTAGTGTTAGGAATACTGTATTCTCAATGCAACTTCTAAATTTGGATAGGACTGAACTAAATTATATTCATGAATCGTTTTTAAAAGATCTAAACTTGTAGCTGCTTTAAGGTCTGGAAATAACGTCATTGCCTGATTTTTGAAACTAATTATTTCTGATAAGAATTCCACAGCATTTCTATCGTTTGGATATTTAAGGAATACATCACAAGCTGTTTTTTTTTAATTTTTTGTATCCATCGACTTTAATTTTTCACCTGTTAAAAATTCGAAATCATATAGTTTTTCTTATCTCCATCTAAGTTGTGATATTAACATATCGATTACTTCTTATATTATACGAGGAAAGGAGTGTATCGAGCGACAGCGCCCGATTCAAATCGCCAGTTTACTTAAGGTATTTGACGAATATTGCAACATACATTAGGCTTTTTTCTTTTTTTTATTTTGCAGTTTTTAATGATCACTTTTCATCAGTTTGGCCCCCTTTCCTATTGTTCACCCGAGGCAAGTGCCTCGTTTACCTCACCCTTGTCCCAGCCCTGCCTGAACAGGAACAAGTGATTCGCACTTGCTAATTTACCGAACCCCTCGAACTAATACTTTGTACGTAGGATCAGAACTGGTGTATGGTGTAATAGATATGAAATGCTATTTTATTGTTAATATCACATAGTTAACCACAATATACACATATCCGATTAATTCACCCCATGTCCTCGTGGAGTCTAGTTTGGCAGTATCTACCACAGATCAGGACGAAGTGCTTGTCACGTACTTCATACCGACGCCCATATTAAGAGGCCACACAAACAGACAGGTAACCTGCAAACGCAGTCGAAGTCAGGACTCCCCATCCGTGGAGCGGCAGCGCTTACCACTGCGCCACCATGTTACAGGTTGTATATTATCATGTGTACACACCTTCTTAAAATTTCAATAAGGTTTTACCTCAGTCGATCACAGACAATGCTACCTGTGTGTTTCATTTCAAATTCAGTTTTATAGTCGTGTACACGGTCCGTGAGATGTTTTTTGCTTAGCCTCTCAGATTGCAACTTTGTTTTGTAAATAAAGAATGTGGATGGGAATGGCTAGATATTTCAGATAGCTTCCACACCCCCTTAAACGTGCTTTGCCTTTTCTGATCAGAACAAAAAGAAAGGGAGCATGATTGGTTTATCATTAATAAATGGAGGCAGGATTTCTTTTGAGAACAGTTCTCGGCTCGGTGATAAATTGAACTGCGTAAAAGAGCCTGCTTTTGGGACAAAACTGCCTCACAGTTTAGTGCTAGGAGTTCTGGTAATCCTGCACCATTTACCAGAACAGAAAAGGCAGGAATAATGAGGGTGCTGGAAGGGCCATCATACCAGCATCACAGGGCCCCAGGCAATGTAGTTTCAATAGCAAAACAGAAACACGGGCATCAGAAACATTGTGGGGCCACCAATGCCCATAGAGCCCATATGTTAAGACAGCCCTGGGTACAGGAATAGGCAGAGTTTGACATTTAGGCTTTTTCTGGGTATCAGGTGAACCATAAAAGACAGATGCATTTTTAGATAGATAGATAGATAGATAGATAGATAGATAGATAGATAGATAGATAGATAGATAGATAGATAGATA
>JANRMT010062838.1:17890705-17911250 GCA_026402145.1 Polypterus bichir lapradei | reverse complement strand
ATAGATAGATAGATAGATAGATAGATAGATAGATAGATAGATAGATACTTTATTAATCCCCATGGGGAAATTCACATTCAGTTTAGAGTCACCGCTGTACTGCTACATATTTACATCACATGCTGTGGCAAATATTATATATTGTTGTTAATGTAACGTTACAATATGAAGTGTTGCTTACATTAACACACTTTAAACTTGGAAATGAAAAGAAAAGTACACAAATACCAACAGCATCAAACACTTCTTATTCAAGTTTGTGTGTTTATTGTAATTGTAGCAAAATAAGCACTTTCTTTATTTTTTACAACCTTGATAATGATATGGAACAGTTACATAACAGTTACAGTTATGATGTTATGTTTCTGCTTGGGTTCAAATGCCATTTTTTGGCTGTTTTGTCCATTTATGATTTCCTTGATGATGTTATTATTCCTGGTCATTTAGGTTCTCTGTACTGTACTTGTGTATCTTCCTTCATGTTGCATGGGTTTGCACCGTCAAGGGGCTGCCTTCAGTCCTATAAAGGTGGGGACAACCCACAGGCCCTTGCAGTTCATTCTGAATATGCCCCTGGCATGGTCTGTTTCTCTCGCCTTGTTACTGTTATTCTTCTTTGTGTGATCATTCTGTTTTTTTTCCCCTCTATTCTCAGTTTTTGAGTTTGCCATGGCTTACGTATTAGGACTCTGTTTTCTTTCCAAATTGTTTGCTTTGAAAATAAAAACAAAAAATCGCTATCTGTGCCTTTGTGCTTTTCAAGGCTTGTTTTTGTTCATCAGGGCATTTTTTATATATATTTTATTTATAAATAATTTCTCATTGCAGTTTTTGTTTCTAGCCAGGGTTTGTCAGTAATCCCCCCCAGTAGCCATTTTAAGACATTGTTTGGGAACTCTCAAGTTCACAGTACACTACAAAATATTAATAGTAATATTTTGACGCTTTCTGGGACTTAGTTAACTGATTTGAAAGTTGGGGTACTTTTATGTCTTTGTTTCATCAAAGAAACATATAGTTTTTTGTTTTTATTTTTTAATATTTTGTCACAGTGATATTTGTGATGGACATTTGCTAAGGCCACCGCATTGCTGTTTGCACCAGTAAGCATAAGCTGCAGCCATGCACACCGTACCAATATATTTGCTAGTGCTTACTACTGAGGATCTATTTGCCGACAGGACCAGCTATTGGAAGTGGAAAATGCTACATACAAAATATGCAAGTTGAAATAACCTCTCTCAACCTAATCTGAAACAGTAAACTAATCTGTAATTGAAAATGTGCAAGAGAGAGATTTGTTTGGGGCAGGACACATTATACTATTCAATCATCCATACCTTTTCTGGATGCACTTAGCTAGCTGTTTGGTTGTTAAACGTTTTTTAAATACATTGTGGAATTCAATCCAGACCAAATGACTGATGAGCTTTGACTAATTTTAAAAATCCTTCTTGCCTCATTCATAGAAGTAGAAAAGGATGAATCATGTGGCACTGTGGACTATCACATGGAAAATATTTTAATCAAAGCAGCCGTTCATCACTTCTTATAAAAAGTTTCGGTATTTATCATTCATTGGTGTGTGCATGATTTTTTGAGGTGGCATATTTGTAATATGACTAGTTTCCAGATAAACTGTAGTTTATGGTATAGAAATGGAATATTAATATGGATTCTTTAAGCAGTATAGAAGTATTTTGAAAATTAAAGTCACACCTGGGCAGCACAGTGGCGCAGTGGGTAGCACTGCTGCCTCACAGTTAGGAGACCCAGGTTCGCTTCCCGGATCCTCCCTGCGTGGAGTTTGCATGTTCTCCCCGTGCCTGCGTTGGTTTGCTCCAGTCCAAAGATATGCAGGTTAGGTGCATTGGTGATCCTAAATTGTGCTTGGTGTGTATGCGTGGGCTGGCACCCTGCCCTGGGTTTTTTTCGTGCCTTGCGCCCTATGCTGGCTGAGATTGGCTCCAGCAGACCCCCATGACCCTGTAGTTAGGATATAGCGGGTTGGATAATGGATGGATGGAAAATCACACCCTGATCATGTTAAAAACATAATATTTTTATCTTTGCCTGTTTCTCTTTAAATATCTTTAAGTTAAACGTAAATGTATTTTGTCTACTAACTTCAAGAAGCAGCAACCTGAAGGTAGACAGAAGAATAACAATAAATTTGAAACCCAAAAAGTTTACTATAAGTCAGTATTCTTTACTGTTATAAATCTGTTACAGAAAAATATTTATTTCTGCGGAAATGCAATTCCACTCTTGTTAGTTTGAAAGAACATTTGGAGAGAGAGGGTAGTTCAGATTAAAGGGGTAATTGTCCTTAAAGTTTAAAGTACCAAAAACACAGGACATAGAGTCAAAAGTATGGAATTAAGGATTAGAAGAGTGATGCATCGCTTATCTATCTTGTGGGTAATCTTGAAGCATGCCATGATGATGACCAGTCCCGAATGAAATTTCACGGTCCAGTTTTAACCAGTTTTAACAAACGTGTTCATTTGCATAAAACCATACTGAAAATTTCAAGTGCTTTTGAGTCTGAAATATAAGTTTCCTGCAAGGAGAGTTTGGCATAAATTCATGTTTTCACTTTTCATTGGTATAATTGACTTTCAACACAGTCACATCAGTCAGGCCATCACACAAAAGTTATGTTTAATAAATTCAGATCCTGTATTTATGTCTACTAGATCAACATTATTTAAATTTTTACTTTTGGGCGGCACAGTGGGTAGTACTGTTGCCTCGCAGTTAGGAGACCCGGGTTCGCTTCCCGGGTCCTCCCTGCGTGGTTTTTGCATGTTCTCCCCATGTCTGCGTGGGTTTCCTCCAGGTGCTCCGGTTTCCTCCCACAGTCCAAAGACGTGTATGTTAGGTGCATTGGCGATCCTAAATTGTGCCTAGTGTGTGCTTGGTGTGTGGATGTGTGTGGCACCCTGACCGGGGTTTGTTTCCTGCCTTGCATGCTGTGTTGGCTGGGATTGGCTCCAGCAGACTCCCATATATAGTGGGTTGGATGATGGATGGATACCTTTTTACTTTTAACATCACCATTGATTACAAGGAAAATGAAAAAGAAATGTGTTCTTTGAAGCTGGACGGTCCAGCCAAGCTCTGTGGAAGGAAAGGATTACAAAAACTGGTGAGTGATTTCTTTAGTGGACGTGTGCTTTCTTTTCCTGACAATAAAAAGAACTTGATATTCATCACAGGCTGCATATGGCTTAATGAGTTCTCACAACAACAAGGAAGAGAAAAGGATCATAGTTTGCTTTAAATCTTGAACTGGGCTTTTTAGGTTACTCTGATTTGGGTCCATATATTATTATAATCCACATATATGTACTTATTTAGTGTTTTTAACTTATTTATGTCAGGTAAATCAGTTCCATGGATGCAGCATCCCAGATTCAAACCCTGTGCCTGGTTGTTGTTCATGTTTTCCTCGTATATCCATGGATTTTCCACCAGGTACTCAGGATTTCTCTCCACATCCCCATATGTATTATTTTGGGAACATGAAGACAGGCTAATTTCCTTGCCAGCCTGCTCAAGGAGATTCACCCAAAATCTAGCTACTTCATACGGCTAACTGTTGGCTTTTTCACTGTAGGGCCCAAGCAAGTCTCAAAATATATCAAAAGTCCCACGAGACAAGGAATGACTGTAAACTCCAGCTTGTATACAAAAGGAGAAAGACTCTTTATAAATAAAGGATTTTTGACCAAAATAGAAGATAGGCAAAAATTATCAAAAGAGCAAAAAGAGGTACAAAAGAGTTCCCTAAAATGCAATTTTACAGCATACGAGTCCCAACGCACTAATCTAGAATTGTATTCCATAAAAAGATAGCAGAAAGTCAGAGAATAAAGACACCCCAAAGAGCCACAATATTCACAGTAACTCCAAACAAACGCAATGAGCTCCTGATTTGAGTTTACTCAACGTGGTCCTGAATAGCCAGAGGAAGGGCTCAGGAGTGGTGACATCAAAGTAGTCCAGCGTCCACCCACAAAATACATGGAATGGAGGCACATTTAAAAAAGACAGTACATAATTACATACATCACAGAAAATACATGAAAATAGGAAAAGTAATAATTCAAAGACAACAAAAACTGCAATAATATACATAATGGCTCACCAGATTCACTATGGATTGTCTACTCTTGTGGATCTTAAGCTTAACGCACACACACACCCACACATATAGCACTCAGCTCACGCAGACTGGAGCACTCATTATAGGTGATGCATGCTCAGCGTGTCACTCATCAGTACTTCAGATAAGAACTCGCTGGGACTGGATTAAGAAAACCAGATCAGGTGTCCCCAGACTCTGGAGGCTCTGCACCTTATTTTTTGCCACCTACCTACTGTGCATTATTCCTTCCCATGCTGCTCTCTATTGGACTCTTCCCTCCTCATCCTTTATCCCTGTAAAAGAGAAATGGAAACTTGTCCACATGGAGTGCCTTATACAACAACAACAACAACATTTATTTATATAGCACATTTTCATACAAACAGTAGCTCAAAGTGCTTTACATAATAAAGAATAGAAAAATAAAAGACACAATAAGAAAACAAAATAAATCAGCATTAATTAACATCGAATAAGAGTAAGGTCCAATGGCCAGGGAGGACAGAAAAAACAAAAAAAACTCCAGACGGCTGGAGAAAAAAAATAAAATCTGTAGGGATTCCAGACCATGAGACTGCCCAGTCCCCTCTGGGCATTCTACCTAACATAAATGAAACAGTCCTCTTTGGATTTAGGGTTCTCACGGAAGGGCTTGATGATGATGGTCACGTAGAATTCTGCCTTTTAATCCATCCATCATTGTTGGAGCATCATGAAGCTTTGAGTAGGTGGAGGTGGCACAGGCCACCACCACAAAGAAACCGGAAAAAGAAACAGAAAAGAGAGTAGGGGTCAGTACGGATTTTAGAGCTACCCTGAATAGTTATTATAAGGAAACTGAGCATACAGAGTATCAGGATTAAGTTAAATTAAGTTTAATTGAAGTTATAGAAAGGCCATGTTAAAGTAATATGTTTTCAGCAATGTTTTAAAGTGCTCTACTGTATTAGCCTGGTGAATTCCTATTGGCAGGCTATTCCAGATTTTAGGTGCATAACAGCAGAAGGCCGCCTCACCACTTCTTTTAAGTTTTGTTCTTGGAATTCTAAGGAGACACTCATTTGAGGATCTGAGGTTACGATTTGGACTATAAGGTGTCAGACATTCCGATATATAAGAAGGGGCGAGATTATTTAAGGCTTTATAAACCATAAGCAGAATTTTAAAGTCAATCCTGAATGACACAGGTAACCAGTGTAGTGACATCAAAACTGGAGAAATGTGTTCGGATTTTCTTTTCCTAGTTAGGATTCTAGCAGCTGCATTCTGCACTTGTTGCAAACGATTTATGTCTTTCTTGGGTAGTCCTGAGAAGAGTGCGTTACGGTAATCTAGTCGACTGAAAACAAACGCGTGAACTAATTTCTCAGCATCTTTCAGTGATATAAGAGGTCTAACTTTACTTATGTTTCTTAAGTGAAAAAATGCTGTCCTAGTGATCTGATGAATATGCGATTTAAAATTCAGATTACAGTCAACAATTACCCCTAAGCTTTTTACCTCCGTCATGACTTTTAATTCTAATGTATCCAGTTTATTTCTAATAGCCTCATTGTATCCATTATTGCCAATCACTAAGATTTCAGTTTTCTCTTTATTTAACTTGAGAAAGTTACTATTCATCCATTCTGAGATACAAGTCAGACATTGTGTTAGTGAATCAATAGAATCGGGGTCATCAGGTGCTATTGATAAGTAAAGCTGTGTGTCATCAGCATAGCTGTGGTAGCTCACGTTGTGCCCTGAGATAATCTGACCTAACGGAAGCATGTAGATTGAGAATAACAGAGGACCCAGGATAGAGCCTTGTGGAACACCATATCGGATATCATGTGTCTTTGAATTGTAATTACCACAAACTAACAAAAAATTTTCTCCCTGTCAGGTAGGATTCAAACCAATTTAAGACACTGCCAGAGAGGCCCACCCATTGACTAAGGCGATTTCTAAGAATGTTGTGATCAATAGTGTCAAATGCAGCACTCAGATCTAAGAGGATTAGAACAGATAAATGGCCTCTGTCTGCGTTCACTCGCAAATCATTTACTACTTTAAGTGCAGTTTCTGTGCTGTGATTTGTTCTAAAACCTGACTGAAACTTATCAAGAATAGCATGTTTATTGAGGTGGTCATTTAACTGCATAATGACTGCCTTCTCTAGAACTTTACTTAAGAAAGGCAGGTTAGAGATGAGTCTAAAATTTTCAAGAGCCGAGGGGTCAAGATTATGTTTCTTAAGTAGGGGTTTAACTACAGCAGTCTTAAGACAGTCTGGGAAGACCCCCGTATCTAATGACGAATTTACTATGTCAAGAATATTGTCAATTAGCACGCCTGATACTTCTTTGAAAAACACTGTTGGTATTGGGTCAAGGACGCAGGTGGAGGATTTTAATTGAGAGATTATTTTTTGTAAATCAGGTAAATCTATCCTAGTGAAAGAGTTTAATTTGTTTATAACAGGATTCTGGGGTTTAGGAGGATCCTTAGTGTTGGAGGGATATACTATGTTATTTCTAATATCATTAATTTTTTGATTGAAAAATACAGCGATAGCCTCACAGGTTTTACTGGAAGTACTTAGGAGGCATTCCTTTGAGTTACCTGGGTTTAGTAGGTGATCAATTGTAGAAAATAAGACTCTGGGATTACTAGCATTGTCATTTATAATCTTGGAGAAATAACAGCGTCTCTCAAGACGGACAGTGTTATTGTATTCTGTTATTTTGACTTTTAATATTTCATAGTGGATAGTTAGTTTAGTCTTCCTCCATTTACGCTCAGCTCTGCGGCATGTTCTCTTTAAGTCCGACACTCTTTGGGTCTTCCATGGTATAACAATGCTAGAAGATTTTTTCACTGTCTTTTCAGGTGCAACTATGTCAACAGCAGCTCTCACTTTAGTATTAAATATTTCCACCGTACTATTTACATTATCCTCACTATTATAGTTGGCACTATAAACGGACTGATTGCTTAGAATGTTTGAAGTTTTAAAGCTGCTGCTGAGTCAAAGAAGCGTTTTTTAACAATATGCTTCTCATGAGTATTTTTTATCATTATTTCTATATTAAAAAGTAGAAGAAAATGGTCTGATAGACCAATATCAATGATCTGCTTTACATCAACTTTCAGTCCTTTAGTAATCACTAAGTCTAACGTATGACCTGCTTTATGTGTAGGCTGATTTACGAGCTGCCTCAAATCAAAAGAATCCAGGAGGTTCATAAATTCTTTTACTTTTAGATCACACTGATTATCTATATGAAAATTAAAGTCGCCAACTATTAGGAGTGTGTCATAGTTAGTAATTAAAATTGACATTAAGTCAGAGAATTCCTCAAAAAAAGACGCGTTGAATTTTGGAGGTCTATACACGGATAATACTAGAACTTGAGCATCTAACAACGGCGAGATATTCAAAGGACTTGAACTTACCAAAACTGACATCTTTACATTTTAATCGGTTCGAGTAAATGTTAGCCAATCCGCCTCCCTTTTTCCCCTGGCGGTCTGCACGAGTAAAACTGTAATCCGGAGGCGCAGATTCGATTAAAACAGCCGCGCCGTTTGAGTTAAGCCACGTTTCACTTAGTGCAATAAAATCTATTTTTTTATCACTAATAAGATCGTTGATAAAAAACGTTTTGTTAGTTAAAGCTCTAATATTTAATAGTGCCATATTTAATGTTTCGGTGGTGCAGAGATGAATACTATGTGCGTTATTGATATTTGGAATAGGGACTAAATTATTTTTATTAGCGCCGCACTGTGTGTATTTTTTGTTTAATCTGTGATCTGTTTTAATAGTTTTGATACATTGTTCCTCTAAAATGGTAATTTTAATTAGATTATTGGAGTTTATGTTACCTTTTTACATCAAACACCTAAGATTTGCATTAAAAGTATAGACTTTTAATACAGAGTAGTATTTACTAAAATAGACTAATAGCTGCAAAATATGCATTAATAGTAGCAAAGTCTGAATATGAAGCTCTTATGAGCATACACCCTGCTGTAAAAGTAAACATGCTTCACACCAGTTTAGTAAAAAATGATACTTTCAATAAAGATATAAAAGCTGACAAGTAGTGCCAAAGGATACAACTCTGCATAGGCCAGAATGTGTCTTTAGGTTGCTTGTCTTACTTCAGAAATCAGGCTGTTACACTGATGGCATCTGTGACATGCATGTCAGCTCTTGATAATCTGTGTTTTATGCCATGTTTCTCATGTGGGGTTCTGTACCCCATAATTGTACCTGCAGATAATTGGCTGGTCACTCTGATAATGGGCAGTTTTTCCCAAGCTTTAATCACAATCGCTTGCCTGATGAGTCCAGGGTCAGTCCTGTGATACAGATGGCCTTCTTGATCAGTTTATCCAGGCACCTGACCTCCCATTAGTTGGTTTTAAGGTCCCCTAGCAGAACAACATGTAAAAGAATACACTGGCCAAAGCAAAGGAGACTAACAAAATATTACTTGAGAAGCCAAAATGAAAAAACTAGAATTATTAGAGGAGATACTTGGATTTTGAGTGAAATATTGTGTGCTGCCATCTTAATTAGTTTTTGCATTGTGATGACATACATTATATTGATAGCAAACTACAGTATATGACTGGCAACAACCACAATGACACTGCAATGATGTAAGAAAACTAACATTAATAATTAAGAAGCATAAGAAATACTGTTTATAAAAAAAAAAAACAATGGTATCAGAAAGCAATGATGATCTCCAGATGCATTCACAGCAATTTTGTGCATTATACTAAACTGCCATCTTATGCCTGATGCATAACAGGAAACTGGATAAAGTGGGGTGGGTGGAACACAATTGGTTTGTGTTTTTTTCTACAGAATTAATTTTTCTTACGTGTATACAGGACATTATATTCAGTTATATGTGGTTGGACAGACACATTAATCAAAGACATTGTATTCGTATAGTAAAACCACTTAAGCAATATTAATGATTCTGCAAGTTTCGTTCAAGCTTTTGAGTCAGAAGTTGGATGTTTCTGCAGTTAAGGACAATTAGTGGAAGACGTCCTTTTTTTTTCGTCGTACATTAGCACAACGTGTATGACTTTCTGTTTGTCACCTGGATGCAGCGAGTGAAATACTGTTGCTTGAGGACCTGAGATCTACTGCTGACATTATCTCTTGGCTCATCCCGAGAGGCAATTTTAGGAAAATATCATCAGGATGTGGAAAAAGAAATTAACCTGGAATTAGGTTTTCACTGTATGCAGGAGGAAGTCACATGGTGAGCGGATTGTCTACTGCTAAATGTCAGGAGTAATGCAGAAGAAACCACAATTTACTATGCCATATCTGGGAGCTCTTGTGATCACAGTTCCGCTGTGTCTGCTGTATGGGTTCATTGTTGGCACCAAGGAATTCAATTGGTTCTGGGGGCCATCCTCTTAATGGTTTTGCACGGGAAGTTTGTCTCTTTCACAAGTACTGAAAAGTGCCATGAAATAGACTTGTATCACTTTGAGCAACAAAGGAAGCGATTTTATGTAGGATCTTTTATGTAAAACAGGGCAGATAGAAACCATCCTGATAAGTCAAAAAAAAGCATTTTGTTGAGGGGCCTGGGATAACACTGTCAACAATGTAGCATAACACGTAGGGCAAGGAAGAAAGACGGGAGGGAATTCGGAGTGAAAATTACCGAACCGACATTTCAGATGCTGGATGACTCTTATTAAGATTTCTTAGCCTAAGAATAACTAAAAACAAAAGAAAAAAAGAAAAAAAAAAAAAAACAAAGTCAGGGACTATTGTCTAAAACAGGTGAAGACTTGTCAGCTAACCCATTACTTTGAACCATGTGAACAAAGATAGAAGACTTCAGTCCTGGTGTACCTGCCATCCTCTGGTTTTACATTAACTCCATGATAAATAATGCAAAATAAACGGTTTCCTTCTGAAGAGACTAATGTCTTTAAAATGTGACCAACAAGCTGTTGAGGATGTTTTATCAGTTCATAATGGCCAGTGTACTATTTTACATGGTGTTCTGCTAGGGAACTAAAACCAGCAAAGGGGAGGTCAGGTGCCTGGATGAACTGATCAAGAAGGCCATCTGTATCACAGGACTGACCCTGGACTTATCGGGCACAGGCCATCCCAGCCAGCCAGTCAAGTGGAAAGTGTTACTGCTACGAAAACAGATACAGTACAAAGACTCTTCACAAGAAAAGCTGTTTTTCACGAGCAAGTTATCAGAGTGACCAGCCAATTATCTGCAGGTACAATTATGGGGTACACAGCCCCACATGGCACAAAACACAGATCATCCAGGGCTGAGATGCATATCAGAGATGACATCCATGCAACAGCCTGATTTCTGAAGTAAGACATGCTTTTGATCACTGCTCTGCTTGCAGACAATTCCTATGCTTTCTCCCTTAATGGCTCTTCATCTCCTGGTCTTTTTCTTACTTAAGTATCCCATTCATTACACATGCCACTTCAACTGGATACAATAGAACCTGAATTTTATTACTTATTATTTTATCCAAGGTGATTTACAACATTTTAGATACAATTAATTACATTTGATTTTTTTTTTTATTCCATTCGGTGCACAGACAGGTGAAGTGAATTGATCATGGTCTCACAGTGTCAGTAGTGGAAACTAAACCCACTGCCTCAGGGTTTGAAGTTCTAGGGTCCAAAGCCTTAACCACTAGTCCACACTGCCAGCTACAGGCTAATTCTAATAATCCACAAAATCCTTGAACTCCCTAGTCTTTAATTTGTGGTGTTAATAAAGTAAGTTAAATGGAAAAAAAAAATTGTCTAGGAAGTATTCCTGATCCCTGCTAGCTTTCTGGTGTGTGTGTGTGTGTGTTTTAAGCCAGGGGTTAAGCATCCCAAGTACCTTGCAGGAGTCCTAGACGGATAGTGTTTAGTTCTTACAACTTTACATTTCTTTTTCAGTCTCTGCCACTCTCTCTCTCTGTTTCTGGTTGTCCCTTTCACTGATGCCCCTCTTCATAACATTCCAGTGCAACCAGTACATAGAAAAGCCATACCATCAAGGTCTGGATCCATACATAAACTTCATGACTTGGATTGACACTGCAGGTACAGTGCATTTATTTCCTTATCTCTCTAAATATTTTAAAAGACATGACCCTCAAATCAAATCACTTTTGTTCTGCCTGGCAACCTTATGCCCATGGTACTGTCCACCATACTATGTAATGCCTGTCTGTTTAATACTGTATTTTAAAGGGGACACATGGTGTCCCTGAAAATTAAGCCCTTTTATTTGGAACCTTCTCTAATTGTCTAGTCTTTCTGCATACCACACCAAAACGGCGAAGGAAGGACAAAAGACTCACACATCAGAGAAAAACAGCATGTAATATGACTTTTAATGGTGCTTTAAAACCTTTTGAAACAAACAGCTGTTAAGGCACAGGAAGGCAACACATTATCTGAATAAGGATTCCTGGACCAATAAGAAAGACAGACATTTCAGAAGCATTCGTGTCTGTTGCTGAGTTTTTGGCACTTTCGTCTGTGTCCAAGTGACTTAGTTCAGACAAATGGTCCAAAGGTTGAACAGCTTGCAAGATTCGATCAAAACTGCATTTAGCTGTTAAACAATGATAGACAGCAGCAGTGCATGTCAGCTACATTGTTTTTCCAGCTTTCTAAGGCAGAGAGCACATTCTAGCAAATACAATATGGCCATTATGGCATTTTCTATCAGTCTCCAGCCTGTGCTCGGCACCAACCTGTCCTATACTACCCTTATACTGCTTCCATTGCTGTCAATCCCTAGGCAAGCAGGCCACACTTGCATTATTTATTCAGTGGCGCAGAGGAGCAATGGAAATTTATCAACATGCACAACATTCTCAAACCATTTTAAGGCGTGCATCTGTTCATTAAAATTTGTTCTTTTTTGAGCTTGAGTAGCAGTAGGTGGAAACACTAGACTGATTCAGTACTCATAAATTAGGCATGGATGAATTGGTTGTATGAATTTTCTTAAAGGGACAAAACTTAATCCTTAGTCGACAAACTAAAATGCTTATCAATTAATATTTCATTCTTCAATTCATTCTTTAAGCAAGTTCAGACAAAAGAGTAACCACAACTCTTAGTCATATAAAACATAACCAAACATAAATTATGGGGAACATCAACATGAAAAAAAGTATGACAGATATACAAAAATGATTTTAAACAGAATTTAAGCAGAAACTTGGCTGCATTGAAAGAAAGGCAGAAGCCAATCATTGACGGGAAGACAGACCATTGCAGTTAATCTATCAATATTAGTTTCACTAAACAAATTTGCTTACAGTCTGTGTCTTGGGACTTTACAGCAATGTCTGACTTATTGGACATGCTTCCTAAAGGAATAAAAATCGAGTTTAGTGCTAGTATGACATGGAGCAAGGAGGAAAGAACTGCAGAGAGGAAAAGGAAAATAATTAGCCATTCCAGTTCTCTGTTGAGGGCTCCCAATGGCATGTGTCAGGGTGTACAAGTGGATTGGTGTTTATTGACCTGCAAGTGTGTCTCTGCTGAATTCTGCTGTTTGCACCTTGCTAAAGAACAGCATCACGTGACTGTGCCAGGCTACAGCAGGTACAAGAGGCGCATGTTGTTTCCAATTAATTTAATTTTATTTTTTTTAGGGGTCATATAAGGATATGCATTGTAAAAGAGTAAAAGCTGTTCTGGTTTCATTTCCAATTGTGCGTTTCATTTTGAATGCCCTAACAAAACTAATAAAAACTATTTTTCTGACTACCCGTGATGTAAAAATGCAGCATTGAACTATTGTAATTTATTATTTATTTCTTGTCTTACATTGTTAGTTTTTTTTTCTTTATTGCTGACGTCAGTATTGTTGATGTTACAAATAAGCCTGTGAATATTATAGATGTCAGCCTTATCTCATCTGCTAGTTTCTTGTGTTACTTCTGAACACATGATTTTGTTGTTACTTTGTTAATTGTTTTAATAGGCTTTATAAGAATTTTATTATCAAAAGGTATGGCCATCACCTATCACTACATGGTCAACTTAAGAACAATGATAGTTGCAATGAAAGAATACACTAAATGAATCTAAATGTACCTGGTGTCAGTGGGCAGATTGGTGGATTATCTTCAATGACAGGGTTGCCAGGTGAGGTTTTGACAATTCCTTATTCAGACTGATCATTTACCTCTCTTAAAAGTGAGCTAATCAGCTAGTTTGTTTTCTTGACATTTAATTCTAAATTATTTAGGCCTACATCTTTGATTGTATGCTGACTCATCAGAATTTGTGGCGCGATAGTTTCAACCCCCATAAAGAGTGCAACCTTGGGCACTCTTACAGAATTCACATGTGAAATGCAGATTCTCACATATAGCAAATAAAGGAGTGCAGATTAGACACATTTATGTTTCATGGCCCATACTCAGCAGGTTAATGGGCTTGGAGATGTTGTTCTTCAGCTCTTCCAATGTCAGGAAGAAAATCTAGTATCAAATGACGCAAAGAGAGATATCCATGTCTCTCAGTTTATCAAAATCTTTAAATTAACCATTGTGTTCAGGTCAGAAACGTGTAACATAAGGAGGGGTTGGACATGGTGTTTCTGGATGTTAAATGATGTCAAGTTGCATCAGTTAGGTGCCCTAGTCACCTCACGTATAGATTACTGTAATGCTATTCAATCTCACATCACACAAAAACGTATCCATCGCTTACAACTTCTTCAAAATTCTGCTGCCAGGATAATAACGTGCTGTTCTAAATCCACTGAACATATTATACCTATTCTCACTCAACTTCACTGGCTCCCTGTTCACTACAGAATACAATACTAAATACTGCTCTGAACATTTAAAGCTCTCCACAACCTCACTGATCTCCTACAGACTGACACTCCCGCTCTCTGTTACTGCCAGTTATCTTTGTTTGTTTCATAATTATTGCTTTGGGATTTATCATTTTCTTGTTTATATCTTATGTGGTGGATGGCCGGCTCCATATTCTGGTCCTCACCCCCAGGCCGCCAGGAGGAGCTCTCCCGACAGCGTGGACGGGCCCCGAATTCCAGCAGGACCTTATGGACTATGTAGTTTTTATGCACAACCCTGCTGGATACCTTGGGGGCCACTGGGAGTTGCTGTCAGAGGCCCGTGGACTCGTATATGCCCTATAACCCAGAAGTACGTCATAATCCCGGGACAGGAAGAGACGACGCGCTTCCGGGGTGAAGATATGGACTATTTACCCTGACCCGGAAGGAATAAGGACTTGTGGACTGTTGGGCAGGAACACCTCCGGGTCAGGGAGTATAAAGGGACGCTGGGAAAGCCCAGACACTGAGCTGAGCTGGGAGGTAGAGGGGCAAAGTGTCTGGGAGGGGAGGAGTGATAATTGTGTTTGTTGTAGAGTTTATTAATTATATGAGTAGTGCAGAGTGGAGGGTGCTTAGTGCACATATTTAGAAATAAAAGAATAATAGTTATACTTTTATCTAGTGTCTGGCGTGGTACCTGAGGGTTCAAGAGGTGGATCAGAACCTCTACTGCGACACTTACTAATGTTGTTTAATTTTATTGTAAGGTGACCTTGAGTGCTAAGAAAGGCACCTATTAAATAAAATATATTATTATTATTATTATTATTAGTAGTAGTAGTTACACAATGTCATTCACTGATCTAACTGCCCTATAGGCAGACTGATAAGGATCCAAGTGAACGTCAGACAGGAAGATAGCAGCACACAATGCACAACTTTGGAATGGTATTATAAAAGTCAGGAATGGAAAAGTAACCAAGATAATCATTCTGTTTGCTGCCCAGCTCCTTTATAAATGTAATCATTTATGCTTCCATGATGATGCTGTTTTACAAGTTACTAATAACGGTTAAGTCCAATTCAGTGTTTTGGAAACAGGAAAGGGGTCATTTTTATACTTTTGCATGTATTGCCTTGAAGGTAACGCATGTTATACATCATTTTCTTGCATCATGAGTTGGCCCCAGTGTGCATGTACATGTCATGTCTTCTCTAAAGCTGGCATCCATCACACTTGGCAAGTGTTGCATATGTGCAGTTTGGTCCTCTGAACTAGATACTTTGTGGATGTGGGGGGACATCCATTACCAGAATTTCATTTTTCCTTTGGTTCAGTTAAAATTTATGTGTGGTTTAAAAATACCATTTTGATTACTAAGGACTGGCAGTCTAGCTCATTGGCCCCTACTGCCTTTATAATGTGTTAGTGTCAAATGTCCTTTACTAAATGTCAAGCCCATAATATAATTTAATGGCCATTTAAAACTTTAGAAAATGTTGGAGAAAAGCAGCAATCTGTAACAATGAACCCCTGTACAATGTACCTTCTGTGCAGCTCTCCACATTAATCTTTACAAGGAGCTCCACGAGACAATGCTGCCTGCACCAGCTTTCGCTTCCTTGAGAATTCAGAGCTTGAGGCTGACAACGTTCCAGTATTCCGTATGCTGCCTCTTATTAGCAGCATGGCTTAAATGAGAGAAGGATACAAATTGCTTACTTGTCATGGTCAGTCTAATATCCAGTCTGAAATGCTTTCCTGGGCAGTTTTTCTTTTTATTTTTAAATTAATTGAGAAATTGCTATTTCCTGTGTGATTCTTTCACATAAGATAACATCCCGTGATGCTTGTGGTTGATTCTGCTCTGCAAACAAACTAAAAAAAAAAAATACACATCGCTGAGGTCAAGCTGTGAGGACAGGATGCTTTATGCTCACAAAGACCTGCAAGTGATTTTGTGTCCTTTTATTATTTTCAGGTTTGAACACTTACAGTTTAGTAAAATTGCAATACAGCTCTGTTGTTTCAATTGTTTCTTTTCTATTCTAGAGAACAGCATTTGAGATGACCCCTTTTTTGGTGTTACTGCACACTGCTATATTTATAAAACTGTATAGTAGTTTGTGCTTCTAAAAGGAGGCGCACTACACAAAAACTGGACTGGTTTAAAGAGTAGCGGTATGGTGGTTCAGCAGTTAACACATCTGCCTCACAGCTCCAGGGCCTAGTTGTTCAAAAGTAATCCAATGGGATTTGGGATAACAGATTGGATTGAATCTTGAAAATGGGTTGTTCAAAGGGAAAAGAGGGATTCTGGAATCAGATCAGATCACCTAATCCAATCTCAATTTTAATCAGGATCAAACAGTCTTTTGTGTTGTTCAAAAGTTTGTGTATGAATTGGGACACATTTGATCCCAAAAATCAGGATAATCCTGATCCCAACACAGAGGTGGATTCAGTGTGGATTTCTGGCACACAATAAAATAAAACTTGAAAATTGATCAAAAAAGCTATGTTTGCAGGTGATGTATACATCTATTTATATTTTGTACAATTGTTGAACTAGGACAGTGATAATGTAAATAAAGTAGGGAATAAGACATGAAGCCTTTTGGTATAGTCAAAGGAAAAAAAACTGTGAAATATCAGTACTCAGACAAAATCTCAAAGCTCAAAAAGCTCTACTGTCCATTGTATTTTAATAAAAATGACAATTACTATTACTTAAGTCATCAGTCAGAAGTAATGTCTTATAATCACATCCCTGATCACACGTCCAGTCTGGCCCTCATTTGGAGCGAACATTGGAGGTTGCTCTGGTTGCACATCATCAGGCTCAGGTCCATCATATATGTCATCAAGAGGAACATTACGCCTGGTGGCAATGTTATGCAGGACAATACAGGCTAGTATTATACCATCGACTTCAACACCATCAATTCCATGCAGAGCTTCTGATTTGTCACCACCAATAATGTCAAGGACAATGTCAGTATACTCACCCCTCTTGAAAGGCTTGTTACCCGTTGTGGGGTTTTTGGTCCTTTGTTGCCTTGGCTTTAAGGTTTTTCCATCTTAATATGACTTGTTTTGTGGTCCTTTTCTGACCAGCCCCTATACCTATAGCATTTACATTCTTGGTGATGTCCTCCCAAATGTTCTGTTTGCATATCTTGGTCACTTCTCTCCCCTTTAATGAACTGAAGTGTCCTACTATGGAGGAATAATGGCGCCTAACACCCTCCAACAGTGCATGGTTTTCTGCCACTGTGAAATTAGGCCCTTTTGAGTCCATGGTTTCATCTCTTTTGTGTAGCTAACACTGATTTTATAGGCCCTGTGCTTGATTGGGGTAATTCAACATATGACAAACCAGTCAGCTCGTTGTTGCTTAATTGGTGTGTGACCAAATAAAATCACCAATTTCTTACCTCGGTCATAGGTTTACAGAGGCATTGGCATGGCAGGTGTTGTTCATCGCTACCCTAGGTTGGGAAGGAGAAAATACCGTGAAAGAATGTATGCTGAGTGTGCCAAACGACTTGCGCAATACACTACAGAGGAACTGTATGCCCGTTTTCACTTTGGGAGGGATGATATCAAGTACATTGCAGACCTTGTCAGGCCAAAGTTACAGCACAAAACCAAAAGGAGTCATGCTCTGTCTGTGGAGGAACAGTGCCTAATTGCACTGAGCTTTTATGCCTCTGGGACTTTCTACCAGGTTGTTGATGACAATATGGGAGTGGACAAATCAACTGTTAGTAATGTGGTGAAAGCTCTCTCTGTTGAATTGGCCAGTCTGGTCAATGAATTTGTTTCATTTCCCAAGGATGACCAGATGGCGCAAACTAAGCGAAGTTTCTTTCTTTTGGGGAACATGCCTAATACTATTGGTGTTATTGATTGTACTCATGTGCACATTCAAGCGCCTCATGACTGGGAGTGGCAGTATGTGAACCGAAAAGGGAAGCACAGCATCAATGTCCAACTTGTGGCCAACGCTGACCTCATCATCACAAACTGTGTTGTCAAGTGGCCAGGGTCTGCCCATGATGCACATATCCTGAGGGACAGCGCACTATACAGAAAGCTCCAGTCCAACCGACCAAATGGCATAATATTGGGTGACAGTACTTATCCACTCCTACCATGGCTGATGACCCCTTTTCTAGTTGCTAACACACCTGAGCAGGCAGGCTTCAACTCTGCACACTGCAAAACAAGATGCGCAATTGAGCGCTTAAATGGAGTCCTGAAGAGGCGCTTTGCATGCCTTAACTACTTGCGAGTGGAACCCAAGGTGGCATGCAATATAATACTAGCCTGTATTGTCCTGCATAACATAACCACCAGGCGTAATGTTCCTCTTGATGACATATATGATGGACCTGAGCCCGATGATGTGCAACCAGAGCAACCTCCAATGTTCGCTAAAAATGAGGGCCAGACTGGACGTGTGATCAGGGATGTGATTATAAGACATTACTTCTGACTGATGACTTGAGTAATAGTAATTGTCATTTTTATTAAAATACAATGGACAGTAGAGCTTTTTGAGCTTTGAGATTTTGTCTGAGTACTGATATTTCACAGGTTTTTTTTTCCTTTGACTATACCAAAAGGCTTCATGTCTTATTCCCTACTTTATTTACATTGTCACTGTCCTAGTTCAACAATTGTACAAAATATAAATAGATGTATACATCACCTGCAAACATAGCTTTTTTGATCAATTTTCAAGTTTTATTTTATTGTGTGCCAGAAATCCACACTGAATCCACCTCTGTGTTGGGATCAGGATTATCCTGATTTTTGGGATCAAATGTGTCCCAATTCATACACAAACCTTTGAACAATACAAGAGACTGTTTGATCCTGATTAAAATTGACATTGAATTAGGTGATCTGATCTGATTCCAGAATCCCTCTTTTCCCTTTGAACAACCCATTTTCAAGATTCAATCCAATCTGTTATCCCAAATCCCATTGGATTACTTTTGAACAACTGGGCCCAGGAGACTAAGATCAAATCCTGGCCTGTGGAGTTTGCTTGTTCTGTATGTATTTGCTTTGTTTTTTCTGTTTGTACACGGTGTGAAGAGGATGGACAGGATTAAAAACGAGGACATTAGAGGGTAAGCTCAGTTTGGACGGTTGGGAGACGAAGTCAGAGAGGCGAGATTGCATAGGTTTGGACATGTTCAGATCAGAGATGCTGAGTATATTGGGAGAAGGATGCTAAGGATAGAGCTGCCAGGAAAGAGGAAAAGAGGACGGCCTAAGAGGAGGTTTATGGATGTGGTGAGAGAGAACATGAAGGTGGTATGTGTGACAGAACAAGATGCAGAGGACAGAATGATATGGAAGAAGATGATCCACTGTGGCGAACATAATGGGAACAGCTGAAAGAAGAAGACAACTCTGCTTTTCCTCACACTTTCTACAGATATGCATGTTAAACCCATAATAATGGGTGACTCTACTGTAAATTAGCCTGGTATAACTAAGTGTGCCCTGCAGTGGAATGATATCCTTTGTATTCTTGGTTTCTGCCTTGCACCCATTAAAGTTCTTGTGACCATGAATTGCATTTATTAAGCTTAATTATGGTTGCCTGAATAACAAAGAAATTTCTGACAGCATCTCTGGGCATATTTAGTGCTCTACTACATGAACCACCAAAGTTTCTGCAACTGCTTGAAGGATTATAAAGGTGATGCCGTCTCCTCTGCAGAATGCTGGGCATGGAGGCCTATCTGGGTGGTTCATGCCTGTGCCTTAATGTTAACCTCAGTCTTTCTAAGCAAACTAATCACGTAGGTTTCTGTGGCAGGAGGTCTGAAGTAGTAAAGCAGTACTGACCAGTCTCCTTCACATTCTATTGTATTTCCTAATGACTGATTCCAGATGTGTTGTGGAAGTTGCTGCAGACTTCTTCTGGCAAGACTAGCACTGGTTGGATTACATTCCACACGGACCTGTTATAATTTTCTTTATCTTTGCTGCATACAACTGCAGGGTTTTATCATGACAGCATACAATAGTACAATCAAATTTTTATAATACCAACAAAACGATGCACACAAAGCATACAGCCATACATAGAATGAAACATTTAAATGCATAATGAATATCCTTTCTAAATTTACAGGACTCCAACTCCTTACTCCCTGCTGGGTGTGTTTCAAAATATCCTCTGGAGTGAGTGCTTTCAAGTCACAGAGCTGTGTAACATCGCGGGTCTCTTTCCTTTAATGTGTTCCTAAATATTGCTACATTCTTCAGACTGACAGTCATGTTCATGCATGTAAGGAAAGAAAAAAATGCTTGCATGGCCTACCTTAAAATAATTATATTATTATAGGAAGCTTTGATTGTTTAGGAAAACCATTTGATTTGGAGAAACCTGTCCTTGTTTGATTTGTATTTTTAATTGGGAATGGAGCATCCATTAATGATTGATATCCTTTTATATAATATAATATAATATAATATAATATAATATAATATAATATAATATAATATAATATAATATAATAT